>CM037780.1:12878887-12928887 GCA_021229015.1 Solen grandis | reverse complement strand
TTATATATAACTGTATATGAGTATATATTTTGCAAAACAATATCCTAATGTAAGTTTAAATATTCGATCACTTTCTAAGTATATATTCAGAAAAATCCATTGTCTCCTACAGGAAATTACTTCTTCCAATACCCTCAAGTAATTCCAAACCACATCCATTATACACTATTAAACATACACTATTAAACAGTCTATGTTTATAGAAACCACATCAAGCAATTGACTCTATCTGTCTTGCCTTGTTTCAAAAGGCTCAAGTCTCCATCGGAATGCATTAGTGTCTGGGATTGTGTGGATAATTCAGAGCCCCAAAGCCTAGATAGAGTCTCAAATATAAATGCTTTGAAAGACTTAGAAAAAATTACTGCATTTAAAAATAGCATGAAAATTTAATCATTTCTGAATGTATGCACATATTAACTACGTTACAACACCTTCATGGTGGTCCGAGGTCACCTTTACTGTAATAACAAATTTACATTTTCTAAAATCCAATTTTCTAATGAAAAATCAATATCTCTATAATCATACAAAATATCACAAAAGCCACATCTCCCTCAGTAATAAAAAAAAATATGTGGTCAATGTGTATTTTTCTTTACTTCCTATTCTCTTTACACTGTATGAATGTGACATGTCATAAAAATAAGAAAAATCTGCAAGAAGTAATTCAGATATTCTCAGAACAAAGATATCTGCTTTGAATAAGATGTCGAGCCTATGTCCTAAGGTGCACCTGTCTCCTCTAAATGTGACCAAGACAATGATGCTAGGGACAAAAGTATTTGAGCGCACCACATTGTCTCACTGAGGCAAATCTTACTGTCAAAACATTTGAAAATCCTTTGATCAAGAGATAAGTTACTGCCAATCCACGACCATAACATATCATCAATTAAAACCAAGGGTTATTATCAATAAAAATTTTACATTTTTTGTGAAATATTTCCCATGTTTAGAAAGGCAGTATCTCTCTAGCCACCTGTTCTTGCCCATGGACTAGATTACCTAGTAACTGCATTGTAACTTACTTACATGCCAAATATAAAGCAAGGTGTTACAGGGACACTGAGCAGATTGTTTACCATATACACTGGCAGATTAGGTGCACTATTTTTGCAGATAACTGAGGTTTTATAGACGGGGTGCACCTTATATGATGATAAACAGGTTGTTTTTTTTCCATCACTGAGAATTGAAATTTACCGGTATACAATCTCCAGAAACAGCTATACTGAAAGCCAATTAATATGATAAAAGGCCAAAGACATGACTTGAAAGAACTTGGTAGATGTCCACTAGGCCATGTTACAAACCAAATATCTAAACACCAGGCCTTGTGGTTCCTAACTAGAAGATTTTACTAGCTTTTCCTAGGTAAGTGTATGTAAAATCAAGTGACCCCTGGGGCGGGGCTAATTTTTACCCATTTTTAGGGTCATAATTTGAACAAACTTCAAAGAGGTCCACTAGACAATGCCACACACCAAATATCTAAACACTAGGCCTTGTGCTTTCAGAGAAGAAGGTTTTATATGATTTTTAGCTCCTGTGACCCAGATATGCAATGGACAGGAACCATTTTAACAACTTTGGTACAGCTTCACGCAAGAACCATGACAATATTGACATGCAAGTTTTAATAAATTTGGTCAAGTGGTTTCAGAGGTGATGTTGTTTAAAGAAAATTGTCTATGCTGGACGCATGGACGCCTGACAAAATGTGATCACAATAGCTCACCATGAGCACAGGTGAGCTAAAACCAACAATACTGATGTCCACACCCAAGCAAGGGTGACTGCAATAGCTCTCATATTCTTTGACTTGTTGAACTAAAAATGCCACCATATAAGGTTTTCAAAAAGTTATGGATTAAAAGAAACTAAACAAATCTTTACTGGTTATTACTCCCCTGTAATAATTGGCCACTGCTAACCATGCTTGTCCATGGTCAAACCTGGCTACATGACTATCAACCATGATTTAGCAATGGAAAAAAAAATGGTTTGCAGGGAATGACCATAGACTACTATGGCAATTCACTAATTCAAGCTGACCATGGTTAACCATAACCTGATAACATACCTTACCATGGTTTGACCCTGATAAACCTTGGACAGACACAGTCCAACAATGTCATTCCAGATTTTATCATGGCTGGATCAGAAATTTGGAAATTTGGACAGTGGGGACTATTGTCAGACTATGGTTATTAAAAGCAACCAATATCACACCAGTACATACCACAACTGAAAGTTGAAAACTAAGCCATAGATGAGAAGAAAAAACATTGGCCAGTACATCTGATAGTTGTGCACTTTATACATTAATAAGGTATTATGGAGGATGAATCCTGACATCTTGAATGGCTAAAATGGTAGCGGCTTTCATATATGGGGTCAAAAACTAGAGATTTGTTTTCATAGAAAACGTAATGTCTCCCCCCCCCCCCACTCCCCTCCCATACATACACTGAAGCACACAGTGACATATGTACAAAAGTCCTCTCATCAGGGTCTGCTTTATTTACTTTGAAAAAGTAGATCTACCACGATTTCTGTTACCAAAACATAAGCTCACATTTGCAAAAAGTGACTTGAAATAGGAATACATTTATAATTGCTTTTCACATGTAAAAGAATAATTAGGATGACAGGCAACAGGTTAGCCCTGTGTGGCTATTGTTCAAAACGTTTGCAGATGTCTGCTGTAATTGATAAAACTTCATGGCAAAAATCCCATTGTTTAAATTCATGTTGTTTAAAACTCACTGAGTCTTGAATGACATTATCAGTATTCATTGAGTAAATAGTTACAGGGCTGGCAATATCTATCATTAGCTCTATCAAGAGATGGACTTTGTGTGACACTTCCACTCATTTCGATAGCATAATTAGAAGAGTTATCTTCCAGACAAGAAAATGTGAAAAAGCTGGAATGATATCAGAGTTATGGACCTCGTGCATGACACTTCAGTTCTTTCCGTAAATGAAATTTCACTTAAATCTCCACCTAATTATCAATGCACACACAAAATTTGAACTGAATCGGTTAAGAAATGTAGAAGTTTGCGTCATAAGATATTTAGAGTTGAATCAGGGGCAATAACTCTGTAATCCTTGAGATAACTCAAGTGAAATTTATGTCATGCACCTCTCCACCTGATTATTAATGCACACACAAAATTTGATCGAAAGGGTTAAGAAATATAGAAGTAGTTTGCGTCATAAGTTTTTGGGGAAGGACAGACGAACCAACGGACAAACAGACTGACTCCTATATACCCCCTCTTAAACATTGTTTGCAGGGGTATAATGAAATTGTTTTTGACCCTTGACCTCAAATTATGACCTTGACGTACCAGCTTAACACACGGTTCTTACACCTGACACAGCTTCTCATCATGGTGAACATTTGTGTTAAGTAATTTTTAAATCCCCCCAATAATGAACAAGAGGGCCAAGATGGCCCTAAAGACGCTCACCTGAAAATATTGCCTTCATTGCCTGTACAAGTTTCTAAATTATAGCATAGTTGTACTGTCAGAATACATAATTTATGACATCATTTCAGTTCAATGATTAAAATTTGAAGTCATACTTGAATGAGAGATAGTATGGCTTTAACACACAAATTTAAACATTAAAAGGGACATAACTCCTGAACTGTGGCCTTTAGTGTGTAAACAAGATATTTCTAAGATTTGAACTATTGACCTACTTTTCGGTCCGGCCCGGCCCATTTTCAAACTGGTTCGAGATATCATCAAGACAAACATTCTGACCAAGTTTGAGGAAGATTGGATTAAAATTGTAGCCTCTAGTGTGTAAACAAGATTTTTCTAAGATTTGACCTATGGACCTACTTTTTGATCCAACCTGACCCATTTTCGAAAGGGTTCAAGATATCATCAAGACAAACATTCTGACCAAGTTTGAAGAAGATTGGATCAAAATTGTGGCCTCTAATGTGTAAACAAGATTTTTCTAAGATTTGACCTAGGGACCTACTTTTTGATCCAACCTGACCCATTTTCGAAAGGGTTCAAGATATCATCAAGACAAACTTTCTGACCAAGTTTGAGGAAGATTGGATCAAAATTGTGGCCTCTAGTTTACCAAGTTTGAGGAAGATTGGATCAAAATTGTGGCCTCTAGTGTGTAAACAAGATTTTTCTAAGATTTGACCTACTGACCTACTTTTTGATCCAACCTGACCCATTTTCGAAAGGGTTCAAGATATCATCAAGACAAACATTCTGACCAAGTTTGAGGAAGATTGGATCAAAATTGTGGCCTCTAGTGTGTAAACATCAAAATTGTTGACGGACGACGGACAATCAAGTATCCCAAAAGCTCACCCTGAGCTATGCTCAGGTGAGCTAAAAAGAAAAGGTCCAGACAAGCTCTTTTAGATCATCTTTTTACATTTGACTTCTTAGAGTGACCTTGACCTTTGAGCAAAACACATTATTCTTGTTTGCGACACAGTGTCTCATCATGGTGAACATTTGTGCCAAGTAATTTTTAAATCCCCCCAATAATGACAGAGTAATGGGCCAGACAAGCATAAGATGGACGCAGGCACGCACATACACTGTACTGCCATTGTGGCAACTATGTCGAGCTCACCGCAAGCAGGCTCGACAAAAATGGCTGACACGAAGAAAGGAAGAGTTGTTCTTACATTAGAAAAGAAAATAAGTGAATAAGATCAAGGCACTCCAGCCTATGAAATTGCATCAGAAAAAATCCAAATATAGTACTTGTGAAAACGTAAAGCGGAACTCATGACAGGCTACAAAAATAATGTTCAAGAATCAAAAGGGCGTCAGTATCTCACTGTTAATGAAGATATTAAACTGACTCTAAAATGGATAAAAGATGCTGTGTCTAGACAAATAAATGTTACTGGTCCTTTTATTCAAGCAAAGGGACTTAATTTTGCACTGATTTAGAGTGAAAACCAAACAAACAATTTCAGACTCTTTTGAAGGAACCCACTGATGTGCAATAACTTTCTTTTATTGAAAAGATGTAAATGCAAAAAACTTTAAAATATTTCAAACAGTTTTAACACATGTACATGTACATCTATAATTGATTATGTTGTTTATCAATGTACATGTATTAAACACAAAACTACATGATTGTATATTTCTGTTTTTAACTCATTCTGCTATGTAAAGAACACTAGTTCAATCAAAAATCTTTTACATTTTTGAGACTGTTTTTAAAAACAAGCTACCATATGTGACCTTCCTTTTGAAAGTCCCATTGAAGTTCACATATGACAGTCTCAGCTGTACCCCCAAAAAAGTTTGAACAGAGAAAATTTACAAATGCAATTGAATTTGTAATTTGAATACATTAAATGTTACAAATGTATGATTATAACACAGAAAATTGCTAAAATCAAGCAGTACTCACATTGTTATGAAAACCTACCTTTAGAAAGTTTCTGTGATTTAAAAATTCAATATGATATTGTTCTTATTGTATAAAGTTAAGTCGTTATCACATAAATATTAATACAATAATATCATGAAATACTGCTGGATACAGAAGAAAGCTGAAAAAGGCAGGATGGGAACACTATGTTAATCCCTTTTCTTTTGTGTCAGGGCACTGTTATCAGACAGGATTCTGTGATAAATTGGTTCTACCTTAAGGCTATTAATAGATAATGTAGATAACAATTAAACCTTGGCACATGGCAAAGTTAATATTCTCCCATCAATATCATAGATAGCTGCAGACATAAATGGAACATAATGAAACTATTGATTGGAAGCGACAGATGTTTAAGGTATTAATAGAAACAAGGTGTGATAGCCAGAGTGTCCTAATTTTCAAGTTAATTAAAAAACAAAACAAAGAGTAACAAGATTATCCAAGATTCCACAAACATGAAGTCACTTGTGTGATGGACAAGTGCTTACATATTACCTAATGAATAAAGCATGGAGTCCACTTTGACCGTTACCTAACCCTACAGGAAACAAATGAAATGGTCTAAGCCACGAATGTACTTGCTATTAATTAGAGATTAAACGATGATCGATTATAATCGATGATTGATACAAAGCTGCTGAAGTCAGATTTGTCTATTAAATTAAGATATCTTTTTTTTGGCTTTCAAAATCACATTCTACATATAAGTGATGGGTTTAAAACAAATTGATTATAATCGATGATTGATAGAAATGTCTTGTTTGATTCTTTCTGATCATTGATTATGATTTTTAGCCAATTTTGAAACTCTGCTTTTAATACCTATGGTTAAAATATACCGTCATTTTCATTCGTTTTTATGAAAACTAATGTCATTTTGTATTAATTTTGGATTCTAAAACCCAACATTTTTGTTTTTCTACTGGGGATGTCTTGAGCCAGTCACTATCACTGACTTGACATGGAATGAATGCAATAACACAGATACTTGAGGACAGGACCCTAGCTGTGACCCCCCCCCCCCTTCACACACGAAACGCTTTGAATATAGCGGTTTTCAACTTTAATTCGCCGTTTACATTGAGTTTAACTTTATGTATCAAAATATTCACATCCAAATAAATCTAACGTTTATTATCCATGTCTTTATAAATAAAAAAATCACTATATATAAAACAACAAGGTAACCAACTACAGCAGGATACTGAAGAGCACCCATCAGGAATTGGTGTCAAAATATCTATGAAAAATGTGACCATTGGTAATATTGGCGAGTTCCAACTGTCAACGGATAATTTTCTTTCATAACTGTTCAAAAGAAATACAAATATAATTATTTCTAATGTCTAAAATGTCAAGATTTTGAGTGGGGATTTAGTGATTTAACTCCATTTGAACCTCGATCAACAGAAGTGAACCCAAAACGATATCTATGAGGTCAGCGCTGCGATTTGTTTATGTACTGAAGGGAACGGTAAGAGTATTCCGAAGTGATTTTGTTTACAAATATTTTCGGAACACTCTTACTTTCCCGTTCTTTATCATATACAATCGCAACATCTTTTTCTCAGTCTGAGTTGACCTTCGTGGGCGCGATGACGTCATAGATGTCATTTTGGGTTCACTTCCGTTGATCGAGGTTCCAGTCGGTTAAAATAGTCAAATCTCGAGTAGAAATTAAGAAAAATGATAATATCTGTATTTCATGTGAACAGTTATGAAGGAAAATTATCCGCTGACAGTGGGAATTCCCAAATATTATCGATGGGCGCATTTTCATTGATTTGTTGTCACTTATTCCCGATGGGTGCCCTCCAGCATCATGCTGAAGTTGGTAACCGTGTTGTTTATTATGTATAGACTATCGTGATTTTTTTTCTTATTGATAAAGACAGGGTCCTGTCCTCAAGTACCTGTGTGCAATAATAGCAAATAAATCTTTTTCAAAATTTAAAATTTCAGAATAAAACAATTTAACAAAAGTATCATATCCAGTTAGAAAATGACAAACTGAGTGTACATGAGACAATATTTTTCACACCTGTCTTGGTCACAGTAGAGATTACTGTATTTCTAACTTAAGGGGCATAACTCATTTAAAATCAAGTTAATAATGGTGTGTCAAAGATATGCGCAACTAGGCATGGTAATTATCAATCTTGTAAAGTTTGATCAAAATCCACGGAAAGGTAGCCTAGAAATAGGGCGGACAAATCTTGTCTACAGACAGACTGACCGAAAGACAGACTAGACTTCAATAAAGCCCCCATATACCTTGTATCTGAGGGTATAATTAGTTAATATGCTGATGAGATTGAACACATGCATATTATGTGTAATGGTAAGAGATTTGGTAAGTCATGCCAGTATGAGTCAATAATAACATTGCCAACATATTCCAATTCAAGCCAGTCTTGGTGCCAACAAAATGACACCAGCTAGTAATTGTCTCATTATGAGCAATTACATACAATAGCTTGTATGTTTGACATTTGAGGTAACATACCATTGACTACAAACTGATTGTTCTGTACAGTACTTCTTTACATAGCTTTCACACTTACAAACTCAGAAAGTAGAAAACTACAATTTTAACTGAATGTGAGTCTAATCAAAATGTCCTTTGACCATGACTTACAAACAAAGTGAACTTGAAATAAAAAGTAAACAGGATTGATTTCAGTCCAGAACTTCTTTTAGTGATGGAGAGGTTATTGGGGGATATAAAAAATGCCCATTGTCTTGGAGAAAAGAAGTATCCTTGGAAATATATCAATTTTGGAGAACATTGCATTAATACTGGGAACACAGGTTGTAAAACAGATTACACCACATTATCATTTAAACTTTTCTTTTATAAGTTACTTTCTAGAAAATTAAATCTTTGAATTAGTACTAAATTGCAATTATGCTGAAATCACCTTCATCAGCCTGTACGGAAACCATTATGTACGAATATCATTTACAGGGACCATATCAAAATGCAGTCTTTTTACATACTTAGCAAGTGCAAGTAGAGTATCCATGCCTTTTTACAGATCGGAATAATTTTAACAATCTTGGTAGATAGTTACCCAAGGAACATTTGTACCGAAATATTTTGAAATCTGGCCAATAGTTTTGAAGGAGATGATTGTTAAAGTTTTCATAATTTTTTTTCTTTCCATTGCCATGGTAACTAGAGTTCCACATGGATCAAGTTTATTTTAGCAACTTTTGTGAAGGTTTACACAAGGACCATCCCTGCCAAGTTTAATCAAATTCTGCACAGCGGTTTCAGAGATGTCATTTAAAGTAAATTGTTGATGACACATGACGGACGCAGGGCGATCACAAAAGCTCACCTTGAATACTTTGTGCTCAGGTGAGCTGATAAATATTACAAGAAGTACACAAGTTCATATCCTTTTTTTCAACTTTGCTATGATGGAAACACATGTATACCCAAAACAAGCATCTTCATTTAGCTGATAACCTCTGCAGGACATTCAACTTAAATTTCAGCTCTATTGATGTAGTTAAACAGGTCCCTAGTTCCTGCATTGTCAAGGAATCAATTACTGCAACCAACTATAAAGGACTTCTTGCTGACATTTGCAAGAGATGTCTGATTTTGGAATATTGAATAGACCAGTGTAATCTAAGGTTATTTCATGTCTTTCTTCAATGTGGTTGCCAGAGAGGGAGAGTACATATGTGTATTTTTTGTACTCATTGATTGAATACACTGGAAGCGATAAATATGTAGATGAATAATGGCCAGTTATTTTCCTATAAGAATAGCAACTGCATTGCAATAAATGCTGTGGTGCCACCAAGAGAAAGAGATCACTCAGGCTAACTGAATGGTCTATCATTTTCCTCCTATTTCATGTGTCTGTACACTTAATATCTTATTTATATTCAAAAACAATTGTATATACTGTATCATGAATTACTGTTTTTCATTTAATATCTTAATATCATCTAAGATAAAATTTACTAACATATATATATATATATGCCCTTGTAATTCTTTGTTTTGCGCAGCTGTAATTAAAGGGGTTCTAGATCTATAACTGTTCTATTGCATGGATAATTGAAAGGTAAATTATCTAATTATTAATTTCAGTTTTTATACCTATATATACTGCAAATATCTAATAAGGCAATGTGTGTGGATGGGGACTAAAATTCCCATTGCATGTTTTAGGCCAATGTTGGTTTTCTACCCCCCCCCCCCCCCCCCAGAATCACATGACTAATCATATACTTTTATAGTTTTATGGTTTTAGAATGGTTACATGGAGTCCTACCATGATAAAGCATTGCTCAGAAAACAGGACTCATTTTCCTCCAAAATGGAATCAAGGACTCCAATTAGAAGTTTGTGAGAACACTGATTGGATGGCTTTGTTATGGCATATGAAGTATTCAGTTTTCGCCATATATGTATTCTTGAGCTATGTACATTAACCTGATATTTCACTTAAATTGTGACATAATTTAATAGGAAAAGCCACTGACAATTTGTAAAATAGACTGATCCTTGTTTCCAAACTGTTTTTTTTTTTTAATTTTTATTGACACATAAAACATTCATTTAATAAGGAAGTACCAATTTTTCAGCATTTTTACTCTTTTTTTTTTTTAAATCTAGTTTAAACCACCGGTTAAATTTATCCATAACTCTTAGCTAACAGATGATGACTGATTTATGTACACCAACTTCTGTTTTTAAAATAGCCAGAGATCAAAAAATTATAATTCTGAGTCACTGGTCCTGCAGGATGAGTAGCTTCTAAATTCTTCTTGTCCTGCATGTTATGCTACTCGTCCTGCACTTCATGAATGATTTTCAAGATTAACTATGCAGCTTAAATGTATTTATAAATGTAATAAATCTTTAAAAACTGAATTGATAATATAATATATATAAAAAGAATACAATAACATTAACCAGTTTTCAACATAAGATGATCTACTTTTGGAACTTGAATAAGAAGCTGCACTCTAGGCTAAAAAAAACGTGTTTGCCATAATTTTGGTATGAATTATTAATTTAAATGAAATGCTTACTCTTTTTGGGAATCTTTTCTTTTCTTTAATTTTTTTCTTCTTTTTCTAGGCATTTTTCTTTCTTTTTACTTTCTGATTCCTTGTTACCTGTCAAATATTTAAACATTGCACCCATTTTCAAAATTCAACAGACAACAATGGTTTGTTCGATTGAAACGCATACAGATGCATGTTCATGTGTTTTTTTGTGTTTTTTTTTTTCAGTATTAAACTTTATTTTTCTATCATTTTAAATACCATTTTGATTCAAAATATTAAAATAAAATTGGATAATTATGATATTAAGAAAAATAATCACACAAAAAATCATGCTGATAAGCTCTGTACGCATTGTTCAACTAGACGCGGGTAAGCAAATCAAGGGAGCCCGTAAGTATTTTACACAATGCCCTTTATATACATAACCCAAATCACTGACTTTTTTTCCAGTTTTCCTGTGATAAAATGTAAACACATTGACTATGATCATTCTAGCAGTCTTCTACTGTGGTGATTTTCGAACTGTCCTGCCGAACGAGCAGGCTACATTTTTCTACTTGCCGGGCCGCAAATTCTACTCATAAATACGAGTGGAATTTTCAATCCCTGATAGTGCATGTTTGATTATCAATAACTATCAACAATCCTATGTACGGAAGTCATTTAGAGCCATAGTTGTTATTAACCTGATAGCAAAATTCATACAGTATTATGATACAGCAGTCCATTTACCCCCTGTTGATTTTTACCTCCAAATTGGCCATGTAACTCTAAAATTGTAAGGACTATAAATATGAAGGGTACAGAGTTTAAGGAAAACAGCAATTGTACCCCCATTCACAAAATTGAAGAGGGCACCATATAATAAAATGTACATTGTGTGATAATAGCATCCCCAGCTGATCAGCATAGCCAGTTAAGAATTCTGCAAAATTGGTATACCTAGTGAACAAAAAGTCTGTTTTCAAAGGGAACAAGAAATATCTTTAAAAAAGATATTCGGCGTAGGATGAAAGAAAAACGAGATTTCCAGTCTTCTAGAACATTCCGAGGAAAAGCGCGCGAAAGACCGACGCACAACAAATTTAGTACGTTCTAGAAATAGTTCAGTATTTTTTCTATGAAATATACTTATTTATAGACGGTAATACAAAAAAATATATCTTTAAATAGGCTTGTTTGATATTTGTTCATATCATTATTGCATATGACAATTATGATATAAAAGCGTTATTAGTTGTTTTGGTTTTGGCGAATTAATTTTCAATGAGAGCATCTCGGCAGGCTGGAAGAATTCAATATACATAGTAATTAAGGGGTTTCATGTCATAACACGGTGGATTCTTTTTTGTTGTTTTAAATCATTTTCACAAAGTAGCATTCCTCAATTGATGGAAAAGGATTGTATTTAACTTACTGAAATCACTTTCATGTTTACATCAAAAAAAAAAGTAATAACACCAAGCTGAATGATATATACAAGCTGCACCCCTTATTTACAGTAATTTTATAGTCCATAACAATGCGTTAACCAATAACAGGAGTCCTTTTATTCAGCTTAGAATTATTTACCGCTGTTAGCGTACATTTGATTGGTTTAAGATGCGAGTTGAAATCGAAATTATACAGCTACGCCGAAAAAATGAAAACAATATTAAACTTACATATCTTAAATGTAAATAAAATTATCTTTCCAATGATTTTTTACATCCAAATTGGCCATGTACTCCCAAAATTGTAGGGACTATAAATATGAAGGGATACAGAGTTTAAGGAAAACAGCAATTGTACCCCCATTCACAAAATTGAAGAGGGAACCATATAATAAAATGTACATTGTGTGATATTTTGATAATGTCTATTGATCTTATTCGGATCATCTTATAAGTTATATTTTGCACACCAATCTGTGTTTTTAAGAAGGTCATTAACTTCAATGGAACTATTGTTTATAGATTTTGTTTCTGTTTGTCAACCATACTCATGATAGACTCAAGATGCCATTTTGGGAATAATAATAATTTTGAGTTGTTTTGGACATTCATTTTTTTTATGTTGCACTGTAAATAAAGCAACATATATTGTAACCAATTGCGAAAATGACAATACTGGATGTCCAAATTTGCTTAAGGCAACATTAGGACTCCCAGTCCTTTGTTTAAATTAGTTTTCAATTACCTATAGTGAGGCTGGCATTCACCCATCCAAGCAGTGACCCTACCCAGAGTTGCTTAATGTAGCAAGTCAGGAACAAGAAGTAACAAAATAGCACAAAAGCTAACTAAACTGCAAGGCAGGTTATCTTGTTTTATACCACTTCATACGACTGATTATTTATTAAATTTAAAGGGAATATATTAATGCATTCAATGATATATTTAAACATAAGTGTGGGGGAATGTTGGGCTCATTATTCTGTCAATAACTTCTTATGCTGGCGAGGACTGCCGCTAAATCAGTAAATGTGCAATATTATGCAAGGATTAAACAATCGGGTAAAAAAATACCACGTCACCGATATCAGGGGGAAAAAAGGAAATTCAATTCTTACCTTTATCTGTTTCGATGCTTGATTTTCCAAGGCAAAAGAACATCAGAAGAAGAAAAATGACACGCAAATATCCTACTTTAAAATTCATCATTTGTGGAAATATTGAACTGCAGCGAGTTTTTAAGAACCGTCTCTTTTCGTAACTCAATACTATTTAGTCACTCTTGTGAAGTCGCTAACATAATAACGTGACGTGTATACTTTCGTGTGTTCGTCCGATACTGGAATGATGACAATAAGTCAAAACGTCTCATTTTATCGATATTGGAAACAGCTTGCAGACAACAGTTGTTGTTTATCACACAATGCGCATGCGCAACTCTCAACACAAGTTAAAAACGCGGATCCCTATACAAAAGATGGACACCTTTCAGACACTTTGGCTATTTTTTAACCTATCAAAGTTTAAAAAGGGAAAATCCCCCTTTTTAGCTCACCTTGGATGAGCTTTGTCCGTCGTGCGTCGTCAACAATTGTTTGTGAACACTCTAGAGGCCACATTTTTTTTACCAAATCTTCATGAAACTTTGTCAATATGTTTGTCTACATGATATCTCAACTGAGTTTGAAAATGGGTCATGTGGGGTCTAAAACTAGGTCACTAGGTCAAATCTTAGTAAAACATTGTGACCACTCTAAAAGCCACATTTTTAGTATATCCTTCATGTCATTTGGTCAGAATGTTTGTTTATATGAAATCTCAGAAGAGTTCAATACTGGGTCACATGGGGTCAACAAGAGAACCACAAAGCGTGGCAATATACGCCTGAAGGTATTGTAATTTGAAGAAGCTTAGTATGTTATATGGAACAATACTGATGTCTATCAAGGGCCAAATTATTTTTTTTTATCATATTCACAAAATGCTGACATGAGAAAAACACTTTTGTTTGACTGTTTACTGATATATCTACCTTTACTTTTGAAGATTTCAGATCAGAGAGCGCATGCACATCTACATATAAAGCACATATTGTTGGTAAATTTGAACAAAATCCCTCCAGTAGTGTAGGAGGAGTTGCATTTACAAGCTTCTGCTTACGGACAGACGGATGGATGGACAGACGACTGAGGGTATAACATAATACGACCCTTCAGGCAAATAAAAAGTAGGTCACCATGGCATATCTTAGATTAATCTTGTGAACACTCAAGAGGCCACATTTTTGGTTCAATTTTCATGGAATTTTGTCAGAATGTTTGTTTACATGAAAATTGGTGTCAAAAAGTAGGTCACCAGAGCAAATTTAAGAAAAAACTTGTGAACACTCTAGAGGTCACATTTTAGGCCCATCTTCATGAAACTTGGTCAGAATGTTTTTCTCTATTAAATCGTAGACAAGTTCGAATTTGGGTCATATGGGTCAAAAATTAGGTCATGAGGTCAAATCTTAGAAAAACCTTGTTAACACTCTAGAGGCCACACTTTTGGCCAAACTTCATGATACTTGGTCGGAATGTCTATTTCCATAAAATCTTTGACAAGTTGGGTCATGTGGGGTCAAAAAGTAGGTGAATATGAACAAGAGGGCCAAGATGGCCCTAGATCGCTCACCTGAGAAAAGTATCATTCATTACCTGTACAAAACAGATTGCTTTAGAATTAAGATGATGAGGTGAAACAATGTTCAGGAATTTTCTGACCCCATCCACAAAAGATATCATCAAGACAAACATTCTGACCAAGTTTGAGGAAGATTGGATCAAAATTGTGGCCTCTTGTGTGTAAACAAGATTTTTCTAAGATTTGACCTACTGACCTACTTTTTTATCCAACCTGACCCATTTTCAAAAGGGTTCAAGATATCATCATGACAAACATTCTGACCAAGTTTGAGGAAGATTGGATCAAAATTGTGGCCTCTAGTGTGTAAACAAGATTTTTCTAAGATTTCACCTACTGACCTTCTTTTTGATCCAACCTGACCCATTTTCGAAAGGGTTCAAGATATCATCAAGACAAACATTCTGACCAAGTTTGAGGAAGATTGGATCAAAATTGTGGCCTCTTGTGTGTAAACAAGATTTTTCTAAGATTTGACCTACTGACCTCTTTTTATTCAACCTGACCCATTTTCAAAGGGTTCAAGATATCATCATGACAAACATTCTGACCAAGTTTGAGGAAGATTGGATCAAAATTGTGGCCTCTAGTGTGTAAACAAGATTTTTCATATATTTGATCTACTGACCTATTTTTTGATCCAACCTGACCCATTTTCGAAAGGATTCAAGATATCATCAAGAAAAACATTCTGACCAAGTTTGAGGAAGACTGGATCAAAATTGTGGCCTCTAGTGTGTAAACAAGATTTTTCTAAGATTTGAACTACTGACCTACTTTTTGATCCAACCTGACCCATTTTCGAACTGGTTCAAGATATCATCAAGAAAAACATTCTGACCAAGTTTGAGGAAGATTGGATCAAAATTGTGGCCTCTAGTGTGTAAACAAGATTTTTCTAATATTTGATCTACTGACCTATTTTTTAATCCAACCTGACCCATTTTCGAAAGGATTCAAGATATCATCAAGAAAAACATTCTGACCAAGTTTGAGGAAGACTGGATCAAAATTGTGGCCTCTAGTGTGTAAACAAGATTTTTCTAAGATTTGAACTACTGACCTTTTTTATCCAACCTGACCCATTTTCGAAGTTCAAGATATCATCAAGAAAACATTCTGACCAAGTTTGAGGAAGATTGGATCAGAATTGTGGCCTCTAGTGTGTAAACAAGATTTTTCTAAGATTTGACCTACTGACCTACTTTTTGATCCAACCTGACCCATTTTCAAAAGGGTTCAAGATATGATCAAGACAAACATTCTGACCAAGTTTGAGGAAGATTGGATCAGAATTGTGGCCTCTAGTGTGTAAACAAGATTTTTCTAAGATTTGAACTACTGACCTACTTTTGATCCAACCTGACCCATTTTCGAACTGGTTCAAGATATCATCAAGACAAACATTCTGACCAAGTTTGAGAAAGATTGGATCAAAATTGTGGCCTCTAGTGTGTAAACAAGATTTTTCTAAGATTTGACCTACTGCCCTTTTTCTTTATCCAACCTGACCCATTTTTCAAAGGGTTCAAGATATCATCAAGACAAACATTCTGACCAAGTTTGAGGAAGATTGGATCAAAATTGTGGCCTCTAGTGTGTAAACAAGATTTTTCTAATATTTGATCTACTGACCTATTTTTTGATCCAACCTGACCCATTTTCGAAAGGATTCAAGATATCATCAAGAAAAACATTCTGACCAAGTTTGAGGAAGACTGGATCAAAATTGTGGCCTCTAGTGTGTAAACAAGATTTTTCTAAATTTGATCTACTGACCTATTTTTTGATCCAACCTGACCCATTTTCGAAAGGATTCAAGATATCATCAAGACAAACATTCTGACCAAGTTTGAGGAAGATGGATCAAAATTGTGGCCTCTAGTGTGTAAACAAGATTTTTCTAATATTTGACCTACTGACCTACTTTTTGATCCAACCTGACCCATTTTCAAAAGGGTTCAAGATATCATCAAGACAAACATTCTGACCAAGTTTGAGGAAGATTGGATCAGAATTGTGGCCTCTAGTGTGTAAACAAGATTTTTCTAAGATTTTACCTACTGACCTACTTTTTGATCCAACCTGACCCATTTTCGAAAGGTTCAAGATATCATCAAGACAAACATTCATGACCAAGTTTGAGGAAGATTGGATCAAAATTGTGGCCTTTAGTGTGTAAACAAGATTTTTCTAAGATTTTACCTACTGACCTATTTTTTTATCAAACCTGACCCATTTTCGAAAGGGTTCAAGATATCATCAAGAAAAACATTCTGACCAAGTTTGAGGAAGACTGGATCAAAATTGTGGCCTCTAGTGTGTAAACAAGATTTTTCTAAGATTTGACCTACTGACCTACTTTTTGATCCAACCTGACCCATTTTCAAAAGGGTTCAAGATATCATCAAGACAAACATTCTGACCAAGTTTGAGGAAGATTGGATCAAAATTGTGGCCTTTAGTGTGTAAACAAGATTTTTCTAAGATTTGACCTACTGACCTATTTTTTGATCCAACCTGACCCATTTTTGAAAGGTTCAAGATATCATCAAGACAAACATTCTGACCAAGTTTGAGAAAGATTGGATCAGAATTGTGGCCTCTAGTGTGTAAACAAGATTTTTCTAAGATTTGACCTATTGACCTACTTTTCGGTCCAGCCCTGACCCATTTTTGAAAGGGTTCAAGATATCATCAAGACAAACATTCTGACCAAGTTTGAGGAAGATTGGATCAAAATTGTGGCCTTTAGTGTATAAACAAGATTTTTCTAAATTTGACTACTGCCTATTTTTGATCCAACCTGACCAATTTTCGAAAGGGTTCAAGATATCATCAAGACAAACATTCTGACCAAGTTTGAGGAAGATTGGATCAAAATTGTGGCCTTTAGTGTTTAAACAAATTTTTTTTCTATTTGACCTACTGACCTATTTTTGGATCCAACCTGACCCATTTTCGAAAGGATTCAAGATATCATCAAGACAAACATTCTGACCAAGGTTGAGGAAGATTGGATCAAAATTGTGGCCTCTAGTGTGTAAACAAGATTTTTCTAATATTTGACCTACTGACCTACTTTTTGATCCAACCTGACCCATTTTCGAAAGGGTACAAAATATCATCAAGACAAACATTCTGACCAAGTTTGAGGAAGATTGGATCAAAATTGTGGCCTCTAGTGTGTAAACATCAAAATTGTTGATGGACGACGGACGACGGCAGACGGACAATCAAGTATCTCAAAAGCTCACCCGGAGCTATGCTCAGGTGAGCTAAAAATGCAACATATGTTGCTCATTTATAATTAGGTGAGCCGTCATCAAAGCCTCTTGTTGATATTTTGAGTGAGCAGTCTCTTTTGAAAATATTGTTGGTACTTGTTGTTCAGAGTATTTGTTTCTGTCTCCTGGTTCCCCCCTCCCCCCCACCAGTTTTCTCAGTGATCACTCATGCATGTAAAATACAAGACTTATTTTGATGCAAAGCATCAAAGACACTGTGCATTCTTTTGATGCACAACTTAAATAAAGCAAAGCCATTATGAATATCTTAATCACATGTGCATGCATCATTTACAAACAGCGGGTCTAAATATTTCCACTAGGCAATGATATGTGTCATTTTGACAAATATACTCAGCTGTAGGCTGTTTGGTTCTAAAAAGTCCATGTAAATCAAGAGTGTTTTCAGACTTATTTCCATTAATGTATGGTGTTGTTTTTTTCTGAACATCTTTACCTATTAATTCTGAAAAAACAACAACATTAAATTATCGAGAATATGGCCAATGAAAAAAAAAATTAAATTATCAAATAATTAAAAAATATAGAACAAAAAAGTACAGAAAAAACATGTTCTAAAGTACAGAAAATACATTAATTAGACATATTGTAAGATGATGATTTGAGATGCCATAAATTAACTATAGATCAATAAAGATACATTTTACACCAGGTGATTCCTTTCTTATATAATCATTGGAATAGTCAGGATCTGCAAGATGCATGAAATTTCCAGAGGTGGTGTTAATGTCAATGCTGAACACAAGATGTGTTAGAAAAACACTATGCCCCCATCTAAACAAGTCAGATGTCAATTAATTGATTCCAATTGCATGCCATTCATGAATGGAGTAAATATGTTAAATATATAGACTTTATATAGTAATGAAGTAATGCTCAAGACAAGAAAAATATAACATTAATAAAGGGAGACAATCAAAAACCCGGACTTTGTAGAGTTATGGTTCTTGGTCACTGCACTTTTCCTAGTTGTCATGTACTTATATATGAAGATTTATGTCAATACCATGTATAGTTTTCAAGTATATAGTAAACAAGTTATTATCATGGCAGAAATTAATTGTAAAGTTAAATAATGGAAAATAATTTATCATTGGTGCATTTAATTGTAAAGTTAAATAATGGAAAATAACTGCACTTCACAATCTCACCATCTATTTACATTTTAAGTTTCAAGACAATACCTTGAATAGTTTATGAGTTATGCTCCAATAAAAATTGAAATATAAAAATTAACAAGTAACTGGTGTTGTATGCAACACATAAAGTCCCCTACCGGCTCCACCTTGACTCAATATGGTAATCAGTCCCATTTTTTGCCATATTTTCACTATTTCCGTTACCATAGCAACCACAATTTTAGTCGAAGAACAAAAATAAAATGACGTGCATAATCTACACATTGCCATCTAGTCATATACCAAGTTTCATCAAGTTTGCTTGCTTAGTTATCGCGGGATCCCATTTTTTGCCATATTTTCACTATTTCCGTTACCAAAGCAACCACAATTTTAGTCGAAGAACAAAAATAAAATGACGTGCATAATCTACACATTGCCATCTAGTCATATACCAAGTTTCATCAAGTTAGCTTGCTTAGTTATCGCGGGATCCCATTTTTGCCATATTTTCACTATTTCCGTTACCATAGCAACCACAATTTTAGTCGAAGAACAAAAATAAAATGATGTGCATAATCTACACATTGCCATCTAGTCATATACCAAGTTTCATCAAGTTAGCTTGCTTAGTTATCGCGGGATCCCATTTTTTGCCATATTTTCACTATTTCCGTTACCATAGCAACCACAATTTTAGTCGAAGAACAAAAATAAAATGATGTGCATAATCTACACATTGCCATCTAGTCATATACCAAGTTTCATCAAGTTAGCTTGCTTAGTTATTGCGGGATCCCATTTTTGCCATATTTTCACTATTTACGTTACCATAGCAACCACAATTTTAGTCGAAGAACAAAAATAAAATGACGTGCATAATCTACACATTGCCATCTAGTCATATACCAAGTTTCATCAAGTTAGCTTGCTTAGTTATTAAGTTATCGCGGGATCCAGATTTGAGCGGACAGACGGACGGACGGACGGACGGACGGACAGACGGACAGACGGACGGACAGACGGAGGGCAAACCTATAGTCCCCTCCGGTGTGAACACCGGTAGGGGACTAAAAAGGCAGATAATTAAAACATTGGGTCAGGTAGAGTTATGGTTCTTAGTCACAGAACTTCTCCTAGTCACATTCTATTGATATATGAAATTTAGAGTGAATACCTTTTAAACTTTTCAGATTATGGCCAATGTTAAAGTTGCTGACAAACCAACCAACAAACAAACCAATAGACAGGGCACCTGATTCAGAGGCATAAAAATCATCAACATCAGCAAAGACAATGTTAACAAAACAATGCAAAGTTATATAACAAATATGGTACCTGGTATATTAAAAATTTGTTATTATTTGTTAACCAAATGCTATTATTTGTTAACCTTAATGATAATCAATGGCAATTAAAACATTTATGACTTAATATTCAGAGTTTCCTTATTTTTAATAAAAAAAAATTTATGTTCAAACTTTAGATAAGAACAAGAGCTGTCAGTAAGACAGCACGTTCAAATAATCTAATGCTTGTCAATATAAAAAAATATTGCAGTATAAAGCAAAATAAGAATCACTATATCATCAAAAAGTAAACAAGGAATATAAACATGAAGAAGTTTTAAGGCAATATCTCAAAGGGTTCAGTGAGAAAGTAAGCAAGTATAAAAAGTTTATGAAGTTTCTCCTTAGACAATCATACAGTACCATTCCAACCATCTGATCATGAGGAATAATATATAACAAGAACATGTATGGTTTATGGTAGGGAATCTCAATGTTTCTTGAATTAAGGTCAGAAGTAAAACTGACAAGGTGGGGCCAGACCCCTTTGTGACCCCTTGGGGACACTATAGAAGTACAATCTGTCTCATCATTAGCAACAAGAATATATATGATTTATGGGTAGGGATCTGAACAGTTTTTGAGATATAAGGTCATAAGTAAAATTGAGGGGGGTGGGGCCTGACCCCTGGGTGACCTCAGGGGACACCAAAGTAGTACCATTCAATCTGTCTCATCATGAGGAGCAAGATAATATATGAGTTAAGGGTGGGGATCTGAACATTTTTTGAGATTTAAGGTCATAAGTAGAAATCAGGGGATGGGGCCTGACCCCTTGGTGACCCATGTGAACATAAAAGAAGAACCATTCAATCCATCTCATCTTGAGGAACAAGAATATATATATGGTTGAGGGGTGGGGATCTGAACAAATTTTAAGATATAAGGTCATAATTAAAATTAAGAGGGTGGGACCTGACCTGAACCCTGGGTGACCTTTGGAGACACCAAAGTAGTACTATTCAATCTTCTCACTTTTAGGAACAAAGTTTATGATTCAGGGTTGGACATTTGAAATATTTAACCAAAATTTATTTCTTATGCAAAAAAAAATTGAGGGGGTGGGGCCTGATCCCCAGGGACCCCAATTTACAATAATCAGGAAGGCACCACTAATACTCAATGAGGACAAAAAGTGTGTAAAGTTTTGTAAAGATAAGTTGAGCGGCCCCCTGAGATATGTCAGAGGAAGAAAGAAGAAGAAATGGAGTAATAATAATAAGTCTCCAAACATTGCTTGGGAGACTTAAAAATAATGTACAAAAACTTTAAAAGCGATTCTAAGAAAGAAGAAAATGAGGTGGTACAGAATACTTAACCAAGATTGTAAGTTGAAAAAAGGCCATAATTTGGCCAAAATCCATGACAGAGTTATCCCCTCTTGCCTACAGGCTGGAATGGTGGTCATATACAAGTATTCCAAGTTTCAAAACAATACCTTAAGTGGTTCAGTGAAAAAGTGAGGTGGTATGGAAAACAAAACAATACCTTAAGTGGTTCAGTGAGAAAGTGAGGTGGTATGGAAAACAAAACAATACCTTAAGTGGTTCAGTGAGAAAGTGAGGTGGTATGGAAAACTTAACAAAGATTTTTTGTAAAAAAAAAAGGGGGCAATAATTTGGTTAAAATCCATGGCAGAGTTATCCTCTATTGCCTACAGGTTGGAATGGTGGTCATATACAAGTATTCCATGTATCAAAACAATACCTTAAGGGGTTCAGTGAAAAAGTGAGGTAGTACAGAAAACTTAACCAAGATTCTAAGTCAAAACAAGAGGACCATGATGGCCCTATATCTCTCACCTGAGTACCACTGCTCTAAAGGAGCAATCTTGGTAGAAGGTTACCCAAGGAACATCTGTGCCAAAACATTTTAAAATCTAGCCAGTAGTTTTGAAGCAGTGAAGTTTTCACTATGTACATATAAGGCAAATTAGCCCAGCCCCTGGCGGCCATTTTTTTTTTTTGCATATCAGAATTATTTTAGCAATCTTGGTAGAGGATTACCCAAGGAACATCTGTATCAAAACATTTTGAAATCTGGCCAGTAATTTTGAAGAAGATGATTTTCCAAGTTTTCATAATTTTTTTCTTTCAGTTGCCATGGCAACCAGAGTTCAAGTTTATTTTAGCAACTTTTGTGAAGGTTCAAGCAAGAATCATTCCTGCCAAGTTTAATCAAATTCTGTCCAGCAGTTTCAGAGGAGATGCTTTTAAAGCAAATTGTTGACGACGCACGACACACGACGCAAGTTGCACGACAGATGTAGGGTGATCACAAAAGCTCACCTTGAGCACGTTGTGCTTAGGTGAGCTAAAAAGGCCATAATTTGGTCAAAATCCATGACAGAGTTATCCCCATTTGCCTTCTGGTTGGAATGTTGGTCATATACAAGTATACCAAGTATAAAAACAACACCTTAAGGTTTTCAGTGAAATAGGTGGTACGGAAAACATAACCAACATTCTAAGTCAGAATAGGGCCATAATTTGGTCAAAATCCATGACAGAGTTATCCCCTCTTGTCTACAGGTTGGGATGGTGGTCATATACAAGTATTCCAAGTATGAAAAGAATACCTTTTCAAAACAATACCTTAAGGGTATCAGTGAGAAAGTGAAGTGATATGGAAAACATAACCAAGATTCTAAGTCGAAAAAGGGTAATAATTTGGTCAATATCCATGACAGAGTTATCTCCTCTTGCCTACAGGTTGGGGTGGTGGTCATATACAAGTATTCCAAATATCAAAATAATATCTTAAGGGGTTCAGTAATTAAGTGAGGTGGTACAAAAAACTTAACTGTTATGGCAACGCAGACGCCGGCACTTGGGTGAGTAGAATAGCTCTCCCTATTCTTAGAATAGTCGAGCTAAAAACAAACGGAAAATTCTGTTTATACTTCGCATATGCATACAACAATATTGTTTATTTTTCAGTTCTCTCACTACTTGAACACTCTTTTTTGTTGTTCTTTTTCATAGGTTGTGGTAACATGACAACTTTTTATTCAGTTGACAATGCACTGTTGGCTTACAGTATAACGCAGACTTTACCTTGTTTAAAAGTTACAGTAGCAATATGTTGTTACATTTTAACATCTTTGATGATATCACATGTGACGCCAAGATATTTAAAGATATTTCAGTTTGCTTTGATGTGCACCATGCTGATGGAGTTTTTGTTATTTTAATTACCAGTATTGTGACAGAGTTATGAATGTTATGAAATTACTAAATGACATATTAATATGAAATATAATTATGAGTATAAAATATAGATACTGCCCTGATAGACACAGATGCTGCCCGTGATAGACACAGATGCTGCCCGTGATAGACACAGATACTGCACGTGATACTGTAGAATCATTAATTTTCGTGGGGAACTAATTTTCGTTGATTTCGTGGATGAATTTATCCACGAATATTTATCCCCACGAAAACTGTTTATTTCATAGACCTCATGTTTTCTAGAACATGGTTCCATGAATATATGTACCAACGAAATTGATTTAATCACAGATTCCACGAAATTTAATGTCAACGAAATAAATGATTTTACAGTAGACACAGATGCTGCCCGTGACAGACATAGATGCTGCCTGTGACAGACACAGATGCTGCCTGTGACAGACACAGATGCTACCCGTGATAGACACAGATGCTGCCCGTGACAGACATAGATGCTGCCTGTGACAGACACAGATGCTGCCTGTGACAGACACAGATGCTACCCGTGACAGACACAGATGCTGCCCGTGACAGACACAGATGCTGCCCGTGACAGACACAGATGCTGCCCGTGATAGACACAGATGCTGCCCGTGACAGACACAGATGCTGCCCGTGACAGACACAGATGCTGCCCGTGACAGACACAGATGCTGCCCGTGACAGACACAGATGCTGCCCGTGATAGACACAGATGCTGCCCGTGATAGACACAGATACTGCACGTGATACTGTAGAATCATTAATTTTCGTGGGGAACTAATTTTCGTTGATTTCGTGGATGAATTTATCCACGAATATTTATCCTCACGAAAACTGTTTATTTCATAGACCTCATGTTTTCTAGAACATGGTTCCACGAATATATGTACCAACGAAATTGATTTAATCACAGATTCCACGAAATTTAATGTCAACGAAATAAATGATTTTACAGTAGACACAGATCCCGTGACAGACATAGATGCTGCCGTGACAGACACAGATGCTGCCTGTAAAATCGCCCCGAAACATAGATGCTGCCTGTGACAGATACAGATGCTGCCTGTGACAGACACAGATGCTACCCGTGATAGACACAGATGCTGCCCGTGACAGACACAGATGCTGCCCGTGACAGACACAGATGCTGCCCGTGATAGACACAGATGCTACCCGTGATAGACACAGATGCTGCCCGTGACAGACACAGATGCTACCCGTGATAGACACAGATGCTGCCTGTGACAGACACAGATGCTACCCGTGATAGACACAGATGCTGCCCGTGACAGACACAGATGCTGCCCGTGACAGACACAGATGCTGCCCGTGACAGACACAGATGCTGCCCGTGATAGACACAGATGCTGCCCGTGACAGACACAGATGCTGCCCGTGATAGACACAGATGCTGCCCGTGATAGACACAGATACTGCACGTGATACTGTAGAATCATTAATTTTCGTGGGGAACTAATTTTCGTTGATTTCGTGGATGAATTTATCCACGAATATTTATCCCCACGAAAACTGTTTATTTCATAGACCTCATGTTTTCTAGAACATGGTTCCACGAATATATGTACCAACGAAATTGATTTAATCACAGATTCCACGAAATTTAATGTCAACGAAATAAATGATTTTACAGTAGACACAGATGCTGCCCGTGACAGACATAGATGCTGCCTGTGACAGACACAGATGCTGCCTGTGACAGACACAGATGCTACCCGTGATAGACACAGATGCTGCCCGTGACAGACATAGATGCTGCCTGTGACAGACACAGATGCTGCCTGTGACAGACACAGATGCTGCCCGTGATAGACACAGATGCTGCCCGTGATAGACACAGATACTGCACGTGATAGACACAGATGCTGCCCGTGAAAGACACAGGTGCTGCCCGTGACAGACACAGATGCTGCCTGTGACAGACACAGATGCTGCCCGTGACAGACACAGATGCTGCCCGTGACAGACACAGATGCTGCCTGTGACAGACACAGATGCTGCTGCACATGTTGATTTGTTATAGTCTAGTGGTTCAAAGGAGTAACCAGTAACACTCTTTGATTACAGTTGGGTGTTAAATGGTAACAGCCAAATAAAGGAAACATTAGGCTAGAGTTCAAAGGAATCCCTCAATAATTGCAATGTAATGCTAATTGATAACAGGTATATTAAGGGAACCCTTTCACTTAATATCAAGATGATGATGATGGACATTAATATCTATCATATACTTTAATATGATTGGATGAAGGAGAGAAAGGGGTATGATTGACAAAGATGATGATATAGAATAAGAAGAAGAGGTCAGTAGGTTCAAGGGAAGTAGGAAAGAGAGAGAGAAGGTAGGAGGTCAGAAGCAGTGAGAGGTTACAACAAGAGAAAGGAGGATAGAATGGAATGGAGAGAATAACATAGGACAGGATAACTTGATAATGAAACATGTACAAGGAACTATTAATGTGAAAAATAATAAAAGATGAAAATACAAGTGATGTGTAAAATTATGAGCTAATTTTCACAACAACCAAGGATGAGCTAATTCAACCCGGTTAAAGTATGTCTTATTGATAGAGTATGTCCGTAATGTATCCAAGAAAAGTTAATAAAGATAAAAATGAATGTTTTATCATATTTCACTATAGTTGTAGACAGTATTTTGTGTGCTAAGTACCCTCCAAAATGCACCTACTGCATTCCAAAGGTGTGTATACTCAAAATGGGCCCAGGGCCTACAGAGATGGTATGTATCATCAGTGACTTAAAAATGTATTTTTTTTTTTACAATCTTTGTTTTTTTTCTGGGAAAATTAGCATTATCAATAAAATATTGGGAAATTATAATTTAATGATAAACATAAAATTATCTAATTATAGGAGGTATATCTCCAAGAAAGTTTCAAATCAACATTTAAATTATAAGATTAACACAGATTTCATAAAAAAAAAATTGAGAAAAAAACACTGAATCATTGGGAAAGTAAGTAGTTATTTTGGGGAAATTGTAAGTATTTTGCTAAGAGAAAACACCTGTAAAAGGTAAATTCACAAAATAAGAGGGCCATGAAGGCCCTGGAATCACTCACCTGAGAACCAGGTATTAGTGAGTGGAAAAGAAACAGCAAATATCTTATGATATTATGGAAAATGGGCTCTGCCCCCTGCCAACCATATTTTTAAACAGATCCAAATAATTATAACAGTCTTGGTAGAGAGTGACCCAAGGAACGTCTGTGCTGAAATAGCTTTGAAATCCAATAGATACTTTTGGACACAAAGAATTTTAAAATTTGTTCTATACATGTAAAAGGAAAACACACTCGGCCCCCTGGCAGACATATTTTTGATCAATTCAAATAATTTTTATGATCATGATAAGAGTGACTCAAGGAAAATCCATGCAAAAAAATCTTCGAAATCCAGCCAGTACTTTTGGGAAAGAAAATTTTTCAAATCTGTTCTAAATACATACCAATATAAGGAAAACAGGCTCCACCCTTTAGTGGCCATGTTTTTTGATGGATTCTTTTAATCTTGGCAGCAAGTCACCCAAGATTTATCTTTGCCAAAAATCTTTGAAATCCAATTAGTGCTTTTGGACATGAAGAATTTTCACATTTGTACTGTCCGGTTAGCGTAGTAGTTAGTGCACGACTTCTCACAAATGTGGCCCGGGTTCGATTCCCGTCCAGGGCAGTATGTGGGATGGTAGGTGGTCTCCAGATCAGACAGGTGGGTATTCCCCGGGTTCTCCAGTTTCATCCCACTGTAAGACCACCATAAGCCACCATCTGTGCGGTCGGTTCATTTAAAAGCTTGCATAAGCTTACGTTTGTTATTGTTTGTACCTTGCTGACGTTAACCCTTTCCCTCATATAGACTCATTTTGATGCACTTAGTAGGTACCACATAAAGCCTGATCTGCAGAAAACCACAGTTAAACCATACCAAATTTAATTACAAAATCTTCATTTCCAGACCACTGAGGATCAGCAGCGAACAGCATAAAACCTGATCAGCCTGTGAGTTACTCGCAGGCTGATCTGGTTTTATGCTGTTCGCATAGGTCTTTTCATGGTTTCCTCTATGAGGGAAAGGGTTAAATAAAGATTATTATGATTATTATAGTTCTGTATTCATATAAGGAAAATGGACTCTGCCCCCTGGTGGCCATGTTTTTTTACCAATCCGAACATTTTTTTTACAATCTAGTTCTTTTAGGTAAGAAGATTTTTCAAATTTGTACTATATGCATATCAGGAAAATGGGCTCTGCCCCCTGGCGGCCATGTTTTTTTACCAATCCAAATAATGCAGCCAGTACTTTTGGACAAGAAACAAGTACAAATTTGTACTATAAGGAAAACTCCGCCACCTGATGGCCATGTTTTTCTACTGATCCAAATAATCTGAACAATATTGATAGAGAATGACCAAAGGAACATCTGTGCAAAAATATCTTAAAATCCAGCCAGTACTTTTGGAGGAGAAGATTTTTGAAATTTTCACATTTTTCACCTTTTAGTTGCCATGGCAACCAGATTTTTGTATGGAATTTAATTCTTCTTTTGTTTTCAAACTTTTATTATCCCTGTCATAGGTGACAGCAGGTCGGGGAACCATCCTGTTGTTCACCTTACAATATTAATATTAGAATTTAATTCTTTGGACAACTTTGGAAGAGGACCACCCAAGGAACATTCCTGTACAGTTTTATGAAAATTGGCCCAGTAGTTTATGAGGAGATGTCGTTTAAGTTAAATGTTGACAACGGACAGCGGCCATTCATCGGTCACAATAGCTCTCCTTGAGCATGTTGTGCTCAGGTGAGTCCAAATTATATTAATTAAATCAAACACTTTGAAACAATTCCAATGATATTTATATGTACAATGTATATATGACAACTATTCAAAAGTGAGTTTGAAAAAGGGGGTTAATCAATACTCTATATTCAGAGTATTTAAATAGAAAATTGATTATATCCATTAGGAAACTAAAATCAAAACTGTAGGGGCTCATTTTCATGGGATAAACTTCATTTTAGCAAATATTGTAGAGAAAAAATAGGTGACCAATGAAATAAAATTCAGACCGTTGGTTTCAGAAAAGATGATTTTTGAAATGTTTACATAGAGTATGTAAGGAAACTGGCCAACCAAATGAAATTAAATTCTGACTATTGGTTTCAGAGAAAATGATTTTTGAAATTTAAGGTTTCAAATCAATACCTCAAATAGTTCAAGAGTTATGTTCTTGACAAAAATTGATATACAAAATAAAGGGAGACAATCAGAAAATCATACCAGGCAGAGTTATAATTCTTGGTTACTGCACTGCTCCTACTTGCTATCATATTATGTTTCAAGTCCTTACATTCTTGATTATAGGTTTTGTTCCCCCCAAAAAAATTATGAAAAAGTAAAGGGAGATAATCAAAAACTAGACATGGTAGATTTAAAGTTCTCAGTTACTGCACTATTCCTAGTTGTCAACTACTTATTATGAAGTTTCAAGTCAATACCTTGTATAGTGTTCAAGTATATAGTAAATAAGTAATTCTCTGGACAGAAATTCATTGTAAAATTAAATAAAGGGAGATAATAAAAAACTGTTCCATGTAGAGTTAAGGTTCTTTGTAACTGCACTTCCCAAACTCACCATCTATTTATATTTTGAGTTTCAAGTCAAAACCTTGTATAGTTTATGAATTATTGAAAAAAATAAAAAGGGGAGATAATTTCTAAATTGGGCCAGATAGAGTTATGGTTCTTAGTCTCATAGTCAATGCACTTCTCTTAGTCACATTCTATTCATATATGAAATTTCAATTCAATACCTTATATCCTTTTTGCAGGTTAAAGAAGTGTGGCAGTGCAAAGCAAGAGGGCCAAGATGGCCCCGAATCGCTCACCTGATAACCATTGCCCTTAATGCCAATTATTGTAGTATGAGTCATACTGAATACATAATCCATGCAGAAGTATAGCAAGATCATCTAAATTAAACACAAAAACAGTACCTGCCATCAAAATCTCTAATAAGTCTATATAAAACCAAGTGACCCATTGGACAGGGTCAATTTTGACACCAGGGCCATGATTTGAATAGACTTGGTTGAGGTCCACAAGTAAACATCATAACTTCAGGCTTTGAGAATTCTGAGATGAAGATCTTTTGAAGGTTTTCCTATACAAGTCAATGTTAAATCAAGTGACCCCTGAGGCGGGGCCATTTTGACCCAAGGGCCATGATTTGAACAAACTTGGTAGAGGTTCACTAAGCCATGTTACACACCAAATATCTAAACTCTAGGCCTTGTGGTTTCTGACAAGAAATTTTTTCTAGTTTTTCCTAAATAAGTCTATGTAAAATCAAGTGATCCCTGGGGCAGGGCCAATTTTGACCCCATGACCATGATTGAACAAACTTGGTTGAGGTTCACTAGGTCATGTTACACACTAAATATCTAAACTCTAGGCTTTGTGGTTTCTGACAAGAAGATTTTTTTTAGTTTTTTCCTATATAAGTCTATGTAAAATCAAGTTACCCCTAGGACAGGGCTAATTTTGACCCAAGGGCCATGATTTGAACAAACTTGGTAGCAGTCTTCTAGGTCATGCTAGACACCAAATATCTAAACTCTAGGCCATGTGGTTTCTGACAAGAAATTTTTTCTAGTTTTTCCTATATAAGCCTATGTAAAATCAAGTGTCCCCTGGGGTGGGGCCAATTTTGACCCCAGGACCATGACTTGAAAAAACTTGATACATGTCATGTTATACACCAAATATCCAAACTCCAGGCCTTGTGGTTTCTAACAAGAAGATTATTCTAGTTTTTACTATGTAAAATCAAGTGACTACTAGAGCAGCGCCAATTTTGACCCCAGGGTCATGATTTGAACAAACTTGGTAGAGATCTACTAGGCCATGTCACACACAAATATTGAAACTCCAGGCCTTGTGGTTTCTGACAATATTTGTCAAGTTTTTTTCCTATGTAAGTCTATGTAAAATCAAGTGACCCCTGGGGCGGGGCCAATTTTGACCCTAGGGCCAAGATTTGAACAACCTTAGTAGAGGTCCATATAACAATGCCGAACACCAACTATCTAAGCTGTAGGCCCTGTGATTTCAGAGAAGAAGATTTTTAAAGATTTCACTTTAAAATCTACATTTAGCTCCTGTGACCCAGACATGCAACAGACCGGTACCATTTGAACAACTTTGTTAGAGCTTCATGCAAGGAATATCAAAGGCAATTTTCATCCAATTTGGCCTAGTGGTTTAGGAGATGTTGTTTAAAGAAAATTATTGATGCCAGACGCATGCACACATGCACGGACAAAAGGTTATCACAATAGCTCACCATGAGTACATTGTGCTCAGGTGAGTAAAAAAAATATACCAGAGATATGGACCTTGTGCATGACAATTCCTCATGTCAAACTCTGTATATAAATGAAATTTCATTTCAATAGCAGAGTTATTGCAGAATAAGGAAGTGCGAAGGAAAAAGTGTGATGTATGGACAGACGGAAAGACAGACAACAGAAAAGTGATCACTATGTGTCGCCTCTGCTTACAGCAAGTGACACAAAAATGATTTTAGATTGTTTTATAAAGAGTATATATGGAAACTGGCCAACCCCGTGGGGCCTCATTTTTAAAGGGATCAACTTCATTTTTGCTATTATGTTAGATGACTATGAGGTGACCATTTGAGCAAAAGGAAATTAAATTCTGATGATCCGTTTCAGAGGAGATGATTTTTAAAGTTTTTTGAATAAAATGGTGTTGGTTGCCATTTCAACCAGCGTTCAGCATGGATCATGTTTATCTTGGCAATTTTTGTGGAGGTTCACCCAAGGATGATTCATGCCAAGTTTCTTCAATTTCTACCCAGCAATTTCAGAGGAAATGACTTTTAAAGCAAATTGTTGACAACGGACAAAGGATGGAGGGTGAACCTTATTGCTGACATTAAGCACAATGTGCTCTGGTGAGCTAATTAGTAAAGAAGAGCAATAAATATGTATCCAAAGTTTCAAAACATTTTCTCAAAAGGTTCAGTGAAAAAATAAGGTGGTATGCAAACCTTAACCAAAATTCTTGCCTACAGATGGGGATGATGGTCATATTCCAAGTTTCAAAGCAATACCTTAAAGGGTTCAGTGAAAAAATGAGGTGGTACGGAATCTTAACCGAGATTGTGATTTTAAAAAGGAGCATGTTTGGTCAAAATCTATGACAGTTATCCATTCTTGCTTACAGGTGAAGATAATGGTAATAAACAAGTACATCACGTTTCAAAGCAATACCTCAAAGGGTTCAGTGAACAAGAGGGTCATGATGGCCCTATACTGCTCACCTGAGTACCACTGCTCTAAAGGCAACCCTAAGTATAACGGATCATAACTCCCATACAAGACATAATAATCCTTGGTTTATTAACATTATGTATACATCTGATCAAGATTGCTTTATAAATGTGGATGCTAGAATGTAAACAAAGTTAAATATGACATTTTTATACTTCAAGGACCATAATTGGAGATAGTGGTCTAACACCAAGTCAGCCTTGGCAAGATAATAGTCATTAATGCATCAGATTACTTTCTAAATAATCCCTGGAAGCTGATTTTCAAGGGATCAGCTTTGCTCTTGTTTGAGCAGTTTTAGTTGGAAGAGAGTAATGATGTGATCATTTTTGTTAAATGAAATTAAATTCTTACCAACATATTTATAAAAAAAAAAAATTTGGTTGTCAAAGTTCTACATGGATCAAAGTTATTTTAGCAACATTTGGCCTGCAGTTTTGGAAAACGGGTCTCTAGTTTTCACCATATACATATAAGGCGAATTAGCCCCGCCCCTGCTGATGGCCATGTTTTTTTTGGGGGCCTCATTTTTTAAGGGATCAACTTTTAGTAAATATTGTTGAGAAAAATTAGGTCACCATTTGTGCCAAATGAAATTAAATAATGACCATTGGTTTCAAAAATGATTTTTGAAATTTTCTCTCTCTCTCTCTCTCTCTATATATATATATATACATATACAACATATAGATATATATATGGAAATTGGCAAACCCTGTGGGGGTCTCAATTTTTAAGGAATCAACTTTAGCAAATATGGTAGAAAAAAATTAGATAACAATTTGTGGCAAGCAAAATTATTCTGACCATCGGTTTCATAGAAGATGATTTTTGAAATTTTCTATATAGAGTATATAAGGAAACTTGCCATCCCTGAGAAGGTCTCTTCTTAAGGAATCAACTTCATTTATGCAATTATGGTAGATGACTATGAGGTTACCATTTGTGCCAAAGGAAATTAAATTCTGACCATCGGTTTCAGAGAAGATGATTTTTAAAGTTTTTAAAATAATATGGTGTTGTTGCCATGGATCAAGTTTATTTTAGCAATTTTTGTGAAGGTTCACCCAAGGATCATTCATGATAAGTTTCATCAATTTCAGAGGAGATGTTTTTAAAGCAAATTGTTGATGACGGACAATGATGGATGGAGGGTGATCCAATAGCTCACCTAGAGCATGTTTTGCTCTGGTGACCTAAAAACTATGATATTAAACAAAGGGCAATAACTCCAAAAATATAATGTGCAGGGTTAAGGTTCTTGTGCATTGTCATTCTCCTACATGAGGTCTATCCAGCTATGAAGTTTCAAGGATATATGACATTATCTTATCGTGCAAGAGTAATGGTCCGGACAAAAATTAAGTATGAAATTTAACAAAGGGCAATAACTCCAAAAATATGATGTTCAGAGTTTATTTTTTGTGCATGGCACTTCTCCTCTATGAGATCTATCCACCTGTAAAGTTTCAAGTAAATATCTTATATACTTTTTGAGTGATGTACCTGACAAAAAGTGTGACAAACAGACAGACAACTCTGAAAATAACAATGTCTTCCCCTATATAAATATGGGGGGAGACAATTATATAGCCCTAACATGCAACATTCTATCAAGGCAAATGTTTTGATAAAAATGAGTTTAAAATCCTGTAGTCAATGGAAAAGTTAAAGCCTAGTCAGGCCTGTTGGCAATTATTACCTTTGGCCTCTATATATGGCCTTGACCTTTGAACTAGCACGATTCTAGCATGTTTTACTCCGTTTCAATAAAGAAAACATTTGTGCCATGTAACTTGAAAATCTCTCAAACCTTTGTTAAGTTAAAGCCTGGACAAGCAAATTGGCATTCAGTTTTTACTTTTGACCTCTGAATCAGTCCTTGACCTTTGAACTAGCAACCTGGTTCTTGCACATGACACTCTGTCTTCAAATAACAAACATTTGTGACAAATAGTATGAAAATCCACCTAAAGCCAACACAGCCAAATGGGCATTCAATTTTTACCTTTGATCTCCAAGTTTGACCTTAAAATTTAAGCTTTAAAAATTTGGTTTTTGTAAACATTTATGCCACTGACTTAAAATCCTTTGTGATGTTAGAGCCGTGACAAGTAAATTTACATAGATTTTTTACCTTTGACCATCAAATATGACATTTTAATTAGAGATCTGGTTTATGTGCACAACAATATGTCTTAATAAGGCATAATTTGTTAAAATAATTTGAAAATCCACTGATCTTTTGTCAAGTTAGAATCTGAACAAGCTCATTTTCACTGATCACCTTTTTCCAAGTTTGACCTTCACCTTTCAGCTAGCAATTTTTTTCTTGTGCATGGCACTCTGTCTTGTTTGTTAGTTGGGTTTAATGTTTCATGCTTCCACATGAAACCAGTCCTGGAACTACCCTTATATACTGAGTGCTAAGATTGGAAGCTATACCAGTACCAATTTTTTACAAACTTTGGTATGTCACAGCCAGACATCGAATCAGAGACCTCCCATTCCCGAGACCTGGAGAAGTCACTCTCCCTCTTCTAAAGGCAAACATTTGTGCCATTTGGGTTCAATAAATAATTACACATGTAGCCAAGTGGTTTCAGAGATGTCATGTAAAATGTTGATTACAGACAAACCCTGACAACCTGATGAACACAGGGTGATAAGAACATCTAACCTTCAATATTTTGTGCCCAGGTAAGCTAAAAAGGAAGAAAACTTGAAAATGACGACAGCTATGTTCAATGAACCATTTTATTTGACAACATGTTCATAATTAAACATACAGAAACCTAATATCTACATAATGCATGAACACTGGTAGCAAAAATGCAAAAACAGAAGTTGTACATACTTGATTACATTTTAAAAATGATGTCAAATGAAGTTTCTTAGATGAAAAAAAAAGAAAAAAAAAACACACACAAAAAAAAAGAAACATAAGTGACCAGATTGAAATTAACAACAAATCAAGTAACAGGATTATAGAGGTAACAAAATATTTAAATGTTTAGTTCAATTCATTTCTTCCAATTTCTAAACTTTCACTGCAAAGCAGAATTTTTTAATATTTTCTTTCATGGAAAAATACCAATACCAAATATAAACTGCACTGGTGATATTTTCATGAAATTTTCAAACTGAAACTCTTTTTACAGAAATAAAAGTAGAAAAATATTTCTGTACATGTATATTACAATGCAATATATATATATATGTGTGTGTTAAATGTATATAGTGAGAATTTCAAGAAAAAGTCTTTAGGCCTTAATATTACCAAATAACTTTGCCCATGAAATATCTCAATTCAAATTTAGATATTACATACAACAAACAAGAAGGACAAGATAGCCCTATAGCGCTCACCTGAGTACCACTGCAAATACAGTTTGATATAAAATGATGGTTCATAAACATTTATAATGCTTTGAAATACATATAATAAAGTGTGTATATTGTATGTTATTACGATTTACATTGTACAACAATGTAAATTGTAATGTTTGATCATTTCTGTGACCATATGTAATGTAGGTAAAAATAAGTTTTTTTTTCTTAGAATCCCCCCGTGACCTGACTTTTTGACCTTATGTGACCCAGCTGTGTACATGACCCAAGTTTCAAGAAGATTTAGTTTAAAATGTGGCCTCTAGAGTGTTCATATGATTTTCTAAAATTTGCCATAGTGACTTAGTTTTGAACTCAACTTCGATTTCCATCAGACAATAATAATAACCAAGTTTCATGAAGTTGGACCAAAAATGAGGCCCCTAAAGTGTTTACAAGTTTTTTGCCAAATGAATATAAATACTAACCATTAGTTCATAGAAGAAACTAGCCGACACCCCTGGAGGCCTTATTTTTCAAGGGATCAACTAAATTTTCGCAATTAAGATAGAGGGCCTTGAATTTACCATTAAGTTTGCCAAATGAAATTAAGTTCTTATCATTGGTTTTAGAGATGATTTTTAAAGTTTCTTTTGAAGACCATGGTGAAAGTTGAAAACGTGAAATTAAGATAAACTTAACCCACTGTGGTTATATAGATCATCTCCCTCTCCTCCTGATGTTTCCTTTTTTTTATAGCAATTTTTGTGAAGGGCCACCAGGGAATCATTCATGCCAAATTACATCAATTTCTACCAGAAGTTTTCAGAGGAGATGTTAAGCAAATTTTTGACAACACACGACAGACACAGGGTGATTAAAAGCTAACTTGACTTTTTATTTTTATTTTATATGTATATGAATTTAAAGAGATGGCAAGGAAAGTATTTAAATTTAATGCTTCCTGTGATCATGAAAATAGAACTATATACTATTTTTAAACAAGAGGGCCATGGTAGCCCTAGAACGCTCACCACAGAGCCTAATCAAAACAATTCAGGACACTTGATTTTAACTGGTTACCTTCAGCATCAACCAAATTCTAAAGATTCTATACAGTTAATATAATTAAACTGGTCGACCCCCTAGTGTAGATGCTTTAAGGTGACCATTTGTGCCAAATGAAATAAAATTCATAAACAGTAGATTTTTTTTTTACATTTTCTTTTTTTTTTTACATTTTCTAAATAAAGTATATAAGGAAACTAGCTGTACCCTAAGGGCCTTATATTTCAAGGGATCAACTTTATTTTAGCAATTGTGGCAGAGGACTATAAGGTGACCATTTGTGCCTATTAATTAACCCTTTCCCTCATATAGACTCATTTTCACGCACTCAATAGGTACCACATAAAGCCTGATCTGCAGAAAACCACAGTTAAACCTTACCAAATTCAATTACAAAATCCTCATTTCCAGACCACTGAGGAGCAGCGAACAGCATAAAACCTGATCAGCCTGCGAGTTACTCGCAGGCTGATCTGGTTTTATGCTGTTTGCATAGGTCTTTTCATGGTGTCTTCTATGAGGGAAAGGATTAAATGAAATAAAATTCTGACAAATGATTCCACTGGAGGAGATTTTTGAAATTTTCTAATTAAAGTATATAGGTAAAAACTGGTAGATCCTCTAGGGGCCTCATTGTTCAGGGGATCATTTTCATTTTAGAAATTATGGTAGAGGGCTATGAGGTGACCATTTGGGCCCATGCAATGGAATTACATTTTGACCGTTGCTTTCATAGAAGTAAAATAACTCCAGGTAAATCTATATCATAACCTTCAATGCAAAAAGTTCAGTAATATTATTCTTTAAGCTTTTCTAAACAAACTAGACCAGTAACATCTTGATTGGTCACATGGACTAAATACAGCATATTTCTGGCTGTGTATTGTCTGATTTAATTCATATTTTAGAATGTCTATCTGCAGATTGTCTAATTTCAAATGGGGAGCTGTTACAGATTACAAATATCAGAATTTTAATATTTGTGTTTATTAAATATTCTTGTTATATTTTTCTTTGCAAACTTAAGAATCCACCCCCTAAATATATCATTTAAAAGGAATATGTTAAGTGAAAAATAACACAAATACTACATCTATGTGTCCCATCTGAAAGTAAATATTTAAATTAAAAAATCAGAAAGCAATGGTATTAAACATAATTAATACAAATTTGAAAAAAAAAAAAATTCTGTACCTTATCAATTGTTTATGAAAAACACATTTAAGAGTTACTCATTAAACTTGCTTTAGTAGATAAATTAAACATTACTTTCATTTTCCAACAAAAATGTACATCCACAGAATGATAAGAAATCAAAATAGTAAGTTAAAGCTTATAGTTTTTCTTTATTTTTCCATCCATACTATCTGTCCTTTGAGACTACCTTTTAACATGTATCCCTTCAACAAATCCAGACAAGTATATTTATATCAAAGAGTGAGACATCAAAAATAGTAAAATACAATTTTTGTCTCAAATCATGGACCTATATACTAGATTGATGTTTAATGAAGTCATTAAAGACAAAATAGACTGTCAAAATGTGTCCAAAATATCAAAATTAAAACAACTCTGTATTACATAAAATGGATCTACATTCTTCAAAATACAGTGATTCAGATTGGACCCACATTCCTTAGGACAGTTGTCCTAAATGGTCAGGTTTTTTTTAAGTCATTTGTCCTAAATTACAAGAAAAACTTCAGACAATTTTGTTATAGCAAAATGCTTAATAAGACATTAATGACACTTTCAAGTTTACTTTATTTATTTATATTCTTTTTGCTTTGAAATATATCATTCAAGATTGTTTCAAAACTTCAGTCAGTTAAATAATTTCCTAGGTAAATATGTTGTTATGACTATCTTCTGATACCTTGTTTACTTATATAGAAATGAAATAAATAATTCTTATTCAAGTTAGTATCTGGAGGGATGCATTTATTCAGTATGGAATTAGTATGTCACAAAGGAGAACCCACCCAACCCTTAAGCATAAAAGATCTTACAAATAAAAGCAAAAAAAATTAAAAAATTATTGACTCAAGAAAACAGCAGGTAATAATAAATCATTTAACTTTAAATGGAAATGTGAGATCATTCATACTTCTAGAATTTTGAAGATGATGAGCGAGAGAAAGATTGGACATATAAGATATTTTGATTGTTTATCAAATCAAACACAGAATTGTAATTTATATGACTTTCTATCTAATCAAAGTCAAGGCGAATTCAGCAAATCCGAAAAATCGGACTCGTCAGAATGATTTTCCATTCTGCGACAGTCGTGTTCTTTAAATACGATCTAACTTGAAGTGCTGACAAATCAAAAGTATATATTTTATTCCCCCAATAATAGATCGACATCCTTTGATACCTTATCTACTCTTTGTTTTTCAATCATCATTGACAGTTTCTTGCCAACATTTTATAACGGCCTGTTTATTTCTTAGAAGACTCGCGATTTCCGGTTTTAACGACACTTGTGACCACGTGGCACGTGATTTATGGTATCTGACAATTCTATTGGTTCTTTTTATAGACAGACGCTAATGTTTCAAAAAATAGCACGAGAAGAATAAATTTGCATAGGTAATTTTCCACTGGATAGAACTTGAATAGCATGAAGAAAAGAAAACGAAACTTGACACGCATCATTCTATTTATTTAGTCATATTCCTGATTTTATTGATTGATTTATGTATTTGAATTTAAAGAATCCAGTAATTATGAAAAAGAAAGATATTTATGCGTAAAAACTTTGGCAAATATCGATATTTCCGGTGGTCAAAATTTCTTACAACGTACGAGTCCCTATGAACACGCATACAAACCGGCGACCCCAAGTATCAAAATGTTTCTAATGTAATTATTTTCAGAACAAACACATGTTTTATATAGATTGTAATATGATTAAAGTTTCAACAGCAACATCGCTATTTAGTCTTTTTTGCCGATAAGGAACTTTTATGCTGTTAAAAACTGACTGCGTCAGATTGAGTCTCCATGAAGTAACGGGTATTTGAGTCAAAATGCGTCTGTATGAAGTAATAAGTAAATGCGTCAGAGTGGGACTCTATGAAGTAAAGGGTTAATTGTCAAAATTTCACCGTCCGGTACAGACATTTGTCGGTCACATTGTCTGATGAACTGTATTTTTATCGGCCCGATGGGCGTACTGAGTTTATTTTTTCCGGTCATCTGTAGCTTTTATCGGCCCTGGACCGAAGGGCCGATCCAATCTGAATCTCTGAAAATATTGAATTTTCTTTAAAATTGTAAAGAGGATAGGAATAAAAAGAATTCTATGTAATACAATTAAAAAGAGTGAGGCCACCATTTTTTTGTCTTTTTCAAATACAGGATATTTCTATTCAAAACAGATTGAGGGGTGAAACGTCTGCCAACCAATCTAACCCACCATCAGAACACCCAAACCTATATTTTGTGACCTTGAAAAACTCATCAAATTTCCATTAGGGTACTGTAAGATAAAGTTGCGATACTACACAGGATCCGTGAGCACAAGGAAGTGTAACATGGGATTCCAGAATAAACCTTCACCAAGTCATCAAGTAGAACTTCCTGTATTGACCTGATAGGACACTTTACTGACTGTAATATGTATGAATGTCTAATATTCTTAAGTTAATTTGAAATATGTCTAAGTATTAAATTTCTTAATTGACGAAATTCTGAATCTTTCTAATTAAACTGTCAATATTTTCTCCTCGAAATGAACATGACAAATTACAAAGATATTATCAACAGTCTAAATATTTGCTGCTTGACATCTAGCGTCAAAATGTTCAAGCACAATCTGTTTCATAATGGAACTGGAATAGAAACTGGGTTAATATACTGGATGGCATGAATACAATATGTCAATAGAGATGGTTGCGTTTATATATTCTTTGGGAAAAAAAAAAAAAAAAAAAAAAAATGAAAAGAAACAACAATGAATCACAAAACATATTTTCATATGACTAGACAACATAAAAACTAAGCACCATTACAACAGTTCAACTTGTCAACTGACATGAAGTATATAACAATATATGAAATACTAACATGGAAATGCAATATTCTAAAGACACAAAAACAGTTTTGTTAATCGTCAAATCTGGAAAAAAGCCTGAAAATTAACACATATCATGATAAGTATATGAAACTGTAAACATTTATGTTAATTCTGAACACGTCTGTGTAGACAAAATCATACAACATTACAAAAAATGACTTTAAAAGGATTGAAGTAATGTAATGATAAATGGAAATAAATTCTTGAAATGTTTTTAACAATTTTCAATAACGAAATTGTCATCCCCAGACAACATCTGTACTGAACCTTATGTATGATATCAGCATGGCTGTTAATATTCAACAGTACAGTTCATCAAACAAAACAATGCTCCTTATGTTAACAAGATAACAGCCAACTTACAATACAGGTTACTGGATTGTTAACCAGCAACAATAGTTGACTCTTTTTCTGACTTTTTACAATTTCCCAGTTGATGATGTTTTTACAATATGAAGAATGAAGATTTGCATGTCTTGAGAGCATTCTTTAGATTACAGATTAAATGCATTCATTTCATAGTTCAATGATGGATAATATACTAATAAAATAAAGTTTTAAATGTATGTCAAGGCATGAAAGTCAATACAGCATCTGCAGACTGAGGCAAAGAGAACCTTTACAAGGAATAAAATATGAACTTAAAATAAAAAAAAGTATGGTACTCTTTAAGCAAAGAAAGGAAGACAAAGGCAGATAACAATGAAAAGTATATGAGTAAACAAGATGATAATATACTGGCAGCAGAATACCAGTACTGGAATTCTATAGTAAGTAGACTGTTATGTCTATTTCAATCACAATTATGCAAAACTTGGAAATCAGTCTTACAGCACAAGAGCACTCCATGTCATTTTGAGACTTCTGAATTACAAAATGTCTTTGATATTGCATGGATCTCCCAAGTGTTGCATAAAAAAGTAATGTTTAACCATTCATGGAAGATTCCCATAGGATGGAATATATTCATACATTGTGGAAAGTAAGAATGATTTCTCTATGTACATAAGGACTCAGCTATGACAGAATCTGTAACAGGAAGAATGTTACAGCCTCATTATAAGAAAGTGTAATGTCAGGTGTTTTGATTTTTGAATTTAATGTACCTGTGACAGTACTTCAGCCATACAGCTATGTCCAGCTAATTAAAGGTGGTAGAGGACACAGAATACACAGAGGCTTCCACGTAGAAGCACTGACAACTTTTTGATTAGCGCATAAACCACTACCCATCCTTAAAAATTAAAATATTTGTACTATTGTCCAAGTTACAAGGTACTCAGTTAAAAAAAAAAAAGGGGGGGGGAACATTGCAACTGGATAATACTTACTAATATTAGCTAGGTAAATATACCAGATGATATTGCACATATATAATACTCTCTAGAACTCACTGAAAATTTCTAACACTTTTTTTTCTTCAAAATAGCTCAAGATATATTCAATGAACATTAAGAATTATATTTTGAAAACAAAAAAGTATGAAATAGAAGAAAAACTAAGAGTCAATTTGGACCTAACTTTACACAAAAATATATGTATTTATACAATGTGTTTACAACCCTGACACTTAAAATAAAAAAGCACACATTTCTGTTCTCTCTCTTTATATACAAAAATGTATAATTATACACTATATGCCACCAAATTTGCAGAAAAGAAACTCATGACTGTCAATTACACAAGAGTTGTTAGTAAAACAGTGCTATGGACTATTTAGCCATTTATTAGTTGCATATTAAACTTAAACCAAAATATTTATCACTTATAGGGCCGTAATGTTAAATGACTTCAGTCACTTATAGGGCCGTAATGTAAAATGACTTCAGTCATGAGATATCTAACTTGATGGTATGGTGCCCTTGAACACCTTTATTAAGTTTCAAGTCACTCCATTAACTGATTGCAAAGATATAAACATGATAGTATTTTACAAAATTTCAAAGACCAAAAAGGGCCATAATTTTCATTAAATTTGGTCAAGAATTATCTGACTTGTTTGTTTAATGCCCCTGAATACCTAGTTTCTAACATATATGCATGATATTAAGTTCCAAGCAAATCCTTACTCAATATGAGACATGGACGCTGCAAATGCCAGGGTGAGTAGAATAGCTCAACATACTTTGTGGAGATTAAAAAAACACATTCAAAATAAAAGTGTGTATACGATGATCATTTCAAAAATGTTTTTCACTTCAACCTTTCATCTTTTCTGCATGTCTGGTGTCAAACAAATTACATTACTAAGTGATAAATGGATCTAAATAAACATTACTAGGTGGCAGACCACTGATATTCATAATAACATGATGATATGATTTCAGAATGACATTGTTGATTAATGCTACACTGATTTCAGCATTGTGTTATGTTTATAACAGCTGTCTGACTATTGTTCCCATTCCCTTAATTGCATTAAATTCATCATGTTACTTTTGGCTAAATAGCACCTTAGTGAATTCACCTGATAAATCTCATTAAGATAAGTTCAGTCACAAAAACTTCCTAACAGTAAGGAACAATCAACATCAGACTGCTTCACTCTTAACATTTACAATCTTAATCATCCCAAAATCCCCTGACTGGTCCTCAGCTTTATCATTTTTGTCTTTAGAAATTTCATCTTGCTGAACTTCTGTAACTGTACTTGGAACTTCACTTTCATTTATAATGTTATCAGTTTCATTTTGCTCACCTTGCTTGTCTAGTTTGTTTGGAGAGTCTTCATTTACAAGTTTATCAATTTCATTTTCACTGAGAACATTTCTTGGTTTGAAACTTTTTAATCGTTGAATTTCTAAACTAATATCTCCTATACTGTCAGTTTCATCTGCAACTACTTCATTACTTTCAAAATTTGTCTCAAGTTGTTTCTCAGTTTCCATATAACTAGAGGTAAGTTCAGAAATGCGACTTGCTGCAGAGTTTTCAATCAATGGGATGTCTAGCATTTGAACATTAGCATCTGAAATGATTTCTTCACGTATGCTTTCCGCATGTTCACTGTCCATTGAATTATCGATAAAACTGTTCTCTTCTTCATGAATATCATCAATATCTTCATAACCATCACTTTCAGCAGAATCACTAACATCATCTAAATCGTGACTACTGCTGTATGCCTTGCTCTCATCTTCACTCATTTCATCTAATTCGTTCACCATATTTCCTTTCTCTATCTTTGTGACTGCTGCTAAATCATCTTCATTATCATCACTACCTGAACCCATTGCTCTTGCAACCTGAAGATATTTTTGTCTCCATTTATACAAAACATCTGTAGAAACACCAGCAATGGCAGCAGCAGTTTTTGCACCTAGCTTGTCACTCTGTCTAACAAATTTTATCCTTTCCTCTTCAGTGTACATGCGAGACAATCTCCTCCTTTTGGCTAATTCACTTTCAAATCCACCATCAACTGATTTTCTCTTTCCAGGAACAGGACTTGGACTAATACTTATTTCTCCTAACTTCTTAGCAATATTTTGATTTTGCTGCAACCTCCTTACAGCTGCAGCCTCTCTACTTTTTACCCTCTTTTTGTACATATTTGTCCATCGTCTGACATTAGACAATGGAATATCCAGTTCCATACATGTAGGCTTCACCCCAATCTCCAGTGATCTTTTAACAACCTTTAGCTTTTCCTCTTCTGTGTATTTTCGTGGTTTGTAGGATAAAAATGATCCAGATGATACATCAGTATTTGATTTAGATACTTCTTTTCTTGAAGATACATCCCTGAAATTGTTCTCCAATGTCCCTGGTTCTACTTTAATATTACGGATATTGACTGGAGTGGATACCTCTTTCTCACGTTCAACACTCACGCTAGACCTTGCACTGTCAAGACTTGACTGTGACCTTTCAACAGAACCCCTGCTGCTTCCTTCCCCACTCTCCCTATCAAAATCTTTTACCCAACAATATAATGTGGAATTGGGTATTCCTCTCTTGCGGGAAGTCTCCATCACACCATACTGCTTCGCTTCAGCCACTAGTTCTCTACGGAAACTCTCAGAGTACTTATTCATGTTTGACACAGCTTTCATTTTCTCTATTCCCGGCAGTTTTACTTTTAATCCAGTAATATCTGGGGTATTTTCCTTTTTTGTCATTGCTGTAATATTTGGTTTAATGTCCACAGTCTCCCCATCACCGTCATGTGATTTCATCCAATTAAGAATCAAAGGTAATGGTATTCTGTGTTTTGATGCAGTTGCTGATGTTCCTTGCAAAGTTGCTTCCTGAACAATGGCTTGCCTTGCTTCTGAACTGTATTTCTTAGAAATCCTGTCCAGCTTCTGTTGCATGAGACTTTTTGGCTCTTGGGAACTTGACTCTGAACTTTGACTTGTTTCAGATCTTGGCAGAGGCGAATTGCTTAAACTTCTCATGTTCTCATCTATGTATGATCCTGCACCATAAAGTGTCAAATTATACCCTTTCTGTTTCATCACTCTTCTCCAGTGGTAAACATTCTTTGGACTCACTCCTGTTTTCTCTGCAGTCTCAACAGCTCCATACTTTTCTGAATTCCTAGCTAGCTTTAGCTTTATCTCATCAGTAAAGTCTAGATCAGTGTCACCTTTTTCTCTGAACCTCACATTTTGGAATTTGTCAGCATTTGAGGAGATAAACTGTTCCAGCCAGTGATCAGTTGCATTGTACATTGTGTAATTCTCTTGGAATGTTTTCTGAGCAAAGTCTTGTATTCTGTTGGTCATGACAATACCCAACTGTTCATTCTGTTCTAGAACCCATGCCACCACCTTTTGTTCAAGGTCCTTTTTCATTGTAGAAGCATGAGTGAAATTAATTACTATATTTTCCCCATGATCACGAAAATATTTAATCCATTTAGCCATCATGTTTCTTGATACCCCAAGCTTTAGAGAAGCATGTGTAATTCCATTTTTCTCTGCCTCAGCAACCATTTTTCTCTTCTCATCTAATGTATAAACTTTCTGAGTCTTCTTTTTAGCATATTTCTTCTTTATTTTAGACCCAACCAATGCTTTGAATTTTGGAATTGGGACTGACTTAGCCTGCATTGCCCTTTTCCAACTATAAATGGTACTTGCAGATATGTTCCTTTTCTTCATCACATGTTCAGTTCCATATTTCTTCTCTTCTGATAGGATATGTAGCTTTTCTTCTTCGGTGGCAAATTTCCTTTGGTTTTCAAAATGTACATCTTTAAATTCTTCCTTGTATTTCCTAATGAAGTCAACAACCCAGTTATAACTTGCCTTAAAGTTTGGTCTTGTTTCTTGATAAATTGATCTAGCAATTTCACTTACTTCATCATATGAAACACTCTTTTTGACTGCCTGTTTCTCAAGCACCATTTCTACAATAGTTTGTTCAAACTCAGGAACCAATCCTCTGAGACTCTCTGTATCCTTCATCTCAATTGCACCAAAACTGACCCCCATCTTCTCTGCTTGTTCTAACTGTACTTTCCAAGTATAGATAACTCCACCATTGATTCCAAGTTTCCGTCCAACATGATGACATCCAAGTCTTCGTGCCTCCTCAACAGCTGCAATCTTTTCTTCCATTGTATATTCATTTCTAAACCTTGACTTAATTTGAATATCTTTCAAAGCTACATGATTGCGCTGCTTGAATTTGATCATCCAAGCTTGAGTAGCTGCAAACTTCTTTGGCCCAGTGTAAACAGACTTAGCATATTGCTTAAACAAGTCCAAGTAAACACAACCATGCTCTTTCTGTTGTTCCAGCATCCACTGGACAAGTTTTTTCTCTGTCTTTATGTCAAGGCTTTTAGGAGGAGCTATTATTACAGGTCTCTTTTGAGTAGCAAGCTTTTCAAAGAGACTGGAGCTTGAATTTTGAACTGACATCTGAGATCCATGCTTCATAGAGGTATCTGAGGAGCTGAGATCTACCCAAGAACTATTTTGACTACCATCTAAATCAGATATATCTTTGCTTTGCTCAGATTGTCCAAGAAATTCTGAAGAACTATCAAGGAGTGGAAGCCCTTTCATAGGATCAATATCTCTTATAAGGACACCATCTCTCTCTGAATCATCATCAGGTATGAAAATCTTTTTCACATTTTCCAGATCAACATCCTTCAGTTCTTCCTTATGTCTTCTAATGAAGTCCCTTATCCAGTTATAGCAGGCTCTGAAGTTTGGTCTGATGTCTTTGTACACAAGCTGTGTAATTTTCTGAATATCATCATTGGAAACACTGCCTTCTCTTTGTTGCTGCTCCAAAATGAGCTCCACAATCTTTTCTTCATATTTTGGGTTGTTTCCCTTCAATCTTGACTGAAACACAATTCTGTTCTGAAGTCTGTTCCTCCTCAGGAATTTGTTGATCCAAGCATTAGTTGCTCCAAACTTCCCAGGAGGACCAACATATAAGGTCCTTGCAAAATCTCTGAAGTCATCAGTGAAAACAAATTCATCAGCATTTTGTTTGTCTATCAACCATTCTACCATTTTTTTCTCTGTTTTTCTTGAAAAATGCACTGGTGTTCCAACAACCACAGGCTTTCTTGCCCTTAGATCATCCAAGTCTATACCTTGTGAATTACCAGCAGCATCAGACAATTTTGTTTTTCTTGAGTCATTCAGCATCTGAGATTCATAGTTAGGATCTTCTGGATTATCTATCACAATCATGGGATCTTTTTCCTTTGCTTTTGTTTCAGAATTTTGGTAAGTCTTGTTTGGATCAACTTCAGTAGTTGCAGTGATTTCACTAGTGGCTGACTGAAGTAAAGTCTCCATACTATCATAGGTATCTTCTGGAATCAGGACTTCAATACCATTGTCATCCTCAACAAGAATTTTCCTTGAATGCTCAAATTCCACATACTTCAATTCTTTCTTATGCCTTTTAAGGAATTCTTTTATCCAATTGTAACAGGCTTTGAAGTGAGGACGGGTTTCTTTGTACACTGCTCGTGCTATGTTACTGACATCTTGATAGGAAACACTTCCCTGTTGGTCCATGTGATCATTTATCATATCACATATCTTCCTTTCAAACACTGGCACAATACCACGAACACTGAACAATCCTGGACCCAAATCTTTACCTGTTTCTTTAAGCCTAGTAACAAACTGATTGGACCTCTTTTCTTGCACACCTTTCTGACTAGTAGATGGTGATTCAGTATCATCTATTGGGATGTCCCCATTTCTCTCTAGTTTCAGTCTCCATGCATTTATGAGACAGTGATCAATCCCAGTTTTCTTGGAAATGTGAGCAACACCTAATTTCTTGGCTTCTTGGACTATAGCTATCTTCTCTTCTAGTGAATATTGATTTCTAAAGCTTGAAGTGAATTTGACATGCTTAACAGCTGCATGGTTACGCCTCAGAAACTTTATTCTCCATGCCTGTGTCGCTGCAAACTTTTTCTCTCCTTTGTACAGAGACTGGGCATACTTTTTGAATCTGTCCAGAAAAACATACCCATTTTTTTCTTGCTCCTCACAAAGCCACTGAACAAGTTTCTTTTCAGTTTTTGTATCAAGTGATCTAGACTGACCTACAATAATTGGTCTCTTTGCAAACAAAGATTTAAGACCACTTGCAGCTCCACTCTGGTTATGTTCAGACCCATATGTACCCTCTCCTTCATCTTCATAGAAAATTTTCTTTACATTGTCTATATTTAAATGTGCAAGTCTCTCCTCGTGCCTTTTCATGAAATTTCTAATCCAAGCATAGGATGCCTTGAATGTGGGTCTTGTCTCTTTATACACAGACTGACTCAATGAACTCATTTCTTCATACGAAATACTGCCCTCTTTTTCATGCTGCTCAAGTATAAGCCCAATTATTCTCTGTTCAAATTCTGGTACAATACCTCTTGCAGCATCAACCTCAGTACTTGATTGAATTTTGAGGGGAGCAAACTTTGGCTGCATACTTTTAAGGCCCTTGCCAAATTTTCTGATTTTGGTTCCTTTCCAAAATGTATGCTTCTGGTTGCTTTTCTCCATTTTAATCCTCCATGCACAGATCAGGGCAGGATCTATGCCTAGCTGACGACCAACATGACCTGTCCCTAATCTTTTGGCTTCCATCACTGCTGCTTGTTTTTCAGCCTCTGTGTAGTTATTCTTAAACTTTGATTTCCACTTGACATCTTTTAGCTCTCGGTGACGCCGTAAGAATAGCTGCATCCAACCAGAAGAGGCTGAGAAATGTTTTGGACCTGAGTGAACGGATTTGGCAAACTCTTTAAAATCATCTGTAAAGACATAGCCATCCCTGGCTTGTCTCTCTAAAGCCCATTCAACCAGTTGTTTTTCAGTCTTTCTATCAAAGGTAACTGAAGGACCAACTATAATAGGACGTTTTTCCTTGTTGAATAACAATTTTTCAGTAGGATTTATATCCCCACTACCACTTTCATCAATATCCATATCTTTAAGTGCATTATCAACAAGTTCTGTGATTTTTTCTTGACTAAGAGAGCCTTCCAAATTTTTATATAAACCTGGCTGAGGAATGTCAAGAGGTTCTAATAATACTTTAGTAACATTTTCAAGTTCTAAGTCCTGTAAATCATCTTTGTTTCTAGACAAAAATGATCTGATCCAGTTGTAACTGGCTTTAAAAGTGGGCCTGGTTTCTTTGTAAATGGACTGAGCTATCTTGCTTATTTCATCATAATTAATACTGCCTTCTTTAGCTTGATAGCTCTTTATCTCTTGTACAATCCTCTGCTCAAATTCAGGCACTATACCATGTAGAGCTTCCCCTTTACTGGAAAATGATAGTGATGATGATGATGAACTGCTCAAATTTGTGTCATGTGGTGATGTCATTGAAGGAATGGTGGAGGATGATTCAGAAACAGATTTCATTGTCTCAATTTTGTCCAAAACAGAAGGCCCAAGAGCCAACTGACCTCGATCAATGGCAAGTCTCCATGAATGTATCATCTTGTGGCTTATTCCTGTATGTTTGGATGCATAGGAAGTCCCAAATCTTCTTGCCATAGCTACAGCTGCAATCTTCTCCTCATTTGAGTATGTGTTCTTAAACTTTGAGCAGAATTTGACATCCTTCAATGATCGATTTCTTCGCAGGAATTTTTTCATCCATGCTTGAGTAGCCCCAAATGGCTTTGAACCCTTGTAAAGAGATCGTGCATAATCTTTAAAATCATCTGTGAACACATAACCATCTCTGGCATTCCTTTCAAGAACCCATTGCACTATTTTTCTTTCAGATTTGGCATCGAAGCATTTAGCTTGACCAATGATGATTGGTCTCTTTCCAAAAGGGGTCTGGATAGTACCTCCAGTTCTAACATCTTGCTGGAACTCATCACCAGAATCAGTCTGTCCCTCTGGTCTGTAAGAACCACTGAAACTCTGATCTTCAAAACCTGTATCATTATCATCATCATTCTCATCATCAAATCCTGCCATAACAGTTTCGTTCAACATTATTTGCTCATTCAGAGAGACATTTTCCAGTACAACCTGTTTGCCAAGATTTTGAAGCACATACTCTCCAGAA
>CM037780.1:12828787-12878787 GCA_021229015.1 Solen grandis | reverse complement strand
TCACTTGAAGCCTGATGTTCATTTACAACCTCTTCAAGAGAAAATGTCTCTTGTTTTACAGACACGGGTGAGTTACCAAAAAGTTCATGATTCTGCTGATTTCCATCTATTCCATGAACAAACCTGGTTCCCTGGAGCACTGACATGTTCCTCTGTAGAAAGTTACCCAGCCACGTTTTGGAGGCAATGAAGCTAGGCTGAAATGGTTGAAACAATGTTTGAGCATGTTTTTTCATGATTTCAAGATCAACCACTCCATTCAGCTCCTGCTGCTGGGCAATCCACCGCACCATAGAAAGATCAGACTCATGACTGACCTGTTTTCCCAACTTCCCATGCCTCTGGCTGCCTGGACTACGCAAACCAAACAGCGACATCCAACTAAGAATGTCCTGTAAAGGAATGTTTTTGGTTTGGGACACTTGAGTGGTTCCAAATCTTTTGGCTTCAATAGCAATAGCTTCCTTCTCTTCAAGACTGTATTGAGCAACAGGTTTGATTTTGAACTTTCCAGCACTAGAACTAGAGTCTTCTCCTTCATCATCACTGACATATACAACAACATCTGGAGTGATATTAGATGGTAACCTTTGGATATTTACTACAGGGCTCATAAGTTTTTCTAGGACACTAATAGACTTCTTGGCAGTCACTGCTGTTGACTGTGGACTCCTTGCTTGTCCTGGAGCACTCCGGAAACTAGAGGAACCTGTGAATTATAAATAACATATATGTATATATATATAAACAAGTATTCTGAAAGAATTGCTTAGGCAATACTAAGTCCCCTACCAGCAAAAAGAAAACTAAGAACCCCCGCCAAAATCAATTATTTGATCAATACTTTAGATGAAAGTCAAAACAACAACAAATATCAAAAAGTCAGGAAAACTGCTTTTCTAAGTCCAAGGCCCGTAATTTCGTCAAAAATCAGTGGACCAGAACAAAACTCGAACCTGATATGTAACTCATGGTGATAGACTCACATACCAAACATTAGATCAATATCTGTAAGTGTTTGAAAAAAAATAATCCAAACAAGAGGGCCAAGATGGCCCTGTGTCGCTCACCTGAGTAAGATGGCTGTGTTAGGCATAATGACAAAAAATCTGGCATCTAAAAGTGTTTTCTAACATTTGACTAGTGACCTACATATTGATCCTAACCTGAATTGCACTCAACTGGGAATTCATGCAGTCAACATTCTATAAGTTTAATGAAACTGGGCAAAATGTAGCCTCTAAAGTGTTCACAAGGTTTTTCTGGATTTGACTGGTGACCTATTTTGCCTCATGTACTCATTTTCACTATCCAATATTCAATTAGACAAACCTGACAAATCATTGAAGATTGGCTAAAACTGTGGCTCTAAAGTCAAGGTTTTTCTAGAATTTGACTGGTGACCTAGTTTTTGATCCACATGACCCAATTTCAACTCATGCAAGATTCATGTAGCAAACATTCATGACCAATTTTATGAAGATTTGGCCAAAACTGTGGCCTGTAGAGTGTTCACAAGTTTTTCTAAATTTGACCTGGTGACCTATTTTTGACCCCACATCACCCATTTTCGAACTCATCGAAAATCATGTAGACAAACACCTGACCATTTTTCATGAAGATTGGTCTAAAACTGTGGCCTCTAGAGTGTTCACAAGGTTTTTCCAAGATTCCATGGTGACCTAGTTTTTGACCCTATGTGACCAATTTCAAACTCATCTGAGATATCATGTAGACAAACATCCTGACCAAATTTTATGAAGATTGGGCCAAAACTATGGCCTGTAGAGTGTTCACAAGGTTTTTCTAAGATTTGACCTGGTGACCTAGTTTTTAACCTCATGTGACTCATTTTCAAACTCATCCAATATATCAATTAGACAAACATCCTGACCAAATCTATTGAAGATTGGGCTAAAACTGTGGCCTCTAGAGTGTTCACAAGGTTTTTCTAAGATTTTCCATGGTGACCTAGTTTTTGACCCCATGTGACCCAATTTCGAACTCATCTGAGATATCATGTAGACAAACATCCTGACCAAGTTTCATGAAGATTGGGCCATAACTGTGGCCTGTAGAGTGTTCACAAGGTTTTCTAAGATTTGACCTGGTGACCTATTTTTGACCCCACATGACCCAATATCGAACTCATTTGAGATATCATGTAGACAAATATCCTGACCAAATTTTATGAAGATTGGGCCATAACTGTGGCCCCCCACATGACCCAATTTCGAACTCATCCGAGATATCATGTAGACAAACATCCTGACCAAGTTTCATGAAGATTTGGCCAAATTTGTGGCCTCTAGAGTGTTCACAAGGTTTTTCTAAGATTTGACCTAGTGACCTAGTTTTTGACCCCACATGACCCAATTTCGAACTCATCCGAGATATTAAGTAGACAAACATCCTGACCAAGTTTCATGAAGATTGGGCCAAAACTGTGGCCTCTAGAGTGTTCACAAGCAATTGTTGACGACGGACGACGCACGACGGACAAAAGGCGATCACAAAAGCTCACCTGAGCACATGTGCTCAGGTGAGCTAAAAACTGCTATTCTAAAGAAATTTTTTAAGTCCAAGGCCTGTAATTTCGTAAAAAATCTGTAGACCAGAACGAAATTCAAACCTGATCTGTAACTTATGGTGGTAGACTAACATACCAAATTTCAGATCAATATCTGCAAGCATTTAGAAAACAAGAGGGCCAAGATGGCCCTGTGTTGCTCACCTGAGTAAGATGGCTGTGTTAGACATAATGACAAAAAATCTGGCATCTAAAGTGTTTTTCTAACATTTGACTAAGTGACCTACATTTTGATCCTACCTGAATTTGCACTCAACAGGGAATTCATGCAGTCATCATTCATATCATTTTAATGAAGACTGGGACGAAAATGTAGGCCTTTAGAGTGTTCACAAGATTTTTCTAAAATTTGCCACGGTGATCTACTTTTTGACCCTATGTTGCCCAGTTTTGAATTCATCCGAGATTTCATTTAGACAAACCTCCTGACCAAATCTATTGAAGATTGGGCTAAAACTGTGGTCTCTAGAGAGTTTACAAAGTTTTTCTTAGATTTGACATAGTGACCTAGTTTTTGATCCCACATGACCCAATTTCAAACTCATCCAAGATATCATGTAGACAAACACCCTGACCAAGTTTCATGAAGATTGGGCCAAAACTGGCCTCTAGAGTTTTCACAAGGTTTTTCTAAGATTTGACCTGGTGACCTAGTTTTTGACCCCACGTGACCCAATTTCAAACTCATCTGAGATATCATGAAGACAAACATCCTGACCAAGTTTCATGAAGATTGGGCTAAAACTGTGGCCTCTAGAGTGTTCACAAGGTTTTTCTAAGATTTGACCTGGTGACCTAGTTTTTGACCCCATATGACCCAATTTCAAACTCATCCGAGATATTATGTAGACAAACATCCTGACCAAGTTTCATGAAGATTGGGCCAAAACTGTGGCCTCCAGAGTGTTCACAAGGTTTTCCTTAGATTTTACCTAGTGACCTAGTTTTTGATCCCATATGACCCAATTTCATACTCATCCAAGATATCATGTAGACAAACACCCTGACCAACTTTCTTGAAGATTGGGCCAAAACGTGGCCTCCAGAGTGTTCACAAGGTTTTCCTAATTTACCTGTGACCTAGTTTTTGACCCATGACCCAATTTCAACTCATCCGAGATATTATGTAGACAAACATCCTGACCAAGTTTCATGAAGATTGGGCCAAAACTGTGGCCTCCAGAGTGTTCACAAGGTTTTTTTAAGATTTGACCTGGTGACCTAGTTTATGACCCCACATGACCCAATTTCAAACTCATCTGTGATATCATGTAGACAAACATCCTGACCAAAGTTTACTAGTGCTCAGGTGAGCTAAAAAGTCTGGAAAACTGCTTCTTTTAAAAAGGAAATTTTCTTAGTCAAAGGCCCGTAATTTTGTCTAAAATCAGTGGACTGGCACAAAATTCAAATTTGATCTGTTACTCATAGTGTTAGACTCACATATCAAATATCAGATCAATATCTGCAAGCGTTTAGAAAAAAGGCCGGAAAACATGTTTGTGACTGACGGTCGGACTGACTGACAGAGTGCAAACCTGTAGTCCCCTTTGGCGATGCCGGTAGGGGACTAACTAAAAATGTGACCTTACGAAAAATTCTTTCATGGGTTTGTAGTATTGTAAAATAGGAATATAACTCAACAGAGTTAACACAAGATTATCTAGAATATAGGATAGTCCCTTTTAAAGATAAATCATTCAAGAACATTCCTTTGATGTACTTAATGTCTTTATTGAATAAGTAAGTGAAAGTGATTTGGTTTTCTGATTACTTCTATTAATAATAAAGCTGTGATCTATAAAAAGGCTCTGACCTGGCTTACCTTGCGTTGTTGTTGACTGGTTCATACCAACTGATTCAGCTTTCAAGCTCATTCCAATGGCCTGGTCTGTGGTGATGCCAGAACATGAAGAGCTGCTTCTCGTTAGACTGGAATCTCTGCTGACTTCATCAGAAACACCAATCAAGCGCTCCTCGTGAACTGCGTGTGCTCCATTTGCACAGCTAGAGTCTGGTTCTATTTGGTTCTCATCTGTGAGGTTGAGATTCTGGCTGTCAGGTGCAGTAGCTCTCTGTATAAACTCTTGACAATGAACTTGGAGTCGACTGACAGCAAATGTGGAAGCTAGTCTCTGAAGGTGGGGCACAATGCGCTCATTCATATCTAACTGACCTGTAAAAGATGTAGCACAAAACACTATATACTTTTGCTTCATTTCTTTGTATTTTAAGAAATCGTCTGCCTCAATTAAATGTTTCTCTTTTCCATGCCAAGAACAACACATCATAAATAAAACTAAAAGAAAATGCTTCTGTTAGAAGGAGATGTAAAATTTAAATCCGATTTACTCATACTCCTTTCTTAGAGAATACTTTTCCATTACTTTGTCAAAGTCAATTTCACTGACCAACTAGTTTCTGCACAAAAGGAATGTAAAGCAGAAATCAAAAATTTATAATTTTCCTGAAAAGTATTTTTTTAAATGTGTTAAATAATATTTTATCAACCCATAACTCATGTACAGAGAGATATCTGTAGTGAACAGTCTGGCAAAGAACAAGGCTTTGTCAGTATTGCAAGCAATACAGAAGTCCCCAACTGGTGACCCCCCCCCCCCCCACCAAGATAGAAACAATAAAACCAATGGAAATGGGTTATGATTCCAATACAGGATAATTAAGTGCAAACTCAAAACAAGAGAATCGGTAGAACCGATGGATGCTCCCCAAATAAATGTTAATATATACAATAACAAAGGGCAATAACTTCAAAATTATGCAAAACAGAGTTGTGGTTCTTGTACACTTTTTTGTGCTATGCTCCGGGACAAAATTTAAGTTTGAAAAATAACAAAGGGCAATAACTCCTAAATCATGCAAAACAGAGTTGCAGCTTTTACACACTGCACTTCACCTCATTGATATCTATCTACCTATGAAGTTTCATCTTGATACCTTTTATACTCTTTGTGCTATGCTCCGGACAAAATTTAAGCATGAAAAATAACAAAGGGCAATAACTCCTAAATCATGCAAAACAGAGTTGTGGTTCTTGTACATTGCACTTCTCCTCATTGAGATCTATCTACCTGTGAAGTTTCATGTCGATACCTCATATTGTTTTTGTGCTATGCTCCAGACAAAATCATGACAGACGGACGGGACGGACGGACAAAGTGGCAACTATCTGCTCTCCCTTCGGGCAGCATAATAATAAATGAATTGCATGGTAATTGTTCTTGTGCACTGCATTTCTCCTCCAAGAGGTCCATCTATCTATGAAGTTCATTATTATGTCATAAAGTCTATGAGTTATGATACAGACAAAAATTAAGGATGAAATTAACAAATCATTTCAACTGGGACAAAGAGGTTGTAAAAATATCAGATTGACTACATTTTCACACCATTATATCAAAGTGTAAATAAAGACTGTTCTCTGAAAGTTTCATTCAGTTCGGCTTTACCACTTATTGGGCTATGCTTTATTAAACTGACATGCATTTTTGTTTTTTTTTACTTAAATACTTCAATGAAGTATGTTACCACTATTCTAATTTGAGGATTTTCTGCGACCACCTTAAGAATATGGAATGATGGAATCAGAATTGGATGGACGGATGGGAGGATGCTTGCACACCTTTGTGTAATGACAAAAGTAATGTTTATGAAAATCTATCCATAGATGATAGATGAAAGTTAAAGAGCTGACATAAAGATGTTCCCTATGAATACCAAAGACAATTTATAACAACTCCCATGACCTTCACTTTTCAAGCATGCATATGGATGATGCGCGCAACACATCTTTGTGTTATGACAAACACTTCTATTAAGTTTAATGAAAAACCATCTATAGATATGAAAGTTATAGAGGGGACATGAAAATGAAGCCTATAAATACCAAAGACAATTTCTTATAACTCCCCTGACACTTATGAGGAACACTTCTGTTAAGTTTTATTGAAATCAATCCATATATGTCCAAGTTATGCATGGGACACGGGGATGTAGCCTATAAATACCAAATACAAATTCTAACAACTCCTTTGACCTTGACGCATATGGTTGATACGCACAACATACCCTTGTGCTATAAGGAACACTTCTGTAAGTTTTATTGAAATCCATCCCTAAATGTCCGAGTTAAGAAGTGAACATAAAAGCGAGATGGACAGACAGAATGATGGATGGATGCGTGCAAACCTAGAGTCCTAAATCAGTATCACTGGTGGGGACTAAAAAAGAAAACCCCTACCTGTGTACAGGTAGTTGATGAACATGTTGACTGCATGCAGACTGATGTCAGGTGGGATGATGATCTCCAGCTGATCCCTCTCCCCGTGGGGTGTCATGTCAAACTCCAGTGCCAAATCATGGAATACCTTGCTGGATGCACTCAGAACCACCTTGTGAGCCTGGTCAAAGTAATGTTGTCATATAAATGTGAAAAAAGAGTGTTTAAAGACAGCACACTCCACTTTTCTGAGTGCTGGATAGTATAATGCTGGCTTTTACTAATTTTTGTGTCAACATAAAAAACATGTGATATAAGGTATTGAGCCTGAAAACATATGGGAAATTTCAATCCCCTAGCTATGGTACTTGCTGAGATAAGAACTTGGAAAACATTGACCTGAAATATTCAATAAATTCAATTTAAAATGAACAGAAAAGAAAAATCTAAGTTGAAATGGGGCATTATAAACTCTACAAAAATGAAAATTCTAAGTTAAAAGGGGTATAACTGTGCAAAAACAAATTATATGGTTACCTTCCTTTTGAAATGGCTTCCTTTTTTGATAGTAATGATAATGTTTGATGGTTATGGAGAAATTGACCTAAAAAAACAACCTTAACCAACCCCGAAGCCGACTAGAGGTTCATGACAATAGCTCCACTTTTTTTTTCCCTTCGTAAAGTGATACTTAAAAAATGTTGAAATAAATCTGGTTTGCTCTTAAAACTACTTTTGTGATTCGGGGCTAGATGGGCAGTAACTTTCAGAGTGAATAAACAAGACCTGTCTGTATGTGCTTTTATCAAAATTCACTGTCTTTTCTACCAATCTCATTAACACACTGATATTATAACTGATAAGTGAAGTATGTGATGTGTCAAACAACATGTAATTATGATGCCCTTTATAACAGCCTTTAATCTTATAGTGACCAGATCAAATAAAATGTACTAATCCCTATACATGTGCCACATCAAGTATTTAGTTTCAAGTGGAACTGTACAGTTAAAAATCACATATCAGACCCTATTATGATATTTGGAACAAAACTAGACTTTTTTCATGGAAACCCTTTTGACCTGGTCAGTGGAAATTATTTGGATCACCTGCTATTAAATATGTTCATTTTGTATTACATTTGCATTTCAAATCAAGAAAATTTGGTACTCTGCATAGAAGTGTATTAGGCCCAGTTCTGATGTACATGTATTAAACACATACATTGGGCACAGTTCTGATGTATTAAGTACATGCATTGGGCACAGTTCTGATGTATTAAGTACGAGTTGGGCACAGTTCTGATGTATTAAGTATATACATTGGGCACAGTTCTGATGTATTAAGTATGAGTTGGGCACAGTTCTGATTTATTAAGTATATACATTGGGCACAGTTCTGATTTATTAAGTATATACATTGGGCACAGTTCTGATGTATTAAGTATGAGTTGGGCACAGTTCTGATGTATTAAGTACATACATTGGGCACAATTCTGATGTATTAAGTACGAGTTGGGCACAGTTCTGATGTATTAAGTACGAGTTGGGCACAGTTCTGATGTATTAAGAACATATATTGGGCACAGTTCTGATGTATTAAGTATGAGTTGGGCACAGTTCTGATGTATTAAGTACGAGTTGGGCACAGTTCTGATGTATTAAGAACATATATTGGGCACAGTTCTGATGTATTAAGTATGAGTTGGGCACAGTTCTGATGTATTAAGTACGAGTTGGGCACAGTTCTGATGTATTAAGTATATACATTGGGCACAGTTCTGATGTATTAAGTACGAGTTGGGCACAGTTCTGATGTATTAAGTACATAAATTGGGCACAGTTCTGATGTATTATAAAGTACATACATTGTTCTTTTTCTAGTAAATCTACCATTTCAGCTATCCCTTAAGGTAATGGAATACCCCTGCATTTTGCTATGTCACAAAAAAGAAATATCATCTATGAGTCTCTGCATACAGTCTAAGGATAACTATAAAGGAAGATAATCAACAAAAGCATCATGGTGGCCACAGACCACTTACCAGAGTACCATAAACATTATCAAAACAATTCAGGTCACTTGATTTTTCCTGACTACCTTCAGCATCAACCAGATTCAAATTTCAGACAAAAAGAATTCCAAAGATTTGCTGCAGATTATATATAAGCCAACTAGAAGACACTCCAGCAATGACCAAAATTTATTGGGGATTCCCCCTCCCACCAAAGAAAGAAAAACAGGGTCTGGTGCGATATTTCTATGTGAGACTGAATTACAATAAAAACAAAATTTGTGTTCATAACCCTTTATATGACCCAAACCTACATAACAAATGGAAAATACAGTTTTAACTTTTTTTTTAGTTTCGACAGACCAAAAGTGTTTCTGTAAACCTGGAAATGACTTTGCGCACTTTAAGTTAGGGTGTTTTGCGGTCGGGTCATTTCTGCAAAAGTAAAACAGTAAAAAAGTAAAACCGCGAATCACTCTCCTGCCATAGAAACGCGAAAATCAGTTGCTACTAGAAGTTTGACTTAAGTTTAACATAGATGTTTGTGTATACGTGTTATTTCCGTTGTTTGTAAACGGGTGTGAAATTCATCAGTATACAAATTATACGTTTTTTTTGAGAGATAATGTGAAATTCAATACTTGACAACAGGTGTCAGTACACATTCTAGTACAATTATTATATTTATTAGGCTATCAACGTATGATGTATGTTTAATCAATTATTCCCAATAATTATTCGTACCTGAACGACAAACCTGTGTGTAAATAAACAACAACGCACCGGTAGAGACAGATTATTTCGATTCTAACACATTTTTCCATAATATTTTTCGGATTCATTTATTAAGCGTAGCAACATTAAACCGAACAACTTCCCTCTAGTTTGCCGATCGTTTTACCTCCCCGTATAATGTAGCTGAGAAAAAATAAAAAAGTAACAAAATGGCACACTTTTTAAATTAAATATATTATTTGTAACGATATTTTTTGGTCTCTTCAAATTAATTTTTAACCAATGAACAAATCGATGTTCAAAATGTAACAGCTAGATAAACTATAAATGTGTATTACACACACTTTGATGACGTCAACATTAAAGCAAAAGTGTTAACACAAATTCAAAAGAGGAACGGTTCAACACATGTGTTTATTTCACTTGTTGTATATGTTTACACTGATTGTGCCACCTGTGATATTGCCAGCAAACATTGTGAATGATCTTGCATCTCTTGAATTGGATGTGTTCATTGTGATATCAACTAAAAGGGGTTGCTGGAGACACATGTGTAATGTCACGCGAAATGTCACGGTGACCGGAATGTGCTACAAGAGAATTTGACGCATATGTTTTTGGTCGTATAGAATCTCCAGCTTGATCTGGTATGTTGAAGGTTAGTCTTTCGCTAAGTCGCCTTCTTTCCTCTTCTGATGGCTTGATATAAGAACTCAAGACTTCCTTTGTAGGTTGTATTTTTTTTTCAAACAATTCGTGTTTGAAAACCCTTTTTATTTCTCCGGAATGTAGCGATTGAATGACATACTTAAGAACGATATCGTCATGTTGTCTATCAACAACTCTCCATGTGTCATTACTACCCCGTAACTCACAATGAGCACCGTGAGGTAATTCAGCCATTTTACGATGCAGACGAACGATATTGTTTAAAGTAGGTCAGTTTTACTACGATGTTTACGTTCATTCATAACTGCAGTATACGGGGGAGGTAATTGTAAGGGAATAGATATTATTACGCTTCGCGAGCGCTGATTCCAGTGCGTTATTGCGAATTTACACACAATTTTTCTCCTTCTCTCTGTATAGAGATAATGATGCAAGTCGTGTTAGAATGCTGAATAAAGCTTATGTCAGGTTATGTATGTATGTCTTCATTTTTGCTTGATTTTTATGGCGTAAAAACAATTTATGGACATCTTGCCAAACTAACCAATAATACTAGTAAACGAGTAACTCCTTTGAAGAACAGCTGGTCTGAAAACTACTCAAACAATTAATAAAATATGTTCATTCATATAGAGTGACCACTGACCAGAAAAATAACCGCTTGGTATGCCATGTCATGCTATTCAATGAATATATTTTGTTTGTAGCGTGTATTGTTTCCCGGAATTCGTGGTCTTCTCAAATCTGCGAAAGTATTATGCCGCGGATATGCCTGGACATATAAAAACACGAAGGTTTCTTGATGTGAAAGTGTCCTGGTTTACAGTACTTTCTATGTTGGATTCTGTCTGTTTTGCTCAATATCTACAGTTTATATTCGCCAGTGTTTGAATCAGACTTAAATGAGATCTTTTGGCTGTCAGGATTGATCTAAGCTGTCTTTTCTGAAGATTCAGTCAGAAGATTTGTTTTCTTGAATTTCAACTAGCTACGTTTTGACCCCAAGTGACCCAGTTTCAAACTCATCCAAGTTTTCATGCAGATAAACATTCTGAGCAAGTTTTGTCAAGAATGGATTAAAACTGTAGTTTCTAGAATGTTCACAAACAAATTGTTGACACATGCCAGACAAAAGGTGATTAGAAAAGCTCGCCATCCATGAGCACATTGTGCTCCCGTGAGCTATTAAAGAAACTAGCTAACTCCCAAGGGGACTCTTTTTACCACGGGATTTACTTTATTTTAGCAATGAGACTATGAGGTGACCATTGTGCCAATTCAAATTAAATTCTGACCATTGGTTCGAAAGAAAAAGAAACTTGAAATTTCAATAGAGTATTTGAGGAAACTAGCTGACCCCCTTGGGTTTTGCTCTGGTGAGCTAAAAATTCATGTGGGGTTATGGTTCTTAGACAAGGCACTTCAACTACTCGCTATCTACCGTATTCATATTTGGAATTTCAAGTAAATCTCTTTGATGGATGCCCAGACAAAATTCATTATCACTAAATAATTAAAGGGCCATACCTCTGTGATTAAATATTCCACATTTACATGCTGATATGCACAACAAGACTTGATATCTTTAAATTTTGTGAAGTGAACAAATTCTAGTCAGAGGTTTTGAAAAACAAGAGCAGAAAATAATCTGTTCGGACATTATGTTATTAAAATAACAAAGGGCCACAACCTCAACTAAAAGTGCAAATGTCTGGCATACTGTTTGTGGTGTTTATTATGTCATCCCTATAACTATAATACATACAGTTTTCATTAATAACTGATTGTTGATTGAAATCATTGCTAAAATTCTCATCAAAATTGGTTGTTTTATTTGGCAATATTTGAAATTTAAAACCCCACTGACCAAATTGGTTGTTTTTCTAAAAGAAAACAAGCTGTTGATATATTTATTACTGAAAGCCCTGACATGCAGATTATTTTCTTCTAGAGGCAGAAATCCTGATTATCAAATATCCAATGTTTGCAACTTTCTGTTTCTCCACAGCAATCTATATCTGCCTAGCTTTCAGTTAAGGCTCTGGGATGCAAACATAAACATTATGGACTGTTGACAGCAACTGGACATGCAGTGTGGCCAGATTGGAGTAAAGGGGATCTAACAGTAAACAGAACAAAAGAGAACAATAATTTAGATTTCATTCTGTAACAAGAGGCCCATGATGGCCCTAAATCGCTCACCTGAGATAAATAGGTTGACCCAAGGAACATCTGTACCAATTTATTTTAAAATCTGGCCCGTAGTTTTGAAGAAGATGATTTTTAAAGTTTTCATATTTTTTTTCTTTTTGTTGCCATGGCAACCAGAGTTCTACATGGATCAAGTTTATTTTAGCAACTTTTGTGAAGGTTCACCCAAGGATCATCCCTGCCAAGTTTAATCAAATTCTGTCCAGTGGTTTCAGAGGAGATGTTGATTAAAGGTTTCTCTATATACATATAAGGCAAATGAGCCCCGCCCCTGGCGGCCATGTTTTTTTACGGATCGGAATAATTTTAGCAACTTTGGTAGAGGTTGACCCAAGGAACATCTGTACCAAATTATTTTAAAATCTGGCCAGTAGTTTTGAAGGAGATGATTTTTAAAGTTTTCAAATTATTTTTCTTTTTGTAGCCATGGCAACCAGAGTTTTTCATGGATCAACTTTATTTTAGCAACTTTTGTAGAGCCTCACCCAAGGAACATTCCTACCAAGTTTCATTAAATTCTGTCCAATGGTTTCAGAGGAGATATCATTTAAAGCAAATTGTTGACGACGCACGACGGACGCCGCCGGACGAAGGGCGATCACAAAAGCTCACCTTGAGCACTTTGTGCTCAGATGAGCTAAAAATAGAATAAAAGGCCATGGCCCTATTAACAACAAAAGAATGAACCCTTACTCCAATCTGGCCACACATCTGGAGAGGTACAAGTCCTGTCCCAAACTGTGATACAATTAAAATTTGTTAATGACAAAGAACTATAGATGGACCAAGACTGAATTTTAATGGCCTTTTGTGAGACTCAATATTTTGATATACAACATTTAAATGAGGTATGCTTTAAAAATATTCACTCATCATTTTTTACACTCAGTGACCTAAAGACAATCATTACAAAAGACAATTTGAAAATTACCCATCAAAGAATAGAAACAACATCCAAACTGTTTCCTTACCAAAATCCTGGTGCTGCCTACACACACCATTGCATCACAGAACTGCCCTGCTGATCTCAAGCCTTGAAGCCCATACCCAAGGCACTGCATGTACTCCGAATCAAACGGCATGGTGCCACTGTATAAAAATAAAACAAACTAAGCGTATATAAACTGAAACGTAACTAAACACTGTGTATATACAAAACATCCAGGGTGTTCCGTAGACTCTGAACTTAAAAGGTCATTGACCCCTGAGACTAAATCTGCAAGGATCAAATTTAAATTTCTGAGGTCAATTTTGTGCATCATGTATCAAACAATGAAGTGTAATTAATAAATGTATTTTTTTGCAGATCTTTTTATCACTTTTTCTTCCCATCTTATTTTTCAATTTTACAATCCATTCATCTTTGTTTTTATCATATTATGCTATCGATGTAAAGGTATTACAGGATTAAAATCCATTTTATTTTTTCCTATATATGTGTTTCCTAGAATTAGTCTATCAAAATTATTGACTTAGCATCTCAGTAATTTTAAAAAAAAAAATATATTGCTTTTAATTATTTTCATTTTTTTTAATTATTAACTTAAAATACACCAATAGATTATTATGTAGAAATGCATTTGAAAAAAATATGCTGTGAACATTTACCTATTACACACCACATCTTTTTAAATATAAAATTCAAGTTCTTTCCAGTTAATTTTGGACAAAAAAAATTAGGAGTGAGTAATGGTGATTACACAATTGTTTCACAACAATACTTACAACTAGAATACTGCAAAGCGATCCCAATGCTTGTCTATTTTACAATGTAAGGTATAAAGAGTAACTGTTAAGTAAATATGAAAAAGAAAGAAAAAATCCTACATTGTGTAGAAGAAATGTAATTGCTTTGAATATTAACAATTTTCAAACTAGAGCTATCACCGAATGTGATTGATACCCCCATGAGGTAGCTCTTAGTTCAGGGAGAGGAAAATGATTGTGAGGTTTTTTGTTCACTTTAACCCTTTCCCTCATAGAGGAAACCATGAAAAGACCTATGCGAACAACATAAACCAGATCAGCCTGCGAGTAACTTGCAGGCTGATCAGGTTTTATGCTGTTCGCTGCTCCTCAGTGGTCTGGAAATGAGGACTTTATAATTAAATTTGGTAAGGTTTAACTGTGGTTTTCTGCAGATCAGGCTTTATGTGGTACCTTTTGAGTGTGTCAAAATGAGTCTATATGAGGGAAAGGGTTAAGTATCATTAGGGATATCTATGGCAAACACCATTTCACTGAAATGTCTAGCCTATATAGCTAAATGTGAAATCAATCCAATCAGGGGCAATAACTCTGTAAACCATGAGACAACTCTTGTGAAATTTCACATGCAACATTTGAAATCAATCGATGAAGAGATGTAGAATTAGTATTTGGTTGTCATGGTAACCAGACTTCTTTATATAATGCAATTTTTTATACACTGCCAGAGAACTTTATAAGGAATATCTATGGAAGACTTCATGTCAATCTATTGAGTAGTTTAAGGGTTATTAAGGAAAATCAATTTGTCTCGATTTTGCAAGATGGACGGAGACAGACGGATGGGCAAGGTGATTCCATCATACTGTGATGGGGGTATAAAAAAATTTAAGTTAAAAAGGGGCATTACATTCCTCTCAGAATAATGCCCCTTGTCTTACAACTGCACCTTGTAATGATTATCAAGTATTCCTAGTTTTGTTGTTATATCTTTCATAGTTTTCAATATTGATAAAGCTCCACCAGAGGTCTATCCACCTGTGAAGTTTCAAGATTATGTCTCTCATTGTGCATGAGTAAGGCTTTAAATACAAACAAGTATTAAATTGAACAAAGGGCAGTAACTCCAAACAAGAGGGCCAAGATGGCCCTGTGTCGCTCACCTGATTAAGATGGCTGTGTTAGGCAAAATGACAAAAAATCTGGCATCTAAAGTGTTTTTCTAACATTTGACTAAGTGGCCTACAATTTGATCCTACCTGAATTTACCTGGTGACCTAGTTATTGACCCCACATGACCCAATTTCAAACTCATCCGAGATATCATGTAGACAAACAACTTGACCAAGTTTCATGCAGATTGGTCCAAAATTGTGGCCTCTAGAGTGTTCACAAGGTTTTTCAAAGATTTGACCTGGTGACCTTGATTTTGACCCCACATGACCCATTTTCAAACCCATCCGAGATATCATGTAGACAAACATCCTGACCAAGTTTCATGAAGATTGGGCTAAAACTGTGGCCTCTAAAGTGTTCACAAGGTTTTTCTAAGATCTGACCTGGTGACCTAGTTTTTGACCCCACATGACCCAATTTCGAATCACCAGAGATATCATGTAGACAAACAACCTGACCAAGTTTCATGAAGATTGGTCCAAAACTGTGGCCTCTAGAGCGTTCACAAGGTTTTTCTAAGATTTGACCTGGTGACCTAGATTTTGACCCCACATGACCCATTTTCAAACCCATCCAGTATCATTAGACAAAACCTGACCAAGTTTCATGAAGATTGGGCCAAAACTATGGCCTCTAGAGTGTTCACAAGGTTTTTCTAAGATTTGACCTTGCGACCTAGAGTGCAAACAATGTGAAATCTGGCTTTTTTGAATTTTAAAAGGGGCATAACTCCTGACCTAATGGTACGATATCAGCCATAATCGAACTTGGCCGTGATTTTATGGTTATAAACAATGATATAAAGTTTGAAGATAATTGCTTATGAAATGAAGATGCTAGAGTGCAAACAATGTGAAATCTGGCTTTTTTTAATTTTAAAAGGGGCATAACTCCTGACCTAATGTTCCGATATCAGCCATAATCGAACTTGGCCGAGATTTTATGGTTATAAACATTGTTTTAAAGTTTGAAGATAATTGCTCATAAAATGAAGATGCTAGAGTGCAAACGAACAAATTGTGGACGACGGACGGACGGACGACGGACATTCATCGATCCTAAAAGCTCATCCTGAGCACACGTGCTCAGGTGAGCTAAAAATTATGTGCTGAGTAATGGTTTTTGTGCACTGCACTTTTCCTCCATGTGATCTATCCATCTATGAAGTCTCATAGTGCGTGAGAAATCCTCTTGACAAAAATTAAGTATGAAATTTAACAAAAGGCAATCAATAAATGGCCCTGAAGTCACTTACCTGAGCAAGTTACTATATGTAGCATAGTCATACTGAATACATTATCCATACAAAAAGTAATACAGCAAGATCATTTCAATTCCAGACATCAACCTTTGGGCCAAACATGATGGATGTAGCTTGAAAATACAAAAGTAGGTCACTGGGTCATGGTCAAGGTCATCCAAAGTCAAAGTTTGATGCCACCACAAGACTACCTTGTTATTAAAACTGAAAATCATTAAAAAAAATATCAAAAGTAGGTCACTGGGTCATGATCAAGGTCATCCACGGTCAAAGTTAAATTCACACCTGCTCTCCAAAATTGAAGGTTATAGCTCCCTATATAAGCCTATGTAAAAAAGAAAGTGAACATAGGGCATGGCCAATTTTGACCCAAGGGTCATATGATTTGAACACTTAGGAAAGGACAAACACTAAATATCTAATCTCTAGGCCAAGTTGTTGCAATATTTTTTTTTGTTAGTTCCTACATTAATCTATACAAAACAAGGCTTTGTCAGTATAGCAAGCAATAGTAATACAGTAGAAACTCACTTAGCGGGCACCTCAATAATACGGGCAACTTCTAATTACGGGCAAAATTCGCGGTCCGGATCGTTTTGCTATATGTTTATTTGCCCGCAAAACTCAATAATGTGGGCACCTGGCTATTGCGAAATGCGGGCACCATTTTCGGTCCCGATCGGTGTTTACAGTGCAAAATGAACCTAGCTAAAGCGGGCACCTGTCCAAGGGCGATAACACTTTCGATTTTTTATCTGACTGGTTACGTAAAATACCGTCGTAAGTTATGTTAACCAGTCTCAGTATTTTGCAAACCAGTCTGTGTGTTTCACGCGCCCGACATTTTGACACTTTCTTTTGTTTTGATAGCAGTACACAAGGAACAAACTGACAACAGGTCCAAGTGTCAGTTTGTTTCGAAAAATGGGACGTTAATGGATTCCTTTATCAAAAGCGATGTGTATGATGTTTGCATCTTTTTGTCCAATAAATTTAGCAAAAGGCGTTTGATAACGCTATGTTTTCGATGCATCGTCATTATCAACATCGAAATCAAACTGATGGTAATTAATACTTTAATTAAAGTATTAGGGACATATGAATTGATGAGTATGGGTAATTGATAGTCGGCAGGTCTGTTTTGCAAACTTTATAGCTAATTAGTAAATATTCATATTAAAACGATGATAAATAATGTGCACTTCATGAAATGCATTCAGAATTCATTTTGCATTTCTTACGTTCACTGTAACTATCAAAACTATGAGTAAGAAACGTAAAGAACTTTCTCTCAAAGACAAAATTTTATTGATTAATGATAGCCATGGTAAATCTCATCGTGTTCTAGCTGAACAGTTTGGCAATGGAAAGACTCAGGTATAAAACATGAATCAATATTCATTATCATTAACAGCAACCTTGATTATAAGTTTTATTTTAAACAATATGATTTTTTCTTCGGAGTCTATGCCTAAATTACTTCCGATATGGATGCAATTATTCTTTTAGATTTTCTTTTTAACAATTTAAAAAAATAAAACTTATAAAAACGAAACTTAAAATGGCTTATTTAATGAGTTATTGAATAATCAATTGATTACACAAAACTCACATAGCAAACACAACACATAACACACAAGTGTAGGGTTGATGTGTCAAAGGGACATAATCCCTTTTGACTTTGCGAAACCTTGCTATTGAGGCCAAATTTCAAAATAAGGCCACTCGTGCCCGGTCCCATTACGTGGCCTTAATATTGAGGTTCCACTGTACTGTCAGGAGTCCCCGCCGGAGAAAACCCCCATTTCGAACTTGTGCCAGAAAGAAACAAGAAAATAATGGAAATGGGTTATGATCCCCAATCTGCAATGACCTTTCAAGCATGCATATGGTTGATATGTGCCACACACCTTTGTGTTATGACAAATACTTCTGTAAAGTTTTATGAAAATCAAAACATAGAAAAAATTATGGAGGTTATACAGCAGATGTGAAAATGAAGCCTAAGACCATTTGTAACATCTCCTGTGACCTTGACCTTTCAAGAGCGCATATGGTTGTTGCATTAACAAATATTAATGTGATGACACACTTTTGTAAAGTTTAATGAAAATTCATCCATAGATATGGAAGTTATAGAGTGGACACAAAGATGTAGCCTATGAACACCAAAGACAACTTTTATCAACTCCTGTGACCTTGACCTTTCAAGCGTGTTTATGGTTGATACACTTGACACACTTTGTGTTATGACAAACACTTTTGTAAAGTTTTATGAAAATCACTTAGATATGGAAGTAATATAGCAGACATGAAAATGAAGCCTATGAATACAAAGACAATTTCTAACAACTCCTGTGACCTTGACTTTCAAACACACATATTGTTGTTCCACCAACACTTCTTCATGTAATGACATACATTTTTGTAAAGTTGAATGGAAATCCATCCACAGATATGGAAGTTACAGAGTGGACATGTAGATGTAGCCTATAAAAACCAAGGGCAATTTTAAACAACAATCGTGACCTTGACCTTTTAATCGTGCATATGGTTGATGCACTTGACACACCTTTCTGTTTTGACAAACATGTCTGTAAAGCTTAATGAAAATCCATCCAAAGATATGGAAATTATAGAGCAGACACGAAGATGTAGCCTATGAACACCAAAGACAATTTCTAACAACTTCTGTGACTTTGACCTTTCAAGGTGCATATGATTGATGTGCATGACACACCCTTGGGTTATGAGGAATACTTTTGTTAAGAATAATTGAAATCCATTCATAAATATCCAAGTTATGGAGCAGACACAAAAGTGGGATGGACAGACTGAATGACAGACAAAAGGATGTGTGCAATCCTATCCTCCCCAACTGGTTTCACTGGTGGGGACTAATTAAGTCCCTAAGCGGGGCCAGTTTTGACCCCAGGGCCATAATTTGAACAAACTTGAAAGAGGTCTACTATGCAATATTACACACTAAATAACTACTCCAGACCTTGTGGTTTCTGTCGAGAAAATTGTTCCAGTATTTATAGCTTGTTGTCCACAATTAGTTTGTAAACACTCTAGCATCTTCATTTCTTAAGCAATCATTTTCAAACTATATGAAAATATTTGTGACCATAATCTATTGATCAAGTTCAATTATGGCTGATATCGGCCAATTAGGTCAGGTAGTTCCGACCCTTTTGATATAAAAAAAATGCCAGATGTCACTTTGTTTACACTGTAGCGTTTTCATTTCTTGAACAATCATCTTCAAACTTTATGACAATGTTTATGACCATAATCTCTCAGTCAAGTTCTATTATGGCTGATATCTGCCAATTTGGTCAGGAGTTATGTCCCTTTTAATATAAAAACAAATTTCAATTTAATCTCTCGTCAAGTTTTTTTTTTTTTTCAAGTGTATCTTTTTCTTTGTTTACACTCTCTAGTGTTTTCATTTCTTCAACAATCATCTTTAAACTTAATGACAATGTTTATGACCAGAATCTCTCGATAATGAGTGAGGCTTATATTGGCTGATTTGGTAAGGAGTTATGCCCCTTTTACTATAAAAAAATGCCATTGATTTCACTTTGTTTACACTCTAGTGTTTTCATTTCTCCAACAATCATCTTCAAACTTTATGACAATGCTTATGACCATAATCTCTTGATCAAGACTGATTGTAGCTGAAATTGGCTAATTAGGTCAGGAGTTATGCCCCTTTTAATACAAAAACAAATTTCAATTTAATCTCTCGTCAAGTTTGATAATGGCAAATTTCAACCCATAAGGTCAGGAGTTATGCCCCTTTTAATATAAGAAAATGCCAGATTTCATTTTGTTTACACTCTAGCATCTTCATTTCTTCAGCAGTGTAGGTAATGAAGGCAGTGTTTCTCAGGTGAGTGATTATAGGGCCATTTTGGCCCTCTTGTCCTGTATAAGCCCTGCACACAGGCCATAATTCCTGATTGATTGTCATGAACTTTGAAGAAGACTGCTAAAGAATTTAAGATGCTAGAGTGTACGCAAATTTTATAATCATTCAAAGGACGTAACTCCAGACCTTATGGGCAGATATCAGCCACAATAGAAATGGGAATTTATGTTTATGAACATTGTCATAAAGTTTGTACGAAGATTGATTAAAAAATAAAGATGCTAGAGCTTACACAAACTGAAATCTATTTTTTATCATTCCAGGGCCAGAACTCCATACCTTGTGGGTGGATATCAGCCATAATTGAACTTGGCTGATAGATTTTGGATAAAAACATTGTCATAAAGTTTGATGAAGATTGTTGAAGAAATGAAGATGCAGTCTGTACCCAAAGTGAAATCTGCCATTTTTTTAACATTCAAAGGCCATATCTCCAGGCCTAATGGGCGATATCAGCCATAATCAAACTTGGCTGAGAATTTCATGTTTTGTTACAATGGCTACAGACTTGAACAATTTCAATCACAACAAAGTAAATGTTGAAATAACAGACACTTTAAAAACAGAATTTGCAAACGTAAAACTAAGTGCAGCTAAACAAATGCACTCTATACCAGTGTGAGAAATCAGTGGGGCAGTAAAATTAAAACTAGAAGAAACTTTTTTTTCTTTTTGCAAAAGTAATAAAAAAGAACTTGAAAAAAATAAAGTTTGTTAATACGTTTGATTATTACCATAAGAATATAATGGAATCAGGGTCTCTCTATATATAGGGTCATGAAACTGCAGTGCAAGTATATATGGAATCATGGTCTCTATAATATACAGGGTCATGAAACTGCAGTGTAAGTATATATGGAATCAGGGTCTCTATATATATAGGGTCATGAAACTGCAGTGTAAGTATATATGGAATCAGGGTCTCTATAATCATATACAGGGTCATGAAACTGCAGTGTAAGTATATATGGAATCAGGGTCTATATAATCATATACAGGGTCATGAAACTACAGTGTAAGTATATATGGAATCAGGGTCTCTATATATACAGGGTCATGAAACTGCAGTGCAAGTATATATGGAATCAGGGTCTCTATATATACAGGGTCATGAAACTGCTGTGTAAGTATATATGGAATCAGGGTCTCTATAATCATATACAGGGTCATGAAACTGCAGTGCAAATATATATGGAATCGGGGTCTCTATAATCATATACAGGGTCATGAAACTGCAGTGTAAGTATATATGGAATCAGGGTCTCTATAATCATATACAGGGTCATGAAACTGCAGTGTAAGTATATATGGAATCAGGGTCTCTATAATCATATACAGGGTCATGAAACTGCAGTGTAAGTATATATGGAATCAGGGTCTCTATAATCATATACAGGGTCATGAAACTGCTGTGTAAGTATATATGGAATCAGGGTCTCTATAATCATATACAGGGTCATGAAACTGCAGTGTAATATATATGGAATCAGGGTCTCTATAATCATATACAGGGTCATGAAACTGCAGTGTAAGTATATATGGAATCAGGGGTCTCTATAATCATATACAGGGTCATGAAACTGCAGTGTAAGTATATATGGAATCAGGTCTCTATAATCATATACAGGGTCATGAAACTGCAGCGTAAGTATATGGAATCAGGGTCTCTATAATCATATACAGGGTCATGAAACTGCAGTGTAAGTATATATGGAATTGGGGTCTCTATAATCATATACAGAGTCATGAAACTGCAGTGTAAGTAAATATGGAATCGGGGTCTCTATAATCATATACAGGGTCATGAAACTGCAGTGTAAGTATATATGGAATCAGGGTCTCTATAATCATATACAGGGTCATGAAACTGCAGTGTAAGTATTATGGAATCAGGGTCTCTATATTCTATACAGGGTCATGAAACTGCAGTGTAAGTATATATGGAATCGGGGTCTCTATAATCATATACAGGGTCATGAAACTGCAGTGTAAGTATATATGGAATCGGGGTCTCTATAATCATATACAGGGTCATGAAACTGCAGTGTAAGTATATATGGAATCAGGGTCTCTACATATACTGGGTCATGAAACTGCAGTGTAAGTGCACAAGATTATAGAATAATCCTGTTGTCGCGATACAGGTAACCGCTCCCTTATTCTTGCTGCATTTGGCCCTTGTCAAATTGGCCCATACTAAGTCAGCAAGACCCATTCCCACGGGCCAAAGCTATAATATAGTTAAAATATAGTTTATATATATATTATTTTTTTTTCAAGTTTCGACAACACACACTCGCTTTTTTATATAGTTGACTTAAAAGATATTTTCATTTTTTATGAAATATCAAATAAAAAATGTCAAATGTATTGAAAAAGACTGTTTAATATTTGTTTTCTGTCATATGAAATATTCTTTGGTCACTTTAGATGTATAAAAGTTATAATGCTGTTCAGAAAATAACATGTAAAATATTTTGCAGTTATTGCTTTTTTTAATACGTTGAAAATATATGAAAAAACATTCACATATACTTTAGTTTACTTACATCTAGACTTATTTTGCAAATACTAGCATGGAATTGTCGGCTTTCGTATTCCACAATATCGCCGCCATTACTCGGATGCGTCCGTTCTAAATCAGAGAATACTAATTTATATACGTAAATGATATTTTTAGTTGTCATAACATAAACACAAGGAAAATGCACGAACATAAATGTAATTGCTTATTAATAACAGTTTTTACAGTGCATATCATGTCACTTCTGGCAAATTAAAGCATATTCCAATGATCCTAGGCGAAATTAAAATCTTTTTTGACTATACTAGTAAAATATTGCAGATAATTTAAAAAAATGCATGCCAAGTCCTTTTAGGGATATAATTAAAAATAAACCATATTTTGACATCTAAAAAGTGATTGGAAACAGTTTTCTAACTTGAATAGGATGATATTCTAGAGGTTTTATTAAGCAGTCTTCCTCGATATGCAGACAAGTGGTGAAATTCATCATCAATGAAATTACATTCGTCATAAATAGTTTCATCATAATACAGATAAGTCACTGTGGGGCCTTTGTCGGTATATCACTGAGGCTGCATAACAGTGATTTATGACCCTGCAATATGTGGCATCACGCTGTGTCTAGTTTCAAGGATTTATTTCCCTGTTTTAACTTTTACTTGTAGCCCCCATCTTTTAAGCTAACAAATATTTAGTCGGGGGTCTGTTTATTACTATGTAAAGAGGTCTGATCCCCGTTTTATAATTACTGAATCACAAATCAAGGATTTGATAACAACCTTCAAAACATATATAAATTATAATAAAATCAAATTTGCTGTTGTTGTTATTAGGATGCAATGGGGTGTATTTTTTTGCTATGGTCTGAATTCTTGTCTTTAATTATGCCCAATTTTAGATTTAAATATAAAGTGTTATATTTTCATACTTAGCCAATGAAACACTTCTTGTTTTATTACTGGAGGTTATAGTTTATGACAAAGAGTATTTGAGATATAATATTAGAGGAAGTAATTTCACTTTAAGCATTTTTGAAAACTTACTGAAAACACTCAGCCCCTCACCACGTGGGTTCGAATCCCGGCAGGGTCATTCAGATTTTCATGTGAGGAAGCCTTCCAGCTGGCTTGCGGTAGGTCGGTGGTTCTACCCGGATGCCACGTGCATTTGGGGTCTTCCTCCACCTGTAATTAGCTGGACGTCGCTATATGACTGAAATACTTTCAAAGCGAAGGTAAACTCAAATAGTCAGATAGTCAAGTGAAAACACGGGAGCTGACAATCAGGCCGTCCGGTAAATGTTTTCCTTACGTTTTCAGTTTTATATATTTATTGAACTAAAATGAAGAAGGCGGCATCATTAATTACATGTAATTTATTTTCTTGGACCATTAAAAGCCCACAAGACAAGGTGATAATTTATAGAAATGAGACCATTTAAAAATAATGATGCAGAAGATAATCTGCTAATTGAGCAAAACTGATTTTCACACACCATCTCCAGTCTATTACTCTTTATATCGTGATTCAAACTTCTCATCGGTAACAGGGATTAGAGGGCACACCAAGAGGAATTCAGAATTCACCCAGAATTCCTGTATTTTCAGAGGTGTAAAAATCTACACATTCGCTTGTATTTACGAGTGAAATTCATGGTTGGACAAACATGATTTCCCTAAACACTCGTCTGACCTGACAAGTAACTTTTCGTGGCTGAGAAAGAAATGTTTCATTAAAATATCGAATTTCATATTGTTACGATCGTAAGTCAAGATCATAACATGCTTTTCTTAATCAGGGGAGATAATTTTGAAAAACATATAACCATAGCGATGCTCTTTTTTTTTTTTAAAAATCTGTAAGTAGCAGCAAGCGCAGACTGGTTGGCAATATTCTATGCATTTTAATCAATATGTTTTTTGTTAGTTTGAGGCACGGTCCGGGACTACAAATTTGTTTTGTTTCCGGCTGTCAAAGGTGTCAAAACAACAGTCTATAAAGACGCTTTTTTGCAGCAGAGATGATGAAACGACAGAGGAAAAGTGGTAGTTAAAACATTTATTGTAAATGATCCTCACAGGTGAATATATTTCTATAACAAGAGGGCCATGATGGCCCTGAATCGCTCACCTGAGTACCATTGCTTCAACTGATGTCAAGGTTTTTAAACAGACAAGGATTCTGATATAACTTTATCTAAAACATTTTACCCCTGACAATACTACACACCAAATATCTAAGCAATGGGCCATATGGTTTCAGAGAAGACTTGGGCGCAGGGTCATTTATCACCGTAGGGCCAAGACTTTGAAAATCTTTATAATGAACCATTAGATGCTACTACATACCAAAAATCTTAGCTCTAGGCCTTATTGATTCATAGAAGAAGATTTTTTAAGATTTTCCTATTTAACTCTATGTAAAAAAGTGACCCCTGGTGTGGGGGCATTTATCACCATTGGGCTATGATTTGTACAATCTTGGTAGTGGCCCATAAGATGATGCTACATACCAAATATCTAAGCTCTAGGCCTTATGGATTCATAGAAGAAGATTTTTTAAGATTTTCCTATATAACTCTGTGTAAAACAAGTGACCCCTGGTGCGGGGTCATTTATCACCATAGGGCTATGATTTGTACAATCTTGGTAGTGGCCCATAAGATGATGCTTCATACCAAATATCTAAGCTCTAGGCCTTATGGATTCATAGAAGAAGATTTTTTAAGATTTTCCTATATAACTCTGTGTAAAACAAGTGACCCCTGGTGCGGGGTCATTTATCACCATAGGGCTATGATTTGTACAATCTTGGTAGTGGCCCATAAGATGATGCTTCAAACCAAATATCTAAGCTCTAGGCCTTATGCATTAATGGAAGAAGACTTTTTAAGATTTTCCTATATAACTCTATGTAAAACAAGTGACCCCTGGTGCGGGGTCATTTATCACCATAGGGCTATGATTTGTACAATCTTGGTAGTGGCCCATAAGATGATGCTACATACCAAATATCTAAGCTCTAGGCCTTATGGATTCATAGAAGAAGATTTTTTAAGATTTTTCTATATAACTCTATGTAAAACAAGTGACCCCTGGTGCGGGGTCATTTATCACCATAGGGCTATGATTTATACAATCTTGGTAGTGGCCCATAAGATGATGCTACATACTAAATATCTAAGCTCTAGGCCTTGCAGTTTTGCAGAAGAAGATTTTCAAAGTTTGCATTTTTAAAATCTATTTTTAGCTCCTGTGACCTAATTATGCAATGGACCAGAACCATTTATACAACTTTAGTAGAGCTTCATCCAAGGAACATTCCTGCAAAATATTTATCAAATTGGCCAAGCTGTTTAGGAGGAGATGTTGTTTGAAGCAATTGTTGACGCCGGACGCACGCACGGACGGACGCACGCACGGACGCCGGACGCCGGACAAAAGGCGATCAGAAAAGCTCACCTTGAGCACGTTGTGCTCATGTGAGCTAAAAATCGAAACACACAATAGTTTCCTGTCCTTAACATTTTCTAGTATGACCTGTATACAACTTTATGGGAAGCAAAAGTAAGCAAAATTAAAATTGTGTTAGGACAAGCAAACTTTGTATAAGGATGAGTAAGATTTTTCACCTACTCATCCTACAGGACGAGTGACCTAAAAAATTATTTTACACCCCTGATTTTGTAATTGTCATATAGGAGTTAAGTTCTTTAAATAGTTGGATCCAAACCATAAACAAAAATCTCTGCAATACTAATGTGCTTATAGACCTTTGTAACAAAAATAAAATAAAATGGACTTTTAAAAAGATCAATTTCAATACAGTTAATCCTTCAGTTTGAGAATCATATACTTATTTTAAAAGAGAAATTCTAAAGGAATGTTTCCTTCCCAAATACTCATTTCAAAACTTATTCATACACTATTGGTTTCGTCCAGTAAAAGAATACAACTACTGTGTAAATAAAATGCCCATCTCTTGAAATATCCCCCCTTTCTCTGCTAAAATATGCATAAACAAAATTCAGTTGTGTGAAGTTACGGTGTTAATGGAATGGAAATAAATGTACTGGTAATATATAAAATAGCTGTACTGATATTATACATTAAGATAGAATACATGATTTTGAAAATTAAGGCTGCATTGATTTTTGAGATGGGCTGATTATCGTTCCCCTGAAAGTCAAAAAACAAAGTGATAATCAAACCCATAAAAAAGTGCAAGGTAAGCATTTTATGCTGAAGTGTTGGGTATGGTGACATGACCTAGTGTAACATCTTTATCTACTCTCAACGTTAATCCTAACAAAAGCTTTTTACAAAATAAAACAATCTAGTAAATCCGAAGCCAACATCATGAAACATCAAAATCAATTTTTATTCAAAATTTCTGTATTATCTTCCAATCAGTACGACAAAAATGTAAAACACTTACATGTTGACATTTTTCTATTCTTTTCTTACGAAGGTGCATAAAGTATTAAATGTTTTTTCCTTACTGACAAGTTTTTTTATAAAATTACACATAAACCTATGAAATCCAACATTGTAAACATTTGAGCATTTTTATATTATTTTAATCCTTATTAAGCACTTTTTATATAGAAAAATAAAGAGGGGAAACAAATTAGAAATGATTATATTTTTTGTGTGGACTAATAATTAACGTTCACCTCTAAAATGTAAAGACAAGAGGATACATAACACATAATTCCCCTTTCTCATGAGATTTGAAAATGGCGCAGATAAACCAACCTTGTTCTCGCAAGACAACAAGATCTTTCAGCCAATCAGAGAGTTGCATGACCCTAGTTTGATGAGACCCTGATTGATGGAATTATGAAGCAAAAAAAAAAACACATGATGGCCCTGTGTCGCTCACCTGAGTAAGATTGCTGTGTTAGGCATGATGACAAAAAATCTGGCATCTAAAATGTTTTTCTAACATTTGACTAAGTGACCTAGATTTTGATCCTACCTGAATTTGCACTCAACTGGGAATTCATGCAGTCATCATTCTCATTAAGTTTAATGAAGACTGGTACAAAATTGAAGGCCCCTAGGGTGTTCACAATATTTTTCTAAAATTTGCCCTGGTGACATACTTTTTGACCCCATGTGGCCCAGTTTTGAATTACCGAGATTATGTAGACAAACATCCTGACCAAATTTCATGAAGATTGGGCCAAAACTGTTGCCTCTAGTGTGTTCACAAGGCTTTTCCTAGATTTGACCTAGTGACCTAGTTTTTGACACAACATGACCCAATTTCAAACTCATTTGAAATATCATGTAGACAAACATCCTGTCAAAATTTTATGAAGATTGGGCTACAACTGTTGCCTCTAGAATGTTCACAAAGTTTTTCTAAGATTTGACCTAGTGACCTAGTTTTTGACCCCACATGACCCAATTTCAAAGTCATCCGAGATATCATGTAGACAAACATCCTGACCAAGATTCATGAAGATTGGGCCAAAACTGTGGCCTCTAGAGTGTTCACAAGCAATTGTTGACGCCAGACGACAGATGACGGACGACGCACGACGGACACAAAAGCTCACCCTGAACACAAGTACTCAGGTGAGCTAAAAAAATTAATATTTTGAAATACTTTAAGGACATTTCAGCGGGTTACTGCAGATTTTGATTTGGTAAAAAAAATTCTTTTGAATTTCTCATTTAATTTTAAGTTGAATGATAGAAGAAGTTTTAAGATTCATGTAATAAGAATATCATCAAAAGTATATTTGCCAAATTTTGAAGGTACAAAAAGTCACATTTTAGTGTTTTTATGCAAATTTGGCCAAAATTTCAATAAAAAAAAAAAGTTTTAGTTAAAAAAACAAATCTGGTTAGGTATGTATTTTTTATTAGTTTTCATCAAGCATTTGTATCAGAAAATTGACTCTGAAAAAAATAAAGAAAATCTGTCTGTTGGAAAAAAAATTAATTAGAAAAATATATATAAAAATTCACTGTTTTGGGATAGTTTTTGTATACATTTTGGTCCAGCCGCAAATGATATTTTATGCCCGTTTTGTATTTTCAATGCATATTTGACAGTATTTTTATCTGTAACTTATAGAATACATTATAAGTTACAAATGGTGATAAAAATTTTCACAAAAAAAAAATATCATTTTAATATGCTGTTACAGTTTTTAGAAATGAAATCTTTCTTATTTTTTAATGTCATGTTTTTTCAACATATTTTAGCAAATAGTGATGCTCTACCATAAGCTAGATTTCTAAAACAAGCATGGTGACCCCCTATTTTTATTTTAAATATCTTTTAGTTAAAGTCTAAAGTACTTATACATGTATGCAAATTTTTAGAAAAATCTGTCCGTTAGAAAAAAAAACTCAAACGCCTTTAATACATAGACATAATGATATTCACCATAGATTTGCAACTCCATACTGGTAAAAAGTCAATCACCGCGAGATAAGGGGAGATGTGTAAAACATGAAATAGATGCCATTTGCAATATCGCCCAAGAGTGAGTTTTGATGTTAAAAAAATAATAATTAATCCGATTTAAAGTGTTTTTAGTTCGGTCCTGACATTATTTTTATCGCGTTGCTGACATGAACAGTGTTTGTTAATGTAAAATCTGCTTACCATTAGCTTGCATTCGTATTTCGTTTCTCTCTCTCTCCCTCAAACTTAAAAGGATAATCGTACACAAATGGCTCTTTGCTAAAAACTTTTTGGATAATCTCAACATAATTATATTATAGTTAATTTTCCATTCCTTTAACTTACATGCATTGTTTAGGCTAAAAATATGAGTTGAAAACAATGATTTTCTATGTTTAATTAGTTTGAAAGTCATCTCATATATAGTCTACAATGCTAATCAAACCTCACCCTCTTTATTCTGTGGATGTGCTAAAAACTTTTTTGTTAATCTCATCACAATTATATTATAGTTAAATTTCCATTCCTTTAACTTTTATGCATTGTTTAAGCTAAAAATATGAGTTGTAAACAATGATTGTCTATGTTTAATCAGTTTAAAAATCACCTCATATATAGTCTACAATGCTGATCAGACTCACCCTCTTTATTCTGTGGACGTGCTAAAAGCTTTTTTGTTCATCACAACACAATTTTAGTTAATTTTCCATTCCTTTAACTTTTATGTATTGTTTAAGCTAAAGCGATGAGTTGTAAACAATGATTTTCTATGTTTAATCTGTTTAAAAGTAACCTCATATAATTATATAATCTACAAGGGCTGTTCTCAAATCAAACCTCACCCTCACTATTCTGTGACTTTTTACTAAAGTACTTCATTGCATCATTTCAGGCATTTTTCTTACACTTTTTCCTTTTTCAGTGCTTTAGCTAAAAATATTATTGTGCATAGATATATTCTTTAGACTTAATAAAACTGGTTGCTAAATGTACAAAGTACTGATATGGATGAGGCCATAATGAAATAAATGTCATATTAGGATGTATTCTAAAAACAAGAGGGCCATAGAGGCTCTAAATTGCTCACCTGAGTATAGGGTTACCCAAGGAACATCTGTACTAAAACATTTTGAAATCTGACCAGTAGTTTTGAAGGATATGATTTTTAAAGTTTTCATAGTTCATTTCTTTCTATTGCCAATGTAACCAGAGTTCTACATGAATCAGGTTTATTTTAGCAACTTTTGTGAAGGTTCACCCAAGGATGATCCCTGCCAAGTTTAATCAAATTCTGTCCAGCGGTTTCAGAGGAGATGTCGTTTAAAGATTTCACTATATAGATGTAAGGCAAATTAGACCCTGCTCATGGCGGCCATACTTTTTTACGGATCGGAATAATTTTAGCAATCTAGGAAGATGGTTATCCATGGAACATCTTTACCCAAACATTGTGAAATCTGGCCAGTAGTTTTGAAGAAGATGATTTTTTAAGTTTTTATAATTCATTTCTTTCCATTGCCATGGAAACCCGAGTTCTACATGGATCAAGTTAATTTTAGCAACTTTTGTGAAGGTTTTGTGAAGTTTAATCAAATTCTGTCCAGCAGTTTCAGAGGAGATGTCATTTTAAAGCAAATTGTTGATGACTCACGACAGACACAGGGTGATCCTAATAGCTCACTATGAGCACATTGTGCTCAGGTTAGCTAACAATCATGAAGCTACACTAATCTAGGTATTAACATCTCTGAAACAATATATGATAATACTGACATAAATGGGTTGGTCATATCAAAAATATGATTTACGTTAATAAACGTTTTACATGCCTTTAAATCCAAATCCCTCTTTTTTCTGTTAAAATCCTCCATCTGCATTGGGTTTCCACAGAGACCATGTTTTCAAATTATATACATTGCTTGTTTGGTATGATTATGTAATATCCTGTTTGGGATCAATCTGGGGGTAATAAAGGGTTACCCAAGTTAATTGATCTGGGTGTGTGCGAGTGTCTGAGAGGTGCCGAACTGATGGGCATGATTTATGGCCCTGGGTGTGATATATTGTCAACTTCGGGGCAATAGCTAATCACTTCAAGATATGAACTGACGCTTACAAAATGGTCTGGTTTTTCTAGCAATTACTTCATAATGACACAAGTTATAAATAATGTGTTTCAGATCGGCAAGATTCTTTCAAGATAATATTGTACAAAAAATATGATATTGGTAGGTTTCGTTGTTCAATAATAATTCAAATCATTTCGATTATATACTTATTTCTTTATAGGGTGTTGAAAAAAAAAAAAAAAAAAAGGACATGTGATTCTGATTATTTGTCATTCTGAAAAGAGAAACTATTTTACTTAAGACTTAATTTATTAACAAATGAATTGTTATGGACTGACGATAAAAAAAAATGATTTTTGAAATGGAATTATGATAAAGGAAGACGAAAATATAGATGCGTGAAGGAAACTCATTGATTTGATCATATATCTCTTTTATAACTGCGTGATATTGTAAAGTGTCTGTCTGATAAGTCTGCAAGATGAAAAGCGTCTCAGTGAAATCTCATTCAAAACTCGTATACCTGTTTTTTGCCACTATAAAAAACGTGATTTTGCTACGATTCACATCTGTGCTGCATATGTCTGTGTTTAATATTTGGGATTATTTTGACAATTCAAGTATCAAAATATACAAAGTATGTCTTGAAAAAAACCCTGCATGCAAATTTAAATAAAACTAGTGGAACAAAAGCTTTATCAAAATGAAATTTAAATGAATTATTAGAAAGAATGTGGCGTTAAACGAACTTATTTTTATCTCTTTTGGTTCTATGCAGATGACTTTTTAACTAAACTGTACTGTTGTGAGAGAAAGAATATCCGAGTTATACATCATCCGAACCAAATGGACACTTAGATCAATAAAGAACCATGTCGAGCGCTGATAATGGACAGCATTGTGCACTGCTGCAACATATTTGTAATAAAATTTAAACATATATAAGAAAAACATACGTGGTTTGATCACTTTAACATGGAGATATCTGTATTCATAACATTTTGAAGGATATATAAGAACAGGAATAAGTTATGTTGAGAAGCTCGTTTGCAGAAACTAAACGGAAGCTTGTATTTTAATGAGGTAGTTTTCGGCCGTGAACCTTGATGACATCGTGGAGCCGGATTCAAGCGCTCGCGCATGTGTATTTGGTTTCATACGGTGACGTCACGGCTGTCGGACAGGTAGAAGTAAAGGATGTAAATAAACAAATTTTGGGAAATTTATAAACTGTTAGATAAAAAAACCCGATTAGCAGTCAATGAGAGGTACATGAATGGTTCACATATTCTTTTTCTTGATATATTTACGCTTGAAACGAAGACAAATTACGCAATGTTCTCAAAAGATGGGTGGGGTGCAAACAAGTCGCTCATGTCCAAATAACATGTATCGATGATTGACCCATACTAAACATTCTCACGTAATAATTTAAGCTTTGTTATAAATTCATTTAGCTTTGTTGAATGAATTTTAATTTAAACCTTCCAAATTTCATTTTTGACATGCTTTCATGTTAAAGCTTAAATTGTTATCACTGACCCTAATCAAAGCATATCAATATACAGTACACCTTTATGTCATTAAGTTCATACCTGTATTGCATGAGTATGTGCAGCTTCCTTTGTGTGTTTTGTACGAGTAATTTTCTATATTGCCAAATTTTGCCATTTATTGAGGAATAACTTTCTATGTCTCAAAAACCGAAACAAATAGGAAAGCATGAAATTTTGGAAATTTGAAGACCTTTCTAATGGTACCTAGCTTTTTAAAATTGGACATCATATAAGGAAGTTACATGAAAAATAAGATTTCATTAAAACCATTCTTTCATGCACTTCTGCAGTTAGTCCCAATCACTTGATTGTTGTTTTTTTATTAGAAATTATTAATTTATATACAGAACAGTATTTTTAGCATTATGCAATGCTGTTCTAATGGTATGCAGATTTTATTGATCAGGCCATTAATTATCAAGTTATTTGTCAAAGGTTAGTATTTGATATGAACATCTTTTTGCCTTTTTTTAGAGGAATAACTTTCTATATCTCAAATAGATAGGTTTAAACATGAAGTAAGTGAATGTTGGAATTCAGAAAACCTTTCTAACGGTACCTAGGTTTTTAAAATCGGACATCATATATTAAGGAAGTTATGTGACAATTCGTCATCACGGGTATAAGTTCAATCTCTGACAACTGCGTCAGGGAGTTGACTCTTTGACTCAGTGGTTAGAGCATTGGGCTATCACGCCGGCGGACCGGGTTTGATTCCGGGCCAGGCCGGGTTCGTTACATTTGGTGGCAGCGGTGGGATAATGTCAACTGCCAGACCGGAGTTGCCTTACCCACGTGTTTCCCAGGCCAAGTCTCGGGTCAAGACTTCTCGGAGGGGGAAGTAATGTGACGATTCATATTCATGGGTATAAGTTCAATCTCTGACAACTGCGTCAGGGAGTCGACTCTTTGGCTCAGTGGTTAGAGCATTGGGCTATCACGCCGGCGGACCGGGTTTCGATTCCGGGCAGGGCCGGGTTTGTTACATTTGATGGCAGCGGTGGGATAATGTCAACTGCCAGACCGGAGTTGCCTTACCCATGTCTTTCCCAGGCCCAGTACCAGGTCAAGACTTCTCGGAGGGGGAAGTAATGTGAGGATACTTTGTCACGGGTATAAGTTCAATCTCTGACAACTGCGTCAGGGAGTCGACTCTTTGGCTCAGTGGTTAGAGCATTGGGCTATCACGCCGGTTCGATTCCGGGCCGGACCGGGTTCGTTACAGTTATATGAAAATAAGAATTTCTGAAAATACATTTTTCTTGTGCTTGAACTGCAGTTGATCCCACATATTATTCCAAATTTTATTTCTGTTACATTAGTGGTATAATGTGATACAGTAATTTATTTTAATGTCTTAATTTGCCCCCCTTTAATTCAGCACGAATATTCAATTAATATATAAGAAAGAAATGTTTTGTAAGAGAGGAATCTTGTATACCTTTTTAGCATGTAAAGAGGACAACAGAACAACGCCGCTATATCGCGGTTCTTGGGGTCCAAGCCCAAATACCGCATTCTATCAGACTGCGTAGTAGGTTTGAGAATGCTATACGTGTCTTTGTGAAAGTCGTAAATTCTTGAAAAACCCTAATATAAAACAATAAACATTATTTATATAGAGTTATTTAGTTATTTTAAATAATTCCATAATCATTGATTCTGTTTTTTTTGTACTGTAATTGCCGATGATTCAGATTCAGAGAGTAGTGGGTACGGTATGGTGATGTGAAGTGGTTACGTAACTCTTCATTATATCTCATTATAATAAATTATACGTTGTCTATTGTTTATCAAAACAATGTCGGTGTGAAAATTGTCATTCCACTACAATTTATTGTGCTTTTTGAAATTAAGCTGAGGTGTACTTATTATGATGTATAGATATGAGGAGCCTTGTTGATGTTTAAATGTAACAAGTAACCAGGTAACGCTGATCTAATTATCATTTATTGTTTACCTCCGGTGAAAAAGATTGGCTATTTTCCAGGACTTTTTAATCCATGGTAAAATTATGCACACTAGCATAATAAACAAAAATACCATTATTAAGGGTTATGCATTGGATTTTTAGACAATGTTTGTGTATTTTATAGAGTATCTGCTTGGTATTGAATGTCCATACCAATTAAATGCTGATTACTGTGGTTAGATAATTATACCGACAAACCTGCATTGTTGCCGATTATTAACACTCGATTGCGTAATCATCAACTGCCCCAAAACACAATAGCTTACCACCTGGGGTGTTTAATTGTTATCACTTCCGCGTGGCAGTGCTCTAGCATGCTAAATACTGACCGCAAAACTCTTTTAAATACATATAGATATAGAAGGAGATAGATTAGTTTGGCGGTAAGCCTATGCAAATGCTGCGATATATTTTTGGGGTCCATAGATCAACAGCGATATATTGGTCAACGCGAAATAGCAGTCCGCGATATAGCGGCGTTGTACTGTAGTGATACTTCATTCCCTTGCAGAACACCAAGTTTGAGTATAATTGTAGTCATCTTAAAGATATTTCTCGAAAAACTAGCATTATGAAATTATAACTGAAAATAAAGCCACAAATTCCCTTTTGAATGCATTGACTTTAAATTTAAAATTATGTCATATGACGTCACCAATTTCATTTGCTGCTTATATAAGTTTGAAATCTACAACTCAATTTGGGACAGATTTTCTTCAGTTTTTAGCTCACCTGAGCACAATGTGCATCGTCAACAATTTGGCTTGTTAACACACTAGAGGCCATATTTTAGACAAATCTTCATGAAACTTGGTCAGAATGTTTGTCTCTATAAAATCTTGGACAAGTTCGAAATTAAGTCATGTGGGGTCAAAAAGTAGGTCAGGAGGTCCAATCTTATAAAAACCTTGTTAACACTCAAGAGGCCACATTTTTGGCCCAATCTTCATGAAACATGGTCAGAATGTTTCTCTCCATAAAATCTTGGACAAGTTTGAATTTGGGTCATGTGGGGTCAAAAAGTAGGTCACAAGGTCAAATCTTAGTTAAACCTTGTTAACACTCTAGAGGCCACATTTTAGGCCCAATCTTCATGAAACTTGGTCAGAATGTTTGTTTCTATAAAATCGTGGACAAGTTTGAATTTGGATCATGTGGGGTCAAAAAGTAGGTCATGAGGTCTAATCATATAAAAACCTTGTTAACACTCTAGAGGCCACATTTTTAGCCCAATCTTTATGAAACTTGGTCAGAATATTTGTTTCCATAAAATCTGGACAGTTTGAATTGGTCATTGGGTCAAAAAGTAGGTCATGAGTCAATCTTAGAAAAACCTTGTTAACACTCTAGGGGCCACATTTTTGGCACAATCCTCATGAAACTTGGGTCAGAATGTTTGTTTCCATAAAATCTTGGACAAGTTCGAATTTGGGTCATGTGGGGTCAAAAAGTAGGTCATGAGTTCAAATCTTAGAAAAACCTTGTTAACACTCTATAGCGGCCACATTTTTGGCTATAACTTCATGAAGCTTGGTCGGAATGTCTGTTTCCATAAAACTTGGACAAGCTCTAAAGAGGGTCATGTGGGGTCAAAATGAAAATCAGTATGAAAAATCCCAACATATTTTGCTCATTTATAATCAGGTGAGCAATTCAGGGCCATCATGGCCCTCTTGTTTGAAGATGGTGTATGTCAGAATAGTAAATGAGTATGATCAGTTTTGACATGGTTTGCAGTGCAGAAAGCCCTTTCTTTTGTTCAGAACAAAAGAAGTCGAGAATTCTTAATAAAATTGTTTAAACATTATTATTATTCTTTTATGCAATATAACATCATTAAATTAGTGTAAAATACAACAAAATGCCTACATTATACATAGTAGAAAAATTTCCCTTGTAGCTTGTTTTCGCACTTTTTCCCCCCTACTATGGGCCCAGACCCCTTTCCCCACAAAGTGAAAAAAAACCACCGTCTTCAGAGGTAAATTCAGAGGTAATTTCTACAAGTTAAATAAACGTGTAGATATACAGTGTAGACTGCTCCTCAACCAACATCATCAGCACGGAGTCCGCCATCAATGAGTGTTATGGCCCTTTAATCCATGAACACTCTCGTGACAGGTGAGCCCACAGTGAAAATCACTGTGTGTTGGTTGATTGCATCAGTTCTTCTCCTCACGTCTAAGCCACAACCAGCTAGACGCACGTTCAGCTGCTTGGCTCAGTCTGTTGGCAGACGGACTGTGAACAAAACCCTCTAACGCCTACTGCAACAGGTAACAGCCTGGCATTGGCAAGGTCAAGCCAGACCACCAGGTCCTTCTTGCCAGCTTTCGCCTCATATATCAGCTGAGTGATGGCACTTGTGTGTTCTACGCAGCCGGAGAAACCTGGAACTCTCCCCTTCTGGACTGAGGTGTCGGTGTAAGCATTGTCTGTAAGGAATGATGTCAGTCATCTTGCAAGGACAGCGAAGAATATTTTCCCCTCTACATTTAGCAGGGAGAATGTCCGGAACTGGTTTAATGTCTTGGAGTTCCTTTTTTTGTTTTGGTCTAAATATTCCCTCTGCCACCTTCCAAGCTTCTGATCAACTCCTTTCCTCCAGACCTCTTTCAGATGCCTCCATAAATGCTTGAGAAGTAATTGGCACATTTGTACACTTTGTACAGTATGGCATTGGGTCCTGGGGCTGAACCATATCTTGCTTTCTTAATGACATTCTTCACCTCTCCGAGTGTTGGTTCTGTAACAGCTAGCTCCTTCTCAGGAGGCTTTGCTTGGTCTATTCTGTCACAGTCCCCTAGTGCATCCTCTTGATTGGGATCTGAGTGTGTATCATGTAGATAACTTTCAACCTCTTCAATTGGCGTTTCTAGTGCTCCAGATCTTTCTTTGTCAAGCAGGGATCTTGCAAACTTGTATGGGTTGGCTGTGATTGCTGCTCTTTTCTTTGTCCTTTCCCAAGTCTTCCTTCTCTTTTTCTTGGCCTTCTGCAGTGAGGCCAGCAGTGCCCTTATAGTGTCTCTTAGTTGAGACAGTCCTATCTGCTCTGTTGCGGAGTTGTCACGATATCTTTTCCTCAGCTGTCTGAGTCTACTTGCATGGATGCTTCATGGATGTTGTCAAGATCCTCATCTAGAAGTTTCCATGATGTCTTGTCAGATGCCTTGAACCACTTGATCCTTTGTTTTTTGAGTCTAGTGGTAAAGTCTTGGTGTGGTCTATCCAGAACTGTCCCCTGCTTTGCTTCTGGGCTGCTTTCTCCTTGAGTCTGAAGAAGCTCAAGGAGGGAGTCGTCATCCACCACAGGATCCAGCTCTTCTCCTCACGTCTAAGCCACAACCGGCAAGACGCACGCTCAGCTGCTTGGCTCAGTCTCTGGATAGCCTTCTGTTTTTCTCTGCCAGTAGTTCCAACAGCTTTCATCTGTCGGCAGACGGACTGTGAACAAAACCCTCTAACGCCTACTTCAACAGGGAACAGTCAAGTATGCCAACCTCGTTGCCTGCAAGGTCTAGAAGCTTGGTGTACTTTGCCTTCTTCCCCTTGTAGGCCTCCTCACATCTTGTCTCCCATGGTACTGTAACTAGTAATATGTAAAAAAAAAACAATAAACCCTTCTCCTACACATTACATGGCATTAAAATAAACAAAAACACATAATGGTAGACTGAAGTGCACTCTCAAGGTAGTATGCTATTGAGTTTAAAGGCAGATCATCATTATGTAATGATCAAGTCATTGGGCAAATAATGATTTGCAACAATGCAGACCTGTGTTTTTTTAGCTCACCTGAGCAAAGCTCAGGGTGAGCTATAATTTGTGATCCCGTGAGCGTCCGTCGTCTGTTCTGTCGTGCGGCATCAACAATTTTTAGCTCACCTGAGCACAATGTGCTCATGGTGAGCTTTTGTGATCGCCTTTTGTCCATGGTCTGTGCGTGCGTGCGTTCATTATGGGGCCCTTTACCAAAGTTGTTAAAATTATTTTATTTTCAGAAACCACAAGACCTGGAGTTTAGATATTTGGTATGAAGCATGATCTTATGACTCTCTACCAAGATTGTTCAAATTATGATTATGACCCTGGGGTCAAAATTGGCCCCGCCCCAGGGGTCACTTGATTTAACATAGGCTAATATAGGAAAAAAACTTGAATCTTCTTCTCAGAAACCACAAGGAATAGAGTTAAGATATTTGGTGTGTAGCATTGTCTAGTGGATCTCTACCAAGTTTCTTCAAATCATGACCCTGGGGTCAAAATTGGCCAAGCACCAGGGGTCACTTGATTAAACATAGGCTAATATGAAAAAACTTGAAAAATCTTCTTCTCAGAAACCACAAGGCCTAGGGTTTAGATATTTGGTGTGCAGCATTGACTAGTAGATCACTACAAAGTTTGTTCAAATTATGGTCCTGGGGTCAAAATTGGCCCAGCACCAGGGGTCACTTGATTAGACAAAGGCTAATAAAAAGTAATATAGGAAAAAACTTGAAAAATCTTCTTCTCGGAATCCAGAAGGCCTGGAGTTTAGATATTTGGTATGTAGCATTGTCTACTGGGTCTCTGCCACGTTTTTATAAATCATGATCATTGGGTCAAATTTGGCCCCACCAAAGGGGTCCCTGATTTTACATAGGCTAATATAGGGAAAAACTTGAAAAATCTTCTCAGAAACCACAAGGCCTGGTGTGTAGCATTGTCTAGTGGATCTCTTCTAAGTTTGTTCAAACCATGACCCTGGTGTCAAAATTGGCCCCACCCCAGGGGTCACTTGATTTAACATAGACTAATATAGGAGAAACCTGAAAAAAATCTTCTTCTCAGAAATCACAAAGCCTGGAGTTTAGATATTTGGTATGAAACATGGGCTAAAAGACCTCTACCAAGTCTGTTCAAATCATGAATCATGCATTGTCTAGTGGATCTATACTTAGTTTGTTCAAATCATGGCCCTGGTGTCAAATTTGGCCCCGCCATAGGGGTCTCCTGATTTTACAGGCTAATATAGAAATAACTTGAAAATTCTTCTTTTAAGAAAACTAGAAAACACATGGCCTGGGGTTTATATATTTGGTGAAAATTGGCCCCGCCCCAGGTATCACTTGATTTTAAATAAACTAGAAAAATCTTCTTCTCAAAAACCACAAGGTCTGAGGTTTAGATATTTGGTATGTAACATGGGCTAATAGACCTCTACCAAGTTTGTTCAAATCATGACCCTGGGGTCAAAATTGGCTCTGCCCCAGGGGTCACTTGATTTTACATAGCCTAATGATACCAGGTGAGCGATCCAGGCCATCATGCTATTTGTAGTGTTTACCTCTATTACTTTATTCTTAAGCAATCATCTTCAAACTTTAGACATGTTTATGACCATATGTCTCGAATGAGTGCGATTATGGCTGAGATCCATCATTAGGTATTATGCCTTTTTATTAAAAAAAGAAGCATTACTTTTCACTCAGATCTTTCTTTAGATTCTTCATTTGCAACTAGACATAAGCTCATTTAGTTCATATGCTGAATCGTAATTAGGTCAGGAGTATGCCCTTTTATATTAAAAAATGCAGTTTCACGTGTTACACTCTAGATCTGCATCTTTGAACAATCATCTTTATTATTACAAGTTATGCTCTTTTTAAATTAGAAATTTGGTTAAGTTTGCATGCAAGTTACTTTCATGTTTATATCTCAGAGTCAGGCTGAATTGATTTGAAACATCTTAATATGTTTAGGGTATCTTTAAAGGAAATAACACTTATGAATAAATTAAAAATTATGACCCTTTTAACTTAGAATTTTGGTTAAATTTTTGCATTCAAGCTACTATCCAGCTTATATCTCAGAATTGCTTGTGGAATTGACTAGAAAGTTAAGGAGTGTCTTCAAGGGCATCAGAAAACTGGAGATTAACTTTTGGACTGATTGCAAATTATGGCCCTTTTCTAACTTGGATTTTTGGTTTAAGTTTTGCATGTACGTGTTTATGTGCTATGTTATGTAACTAGGCATTGGATTGTTTTTAGGATCATAAATATATTAAGGGTATCAGACTATTAAGTATACATTTTGACTATTATTATGTTACAGGGAATGTGAAGGGCAAGAATTTAAATATGATTTCATTGGATATTATCCAACATAAGCATTTTGAATAGTTGAGCATAGCTGTCCTTGACAGCTCTTGTTTAGCAATCATCTTCAAACTTTATGACATTGTTAATGACAATAAGTCTTAATTGAGTTAATTGTGGCAAGATGGGCATTTAGGTCAGGAGTTATGCCCTTTTAATACAAAAATCGAGGTTCTTGTTTATTCTCTACAACTTCATTGTTTTAACAATCTTTTTTAAATGAAACAATGTTATGCATAGTCGCATAGTTCATTAATGATTTACAAGTAATTTGGATTATGCCCTTTTCACATAAAAAAGCCAGATTTCATTTTACACTCTAGCTCTTTATTTTTAAGCATCTTTTTCAGGTGAGCAATCAAGGGCCATCTTGGCCCTCTTGTAACTTAGAAATTTTGGTTAAAGTTTTGCATGCAAGGTACTTTCATACTCTTATCTCAGTATCCAGGCATGGGATTGATTTGAAACATCTTATATATGTTTAGGGGTATCATACTTTCATGGTAGATAACTCTTGATGGAATATCTTACAAGTTATGGCCCCTTTTTTATCTTAGAAATTTTGGTTAAAGTTTTGCATATAAGGTACTTTCATGCTTATATCTCATAGTCCAGGCATGGGATTGATTTGAATCATCTTTAATATGTTTAAGGGTATCATACTATAAAGGAAGATAACATTTGATGGAATATATTAAAAGTAAGGAGGATAACTTTTGGACTGAATTTTATGCAAATTATGGCCCTTTTCTACTTGGATTTTTGGTTAAAGTTTGCATTCACAGTGTTATTGTGCTTATGTCTCAGTAACTAGGCATTTGATTGATTTTAGGCATCAAAATATTAAGGGGTATCAGACTATTAAGGTATATCATTTTTGACTATTAATATGTACAGGGTATGTGAAGGGCAAGAATTGAAATAGATTTCATTTGATTTACCAACAAGCATTTTGAATAGTCGAGCGTGCTGTCCTCTGACATCTCTTGTTAGTATTGTTTTTAGTCAAAATACAATAATGTAGTGCTATTTTACTTCTTCATGAATTTTGATAAAGCCCTGTTGGCGAAAATTAGAAAAAGAGTTGTTTATCTGTGTATTAAACTTTTTGGTTAAGACTTTTTGGTTAATGTTTTGTATGCAATAGAAAATTTGGTTAGAACTTTGCTTATGGCACAGTATTTAGGCTTAATTAACACTTTCTGTGACATCAAGATATATAATTTTTGACTCTATTGCTATATACAGGGTATGTGAAGGGCAATACTTGAAAGAGATACCATTTGATTTAACAGCAAGCATTTTGAATAATTGAGATTTAGATACAGAATCTGTCTTAATGTTAAGAATATCAGTGGGTCTACATGTCAGTTTAGAACATTGTTAAGGTAAAGCTTCATTGTTGGACATCTTTTTTTTCTTAGTGTTGGAAATGAGAAATATTTCTATTTCAGAAACAGTTACCATGGTGGTGTGATAAGTCGGGCATTAGGCATGGAGTTAAAGTTGGTCATGATCCTTGGTAAGATTTCTTCTTCATTGCTTAAATTTTTATACACTGTCGAATGGTGCCATGAACTATAACAAAAGTGAACTGATCTTAACCAAACTTGGTTACATGCAATTATTTATTAGGTATATGGGCACATATTATCTCAGCCAAGTTTGATTACCAGTCAGATTGTTCCAGACATGTATTGCCCTTGAATTTAAGAAAAATTGCAAAATCAAAAGTTTCTGTACTCAACAAATGTAACATCTTTACAAATGTAACCAATCTTTACAAATGTAACCAATCTTTACAAATGTAACACTTACAATTAACACTTTACCAAACGTCACAATGTGTGCTGGCACAGTAACTCGATTTTCAAAGTTTGAAAACCAGTCAGAATGTCCCAGACACAATAGAGTTACAACCCTTGAATTGATAAAATTGCAGAACAAGGGTATTTTGAGATAAGCTACACATGTTCATGATGTACAAGTCTTGATGAATTTTTTGCTCATACAAACCAGTATTTTTTCTTTTTAGCTCACCAGAGCACATGTTCAAGGTGAGCTATTTAGGATGTCACTCTCGTCAGTCCTCCGTCATCAACAATTTACTTTAACAGACATCACCTCTAAAATCGGTGAATAGAAAGTAACGAAACTTGACAGGAATCATCCAAAATGCTAAAATAATCTATCAATGCAGAACTCTGGTTGCCATGGCAACCAGCACCATTTTAATACAGTCCAGACTCGTTATCTCGACATTGGAAAAATCATGACTTTTATGTCGAAATATAAACATGTCGACATATAAATTTTACCTGTCTACGGCTGGGATTGATCGTCCATTTTAAATACGGTGCCGTGAAATTAACGAATACGTAAGAATGACTCAATATTGACTGTATTAAATATATTTTTCAAAGTTCACTCAAATGCATCATGACACTGACATTAATTAGTTTAATTCCAAACAGCTTGTTGTTTGCACCATATTTACTCAATCAGTGGCTAATTACGAACCAGCTTGGGGACGCAATTTGCCGACGTGCGAATCATTGATTTTCGCACCTATCAGCTTGTTTGCACAAGCCGACGTGTGTCGAGATAAACAAAGATAATTAGTTGAGAATATGCCTTTTGGGACCTAAATTACCAGTCGAGATATAAAATATGTCGAAATACAAAATGTCGAGACCGGCGATGTCGACATAACGAGTGTCAACTGTATATAAAAAAAAAATCATCTGAAACCAGTGGTCCAAATTGAATTTCTTTTGACGCAAATGGTTACCTCATAGTGATCTACCATAATTGCTAAAATAAAATAGATCCCTAAAAAGATGAGGCCACATGAGGCTGGCTACTTTCCTTATATACTTTATAGATCATCCTCTCTGGAAACAATGGTCAGAATATAATTTCATTTGGCACAATTGATAGCCTAATTTTCCTCTACCATAATTGCTTATTTGAAGTTTATCCCTTTGAAAATGAGGCCCCCATAGTGTTGGCTAGTTTCCTTATAGTCTATGTATTATTATTAATAAAAAGTACTGAAAATATTTTTTTTGAAACTTGAAATATGAATAGATGGCAGTATGGAGATTATGCACATCATTTTTAGCTTGTTTTTTTTTTTTCTTTTTCTTCTGACCAAAATTCTGGTTGCTTTTTATGTACCTCACCGGTAGGGGACTCATGTGTTGCCTGCAACACCAGTTACTTGTTAACTTAGGATTTTTTTTTGCTACAACCTTCAAGTTTTGACCACACATACTGTTTGGTTTGAAATGATCCTGCTGTATTTTTGCATGGATTATGTATTCAGCACAACTATGCTATAGTAAAGTTAGCTCACCAGAGCACAACATGGGTGGGTCATTGTCTGGCATCCATGAGTCCGTTGTCAACAATTTCCTTTAAACAACATCTCCTAGATCGCTGAACAGATTTTGACCAAGTTTCTCAGGATTGATCTAATAAATACAGGTCAAGTTTGATTATAATCAAGTGATTTGTTATAGAATTATGTGCCCTTCATAGGCAAATTTTATGTGATGTGGCTATTTCTGCACAATAACTCTTGCAAGACTTCATGACTGTTGAATTCATAATGTAGTAAGCAAGTATATAATATCAGGTCAGTGTCTTTTTTTTTGGTTACACTTCACTGATTTTTGATATAGTTGATTGTTAAGTTCATTTATCTTCTATAACTTATAATTGAATTTATAAGTTATTATTGAGATCAAAACTACCTATATATTTTTTTCTCCACAAGTACGAAAGATAATTATCAATGATATGTACAACAACATCAAAACTTCTTCTCCTTATCAAAAACAATAATTTGTACTATGATACACTTATATGATTTTGCCTTCAGGCGTATATTGCCCACCTCAGCATGCTCTTGTCCTTACCTTGTATTACACACATATTCACTGTCAGTATATTACTTTGTTTTTCCTCATAAAATTGTCTGTAACCATCATCATTACCCCTTTGAAGGTTAATTTATCTTCCTAAAAACATCTTATGTTATTCTGATTTGTTAAACTAAATAGGTAATCAAAGGACTACACAAGAGTCCTAATGTTGGGTTAAGCATTATCTTAAACAGCAAAGGTCGAGAAAGTCAAGTGACTTGTAATTTGAAACTGTTTTATTGATATTCCACATCAAATGGATCTTGTAGCTGATTTATCATTTTATTTGAGGGCCGAACATATTTCAATGAACAACAACATTCTCTTTGAGGGCCAAACATATTTCAATGAACAACAACATTCTCTTTGAGGGCCAAACATATTTCAATGAACAACAACATTTTCTTTGAGGGCCGAACATATTTCAATGAACAACAATATTCTCTTTAGGGGCCGAACATATTTCAATGAACAACAATATTCTCTTTGAGGGTCGAACATATTTCAATGAACAACAACATTCTCTTTGAGGGCTGAACATATTTCAATGAACAACAACATTCTCTTTGCCATATACAAATTAGCTTATTACATGCTAGAGGTGCATGAACTGCATATTTCTGATTGTCTACCACTGGCATATGTCATACAATTTTGATCATAGTATTTTGCCTCATTGATAATTTTTCCCCTCTTGCACATCATTGCCAAGTTATTGTTTGATGTTTGCTATGAAATTTTCTATAATAAAATATTAAATGAATCCCATAAAGACGATTGTTGTGCATTTTATTCATGAACATGTAAGATATGTAAAAAATAAAATGTCACAGGCCTACACAGGAGCTTGTCATGCAAGCTTATTTATCTATTGTATAACCATGGTAGAAGCAAACAGGTGCACATATAGCTTGGCCGAGGACATTGAATTTGGATATCCAGTATTGAAATTCCCAGGGGCTTTGGTACATGTACACCTGTAATATGTTGCATTTTAAACAAGACAACATAAAGATATCAATCTGAATACAAATATTTGAATGAAATGTTGCTACACATGATGTATGATTCAGAAAAAAAGAAGTCACCTCAACATTTAATATCAGAAAGAGTATAGCTCTTTAAGCTCTCTCAAATCAGATAAATGGACAACAAATTGCCAATATTAAAATAATTGCTAATTTTTCTAAGTATCAAATACATGAGTATTTCTCTCTCCTCGAATTGACAGAGAGTGATCAGTATAAGACATGCATTCATGAGTAATGTACGACATGAAATATGATAAAAAAAAACATTTACTGTAAATTTTAACATAATTATACTTCTGAAATGATAATTTAATGATGTATGTACCATTGGTTAGCTGGATGCTGTTTTGCAAATGATGATTCTAGAGCTTAAGGTACACCTTGTTATGACAAGGTAAATTGGCATGTCATAAAGCTTAATAGTATTTCCATATCCCAGCAGTTGTCTTCCTGCAGAATGTTATTGCTGTGATACTTTATTTTACAGCTGTGTTGTCATGGATACCACTGAATTCTGCTGGAGGTATTGCCTACTTGTTTACTCAATTTATCTTACTTTCCCTCTTTGCCTTATGTCTTTGTCTTTCAGTCAAACTGTTTATCTGTTTCCTGTCTATATGTAAATATATGGCTCTCTACTTCTCTCTGTCCGTCACATCTGTCAATCTGTCTGAATTAATGAACTGCAAATTCATCAGTCATTTTATCCTTTTAAGCTTTCAAATTCCCCTTTTTAGCTCACCTGAGCATGTAGTGCTCATGTGAGCTTTCCAGACTTTTTAGCTCACCTGAGCACAGCTCAGGGTGAGCTTTTGGGATACTTGATTGTCCGTCGTCCGTCGTCAGTCGTCCGTCAACAATTTTGATGTTTACACACTAGAGGCCACAATTTTGATCCAATCTTCCTCAAACTTGGTCAGAATGTTTGTCTTGATGATATCTTGAACCCTTTCGAAAATGGGTCAGGTTGGATCAAAAAGTAGGTCAGTAGGTCAAATCTTAGAAAAATCTTGTTTACACACTAGAGGCCACAATTTTGATCCAATCTTCCTCAAACTTGGTCAGAATGTTTGTTTTGATGATATCTTGAACCCTTTCGAAAATGGGTCAGATTGGATCAAAAAGTAGGTCAGAAGGTCAAATCTTAGAAAAATCTTGTTTACACACTAGAGGCCACAATTTTGATCCAATCTTCCTCAAACTTGGTCAGATTGTTTGTCATGATGATATCTCGAACCAGTTTGAAAATGGGTGGGGCTGGATAGAAATGTGGTCAGTAGGTCAAATCTTAAAAATTTTTATACTCTGAGGGCAACATTTTTGGTCCAATTATCCTCAAACTTTGGCAGAATGTTTGTCATGATGATATCTTTTGTGGATGGGGTCAGAAAATTCCTGAACATTGTTTCACCTCATCATCTTAATTCTAAAGCAATCTGTTTTGTACAGGCAATGAATGATACTTTTCTCAGGTGAGCGATCTAGGGCTTGGCCCTTTTTTCATTAAGTTGCTGAAGTTGTTGCATTTTGCACAATGTGCTCAAGGTGAGCTTTTGTGATCGCCCTTCCTCCGTCGTGCGTTGTAAACAGTTTGGCTTGTTAACACTCTAGAGGCCATATTTTTGGCCCAATCTTCATGAAACTTGGTCAACATGTTTGTTCCTTAAAATCTTGGACAGTTCGAGTTAAGGTCATGTGGGGTCAAAAAGTAGGTCAATATGAAAAATGCAACATATGTTGCTCATTTATAATCAGATGAGCGATTCATGGCCATCATGGCCCTCTTATTTGAAGATGATGTATGTCAGAATAGTAAATGAGTATGATCAGTTGTGACATGGTTTACAGTGCAGAAAGCCCTTTCTTTTCTTCAGAACCAAAGAAGTCTAGAATTCTTAATAAAATTGTTTAAACATTATTATTATTCTTTTATGCAATATAACATCATTAAATAAGAGTAAAATACAACAAAATGCCTACATTATACATAGTAGAAAAATTCCCCTTGTAGCTTGTTTTCGCACTTTTTCCCCCCTCCTATGGGCCCAGACCCCTTTCCCCACAAAGTGAAAAAAACCACTGTCTTCAGAGGTAAATTCAGAGGTAATTTCTACAAGTTAGATAAACGTGTAGATATACAGTGTAGACTGCTCCTCAACCAACATCATCAGCACGGAGTCCGCCATCAATGAGTGTTATGGCCCTTTAATCCATGAACACTCTCATGACAGGTGGGCCCACAGTGAAAATCACTGTGTGTTGGTTGATTGCATCCAGTTCTTCTCCTCACGTCTTGTCATAAAATTTACGAGTAGGATAGTTGATAAGAACAAAAGCAAGAACCTGGTATTGTTTATCAAGGTTTTGTATAGACTTCATGGCATTTTGTCATATTAATTGATTTTCGGTATATTCATTTTCTGAGATTGTATACAAGTAAATTTTACTTCTTTGGATTGATAAAAAACAACTTGAAAACCTGTATATCATTGTATAAATATATAAGGTGCACCCCCTATATATAAACCTGAATTATCTGGCATGGAAAAACTGTGCCTAATCTGCTTGTGTATATAGTATATAATCTGTATATGAATTTACTCTCTGAAACCAGTGGTCAGAATATCATTCTGTTTACTTGTTATATTTCCATATAATCTATAAAATGATCATAATTCCTTTTCTGAACCCACAGGCCAAAATTAAATTTTCTTTTGCACATTTGATCTTCTTATGACTCATTTACATAATTGCTGAAAAAGATTATCTCTGGAATATTTAGACCTAAAGGGAGTGTGCTTCTTTCATTCAGAAACATAAAAGAAAAAAAATTCTGACTATAGTTCATTGTAATTTTGCTTAAATTATAAATCAGGATTACTCCATTAAATATTAGACTTCCATGGGGATTAAGCTGGTTGTGATGATGGTCCTATATATGTGATGATGGTCCTATATATGTGATGATGGTCCTATATATGTGATGATGGTCCTGTATATGTGATGATGGTCCTATATATGTGATGATGGTCCTGTATATGTGATGATGGTCCTGTATATGTGATGATGGTCCCATATATATGATAATGGTATTATATATGTGATGATGGTCCTATATATGTGATGATGGTCCTGTATATGTGATGATGGTCCTATATATGTGATGATGGTCCCATATATATGATAATGGTACTATATATGTGATGATGGTCCTGTATATGTGATGATGGTCCTATATATGTGATGATGGTCCTGTATATGTGATGATGGTCCTATATATGTGATGATGGTCCTGTATATGTGATGATGGTCCTATATATGTGATGATGGTCCTGTATATGTGATGATGGTCCCATATATATGATAATGGTATTACATATGTGATGATGGTCCTATATATGTGATGATGGTCCTGTATATGTGATGATGGTCCTATATATGTGATGATGGTCCCATATATATGATAATGGTACTATATATGTGATGATGGTCCTGTATATGTGATGATGGTCCTATATATGTGATGATGGTCCTATATATGAGATGATGATCCTATATATGTGATGATGGTCCCATATATATGATAATGGTCCTATATATGTGATGATGGTCCCATATATATGTGATGATGGTACTATATATGTGATGATGGTCCCATATATATGTGATGATGGTACTATATATGTGATGATGGTCCCATATATCAGGCCTTTCCACAGACGCAACAAGCGCCCCGGGGCCGGGGCGCCTGAATTTTGAAATCAGAGTCACCGGGGCGCCTAAAATCTAAATCAGAATCACCGGGGC
>CM037780.1:12797647-12828687 GCA_021229015.1 Solen grandis | reverse complement strand
AAATATCTAATCTCTAGGCCTTATGGATTCATAGAAGAAGTTTTTTAAACATTTTCCTATATAACTCTATGTAAAACAAGTGACCCCTGGTGCCGGGGCATTTATCACCGTAGGGCTATGATTTGTACAATCCTGGTAATGAACCATAAGATGATGCTTCATACCAAATATCTAATCTCTAGGCCTTATGGATTCATAGAAGAAGATTTTTAAACATTTTCCTATATAACTCTGTGTAAAACAAGTGACCCCTGGTGCGGGGTCATTTATCACCATAGGGTCATGATTTGTACAATCTTGGTAATGAACCATAAGATGATGCTTCATACCAAATATCTAATCTCTAGGCCTATGGATTCATAGAAGAAGATTTTTAAAATTTTCCTATATAACTCTATGTAAAACAAGTGACCCCTGGTGCGGGGTCATTTATCATCGTAGGGCTATGATTTGTACAATCTTGGTAATGGCCCATAAGATGATGCTACATACCAAATATCTAAGCTCTAGGCCTTGCAGTTTTGCAGAAGAAGATTTTCAAAGTTTGCATTTTTAAAATCTATTTTTAGCTCCTGTGACCTACTTTTTTAACCAATCTGAATAATTTGTACAACTTTGATAGAGGGCATCATAAGGATGATTCCTGTGAAGTTTGGTCAAAATCCCTTCAGCGGTTCATGAGGAGATGTTGTTTAAAGCAAATTGTTGACGACGGACGCACGCACGCACGCACGACGGACGACGGACAAAAGGCGATCACAATAGCTCACCATGAGCACGTTGTGCTCAGGTGAGCTAAAAATATAACAAGAGGGCCATGATGGCCCTGGATCGCTCACCTGAGTACCATTGCTACAACTGATTACAAGGTTTTTAAACAGACAAGAATTCTGATATAACTCAATCTTAAACATTTTAGCCCTGACAATACTACACACCAAATATATAAGCATTGGGCCTTATGGTTTCAGAGGAGAAGACTTAGTGCGGGATCATTTATCTCCAAAGGGCCACCATTTTGAAAATCTTGGTAATGAACCATAAGATGATGCTACATACCAAATATCTAACTCTAGGCCTAATGGATTCATAGAAGAAGATTTTTAAAGATTTTCCTATATAACTCTATGTAAAACAAGTGACCCCTGGTGCGGGGTCATTTATCACGTAGGGCTATGATTTGTACAATCTTGGTAATGGCCCATAAGATGATGCTACATACCAAATATCTAAGCTCTAGGCCTAATGGATTCATAGAAGAAGATTTTTAAAGTTTTTTCTATATAACTCTATGTAAAACAAGTGACCCATGGTGCGGGGTCATTTATCACCATAGGGTCATGATTTGTACAATCTTGGTAATGAACCATAAGATGATGCTCATACCAAATATCTAATCTCTAGGCCTTATGGATTCATAGAAGAAGATTTTTAAATTTTCCTATATAACTCTATGTAAAACAAGTGACCCCTGGTGCGGGGGCATTTATCACCGTTGGGCTATGATTTGTACAATCTTGGTAATGAACCATAAGATGATGCTACATACCAAATATCTAATCTCTAGGCCTTATGGATTCATAGAAGAAGATTTTTAAAGATTTTCCTATATAAATCTATGTTAAACAAGTGACCCCTGGTGCGGGGGCATTTATCACCATAGGGCTATGATTTGAACAATCTTGGTAATGAACCATAAGATGATGCTACATACCAAATATCTAAGCTCTAGGCCTAATGGATTCATAGAAGAAGATTTTTAAAGTTTTTCCTATATAACTCTATGTAAAACAAGTGACCCATGGTGCGGGGTCATTTATCACCATAGGGTCATGATTTGTACAATCTTGGTAATGAACCATAAGATGATGCTTCATACCAAATATCTAAGCTCTAGGCCTTATGGATTCATAGAAGAAGATTTTTAAATTTTCCTATATAACTCTATGTAAAACAAGTGACCCTGGTGCGGGGTCATTTATCACCATAGGGTATGATTTGTACAATCTTGGTAATGAACCATAAGATGATGCTACATACCAAATATCTAAGCTCTAGGCCTAATGGATTCATAGAAGAAGATTTTTAAAGATTTTCCTATATAACTCTATGTAAAACAAGTGACCCCTGGTGCGGGGTCATTTATCATCATAGGGCTATGATTTGTACAATCTTGGTAATGGCCCATAAGATGATGCTACATACCAAATATCTAAGCTCTAGGCCTTGCAGTTTTGCAGAAGAAGATTTTCAAAGTTTGCATTTTTAAAATCTATTTTTAGCTCCTGTGACCTACTTTTTTAACCAATCTGAATAATTTGTACAACTTTGATAGAGGGCATCATAAGGATGATTCCTGTGAAGTTTGGTCGAAATCCCTTCAGCGGTTCATGAGGAGATGTTGTTTAAAGCAAATTGTTGACGACGGACGCACGCACGCACGCACGCACGGACGACGGACGACGGACAAAAGGCGATCACAATAGCTCACCATGAGCACGTTGTGCTCAGGTGAGCTAACAAAGGGCCATAACCCAAATCAAGCTTATAATGACATGCCAATGATATGCGCAACAAGGCTTGGTAACTCATCAGTCTTGTAAAGTTTGATCAAAATCCAACCAAAGATAGCTAAACAAATCTTACCTACAAAAGGGACAAACCGACATGACTAATATAGCCTCATATATTTCTTATCTTGGGGGCATAATTTTTCAAAAACAGACAAAATTTACCCCAGTGTCCAGTGGCTATACAAGATTTTTTCTAATTCCTGGATCAGAATTTCTAACAAACACAACCCATCTGATTTGTGGATTTACCCACAAAAGCAAGGCAAAATAACTCTACAAGGAAATAAGTGCAGAGATTTATAATCCAATCCAAAAGCTATAATTCTCTTGGAGCATCAGAATATTTTCACAAATTACTCATATAAAAGAGATGTTTTCCTTAATATCTTTGAAACTTTCTGAAATTAATCTTCATTCTGGAACATAAATTCATTATGTAGCAACAAGAAATTGAATATTTTTTAATATTCTACCATGTGATTTTAGTTTGTGCTTCTATAATTGTTCTACAGATAGCTAATATCACTAATTTTACAAACTTCATAAGATTTGTAATGGTGTATTCTTCGCAGGAATTGATATTTATGTAACATAGTACAAAGTTTTAATATTTTTTAAACAACAAATTTTAAGAATGATTGGCAAAACACTTTATCTTTTAAAAATGTTCCCCAGTTTCTGAGCACAGTTCATTTACTTGGGGCCATAAGTACTGTAATTTAATATCGCTGTTATATGTAATTAAGATTAAGATTAAGTCATCTCCAATTTGATAAGATTTTCTCAACCTCTTAAATAATAATTATTATCTGATGATAACTATCAGATGTATAATTACATTGTATTTCTATAAAACATCTAAATCTAAGTATCAATTATTTCTTGACAGGAAATCATGCCATATATTTATATAACATTCTCCAGGATGTTCTTAAAATTGATGAAATGTTACAGGGTCTCTCTGTAATTTTATTTTTTTACACCTAACACACACACATGGAAAAGATAAGGCAACAAACTGGCAGTATCAGTGACGTAAGGTCATAAGGTCTCATTCTGAGGTACAGGGACACAAACAGTATGAAGATCCATTATAATGTTCTTTTGGGTTTCTAAACTTAGTTAGGCCAGAGTTTATTATCTTAGTTTTACGAGAATGTTTTTATTTTTTTGAGCAGCAGGAAAAGGAAGTAAAAATATCACTGAAGATGATTAATACCCCTGAAAAATGCTTTGATACAGGAGAAGCCAGACTCCAGGTGGAGCATAGATAAGAACCTGTATATATTAGTATATTGGTTATGATAGTAAGTAAGTAAATAAGTAAGTAAAGTGGATAGAGAGAGTTATGGCTGTTTGGCACAGTAGTTTAAAAGTGTAACAATAGGGCCAAGATGGCCCTGATGTCACTCACCTGAGAAACATGCCTTCTTGCCTGCACTGCTCAAGAAATGAAGATATTAGAGTGTAAAAACGGGAAATTTGTGTGATGTTCTGATATTTCAATGGCCTAAGTTATTTGGTTCATAATAATTGTGTACTTCAAATACACTTTGTTAAGAGACTTGCGAAAAACAAACATGAAGGTGTCGGTAGTTTCAGATTATGACTAAAATTATCAGCTTTTAACAAGGTAACAATGCAAATGCATGTGGATACTAAAGGTGTGAAAATAATCGCTGCATTGCACCTGGCTTGCGGAAGCAGTAGAAAACTTCCATCTGTTGTGCAATTGATCATCCGCAAAACAACCGTGAGTATACAAGATGGCTGCCTCCTCGTTGTACGAAAAAGATATGCACATTATACAATGAAAATACTTTTTTTCCAAGGTTTTTAGCCTCAAACTCGGGCTGCGCACTATACATGGGTGCGCACAATACATAGCATTTTAAGGTTTATATGGCTGTGAATCACTCAGAACTCATTCAGTACTGTACTGAACTTTATATAATAATTAACTTACGACATATATCTAAATAAGATGTTTGCATCGTCATTTCCGAGACAAACCATGACTACCATTATGTTATGATTATACAATAAGTTTATTGTTTTTTTATTGTTTTTAGTATATCCAGACAATGTTCTAGCTAGTTAGTTTCATCTGGGCCAGAACTGTTCTGTTCAACAAGGTGTCAACATTTGAAGACTATTTCTCAAACTATTGGCCATTATGAACATCAACGTAACAATTCAAGCTGAATGTGGATACTAGAGGTGTGAATAATAATTATTGCATGACTGACTTGTGAAAACAAAAGAACTTTTGTTACCTGAAGTTCAATTGAATATCCACAAAACACCCGTGGCTAAACAAAATGGCAGCCTCCTTGATGTATGAAGAATGAGTGCACATTATGGAAGGGAAATAGATTTTTACCAAGGTATTGAACTTCAAACTCAGGGTACGCACTATACACGAATGCGCACTATACATGAGTGTTTACGGTACTTATCAATTCTTAAAGTTAAATTATAATCTGACCAAAGGAAGCTGAGAAATAGTGTGGACAATTAAAACAAAGGGTCATAATTCATTTAAAATCAAGCAAATTAATGTTGTGCCAACAATTAGCACAACTAGGCTTCGTACTTAACTTATAATACTGTGAAGTTAAATCAGAATCTGACCAAAGGTAGCTGAGAAACAGCACAGACAAAATATATTCGAGAATTATAACTAAGGCCAAAACTCATTTATAATCAATCGAAACACGACGTGCCAAAGATATTCGCAACTAGGCTTGGTACTCATCAGTCTTGTTTGATCAAAATCTGACCAAAAGGTTGCCAAGAAATAGGGTGGACAAATCTCATCTACAGACAGGCGTGACTCCAATATAGCCCCCATATACTTTGTATCTGGGGGTATAATAAGAATAAAATTGGATTTATGACATTTCATTTATTTTTAACTGTGTTTAGTCTTCACATTATTTTCTTAAGTACAAGCCCAATTGGACTGGAAAAAACCTACCCTGAACTATAATCAATCTGAAGACTTAATGTTTGAAGATATGTTATTATATCAGGGATAATTCTGTCTGATAAAATTGTGAGTAAAAATATTTCATTTAAAGAAAAGAAATGAGAACTTGTCCATGTTATGTGAGAGGTGTTTTTCTGTGTATGACAAGATGATAATTTTACAAGAGATTTTTCTCTAATATAACAGATTTCAGTACTTAAAGTAACTAGACTGAAAAGTGATCTGTGGCAAACTGTAAGGTTAGACAGTTCGAGAACATAACTAAAATTATCGGCTTTATTAAGCATCAATCTAACAGTGTTACTTCATTTAGTCCATAGAAATATCTACAATAATTTTTTAACATTGCCTGATTCCGTAGAACAGTTGATTCCATTAGTCAACGAAGCACAAGCAAAACAACTTGTGGTAGATTCAAAATGGTGGCCTATATTCACAAATTAAGGATGCTTAGAATAGAAGGGGATTACAATACTCAAGTGGAATTACTGACAATAGTTGCTGCTACAGATTTAATTTTGGATACTTTTATTACTGTCTTTGCAAAGTTATCAATGGACAAAATAAAACATGGTCTTTTGATTTCACTTTTAAACAAGAGTGCCAGTACTGCCACAATATACGCCGCCACAAAATATAAAGACCAAGAGGGTCCTTTTAATTATTGCTTTTAACATTTCTGTAAGCATAAGCTAATAATAAAGTCTATGAAACCAATTAATTTAGCTGAACAGAGATAGAACCCTAAAAAGGCTTCCAATATGAAAGTAGGTCAAATAGCAGTATCAATATGAATCCTTTTCTCTTTCTCTGCATAACTCTTGCAAAAATCACTGTACCAGAAAATCCCTTCTTTATGCACTTTTACCAGTTCAGAAACTTGAGTTGTGTTTTCAAGAAACCATGTTAAGAAAGACATAACTATTGCGAATATTGATGAACATCAAAATCCCTGCTTTGTGCATATTTACCCAGTATAGTAATGACATTGACCAAGTTTTGAAAAGATTTATTCAAAAATGTAGGAGGAATTGCGTTCACAAGGCTGCACTATCAATCAGCTACAGAGACTAAGTTTCAAGGGACACAAATCTTGTAAAAATTAATGAACCGTAAAATCGCCACTTCATGCACATCTACCTATTATAGAAATGACATTGACCAAGTTTTGAAAAGATTCATTCAGAAACATAGGAGGAGTTGCGTTCACAAGATATGGACGTACGGATGTACGGACAGACGGAGATGACGCCAATATATGACCGCCTCCGGCGGCTTATAAAAAATCCTACTGGCTGGTCTGTAAAAAGAAAAAAGAAACTAGAGGGCCATGATGGCCCTGCATTGCTCTGAAGCCAATATTCAGCATTAATCATCAATTATGCATGTAAATATATATTTATAATGTTAGAAGACCCACAAGGCCATGATACACACCAATAATCTAAACTCTAAGCCTTGTTGTTTCTGACAAGAAGATATTTCTAGTATTTCCTTTGTAAGTCTATATATGAAATCAAGTGACCCCTGGGGCAGGCCAGTTTTTATCCCATGGCCATGATTTGAACAAACTTGGTTAATGTCCACTAAGTCATGTTAAAGACCAAATATCCAGGCCTTATGGTTTTTGACAAGGAGATTTTCCCCCTTTAAGTCCTTGTAATATAGGGTGCCCCTGGGGAGGGCCAATTTTGACCCCAGGGCCATGACGTAAACAAAATTGGTAAATGTCCTCTAAGTCATGTTACATACCAAATACCTAAACTCCAGGCCTTGTGGTTTCTGAGATCTTTCTAGTTTTACCTCTTTAAGTCTGTGTAAAATAAAGTGACCCCTGGGTCGGGGCTAATTTTGAACCAAGGGTCATGATTTGAACAGATTTGGTAGAAATCTTCTAAGCCTGTTACACTGCAAATCTAAAATCCAGGCCTAGTGGTTTCTGACAAGAAGATTTTTCTAGTTTCCCTAGATAAGTCTATGTAAAATCAAGTGACCACTGGGGTTGAACAAACATGGTAGAGGTCCACTAGCCATAGCTACACACCACATACCTAAGCTTTAGGCCCTGCAGTTTCACAGAAGAATATTTTCAATTTTAATATCTATTTTTAGCTCCTGTGACCTACTTTTTCAACCAATCAAAACAATTTGAACAATCTTGATTGATCAATCCAGTGAACTTTGGTCAAAACCCATTCAGCAGTTTAGGATTGTTATTTAAAGGAAATTTATGACGACTGATGCTGGACACAGGCCAACTGTAATAGCTCACCATGAGGATGTTGTGCTCAGGTGAGCTAAAAATTCTGGCCTTACCGCGTTACATTGAGCCACATTGATATTATATGACAACATTGATAGAGTAATGATAAGTATGAAGTCAATGTTACATTGAAATGCTCTGATATCATATGACAACATTGATAAAGTAATGATACAGAGTCTATGTGATGAACCACACTGGAATCATACGACAACATTGATAAAGTAATGATACAGAGTCTATGTGATGAACCACACCGGAATCACATGACAACATTGATAAAGTAATGATACAGAGTCTATGTGATGAACCACACTGGAATCACATGACAACATTGATAAAGTAATGATACAGAGTCTATGTGATGAACCACACTGGAATCATACGACAACATTGATAAAGTAATGATACAGAGTCTATGTGATGAACCACACTGGAATCACATGACAACATTGATAAAGTAATGATACAGAGTCTATGTGATGAACCACACTGGAATCACATGACAGCATTGATAAAGTAATGATACAGTCTATGTGATGAACCACACTGGAATCATACGACAACATTGATAAAGTAATGATACAGAGTCTATGTGATGAACCACACTGGAATCACATGACAACATTGATAAAGTAATGATACAGAGTCTATATGATGAACCACACTGGAATCACATGACAACATTGATAAAGTAACAAGAAATGTTTGTGAAACATATATGCCCCCCTCATATGCCATAATATTTATATAGCTATATTACATGCAAGGAGTTTGCCTTCATAATATTGGCTTGTCATAAAAAATTCTCAAACTTCAAAAATTTGAGTGAAAATATAATGTGCTAAAATGTGGAACTAAACATTTACTGAAATAAATGGGCTGGAGAAATATTTACACAAGTCCACAAAGGTTTAAGTGAAAGAATATTATCAGTTATAAACAAACAAAACATTAAGACTTAGTGCTCTAGGTTTATTATAAAAATTAACAAATCAGCCTTGCTAGCCATAAGCACAAACATCCACAATAATGAAAGAAAATGATACATCATCCTTCAAATATCTCAAACTTTAAAACAAAACAACATTACAACATAAATTATGTTATCTTGATCTAAGTAATAACAAGGCCAAGTCATCAAACATATATACAAATGCAACCATGTGACCTTGACCTTTGAGGTATTGACACCAAAATTGATAGGGGTCATCTACTAATCATAAGCAACAACCACATGAAGTTTGAGACTTAAAGGTCAAATAGAACTTCAAGTTATCACTCGGAAAAGGTCTGGTATTATACATACACATGTGACCTTGTGACCTTGACCTTTGAGGTAATGACACCAAAATCGATAGGGGTCATCTACTAATCATGAGCAACAACCACATGAAGTTTGAGACTTAAAGGTCAAATAGAACTTAAGTTATCACTCGGACAAGGTCTGGTCTACCGACAGACCGACGTACCGACCTACAGACCGACCGACATGAGCAAAGCAATATACCCCCTCTTCTTCGAAGGGGGGCATAATGATACAGAGTCTATGTGATGAACCACACCGGAATCACATGACAACATTGATATGATGAACCACACGGAATCACATGACAACATTGATAAAGTAATGATACAGAGTCTATGTGATGAACCACACTGGAATCACATGACAACATTGATAAAGTAATGATACAGAGTCTATGTGATGAACCACACTGGAATCATATGACAACATTGATAAAGTAATGATACAGAGTCTATGTTACAATGGTATTTGCATTATAACGGAAGCACACAGAAATGGACCTACAATATTTCCTGATTCATAATCCTTGCCAAATGAACAAAGTTTGTGTGGTCAATGTGTGGATAATACTGCTCAAAAAATTAATTAACAACAAAACTTTTGACTGATTTTGATTAACCAGAACTATAACTGGAATTATAGACAAAATATAAAACATAGAAGGAAATAAAAAATGAAATACTGTAACACAAAATGTAACAATTGAGTGAAATGTGAATATATGTTGCTTTCTGTAAAGACCAAAGTTCTCATGCAAACGCAATTCTTTGTTAACACTTAAAAACATGTATATCACTACCACTGAGTTACTTATATACATTATATAATTTACATGCATTGTACAAGTAATATACACTGTATGATTTATTTAACTTTTACAAGTTACATACATTGTGCTGGTTACTTAAATTTAGAAGTTACTTACATTGTACATAGATGGAGAAGTTGAATGCTGTAACTCCCTCAATGTTGCCAGCAATGATAGTGTATGGTCCTCCATCGTTCTTCCCTATGGCTGACACAGTCAAAATCCCCTTCAAGAGGCTGAAACTTGTTATAGATCCTTCCTCGACTTTTACCCCCTGTCTTAGGAGGGTGTAAGTCTCATTTGGTGGATTAGCTTTGGCTGTTAAGTCTATCTCCCGACTGGAGCCCATCTCAATGTTAATCAAACTCTCCTTGTCCACAAACTCTGGCTTAACTGAAATTACAGCATGGTGTCATGAAAACAAGCTGAAAGACAGAAGTCCACTTTTCTGGATGCTGGATACACACTAAATAACAAGAGGGCCATGATGGCCCTGGATCGCTCACCTGATATCATTAGGCTATGTAAAATCAAGTGACCCCTGGGGCAGAGCCAATTTTGACCCCAGGGTCATGATTTGAACAAACTGGGTAGAGGTCTATTAGCCCATGTTACATACCAAATATCTAAACTCCAGACCTTGTGGTTTTTGAGAAGAAATTTTTCTAGATTTTTTTCCAAAATAAGTCTATGTAAAATCAAGTGATCCCTGGGGAGGGGCCAATATTTTCACCAAATATCTAAATGCCAGGCCATGTGTTTTCTAGTTTCCTTTTTTTCCTATATTAGCCTATGTTAAATCAAGTGACCCCTGGGGGTGGGGCCAATTTTGACCCCAGGGTCATAATTTGAACAATCTTGGTAGAGAGTCATAAGATCATGCTACATACCAAATATCTAAACCCCTAGGCCTTGTGGTTTCTGAGAAGAAGATTTTTTCAAGTTTTTCCTATATTAGCCTATGTTAAATCAAGTGACCCCTGGGGGTGGGGCCAATTTTGACCCCAGGGTCATAATTTGAACAATCTTGGTAGAGAGTCATAAGATCATGCTACATACCAAATATCTAAACTCCAGGCCTTGTGGTTTCTGAGAAGAAGATTTTTTCAAGTATTTCCTATATTAGCTTATGTTAAATCAAGTGACCCTGGGGCAGGGCCAAATTTGACCCCAGGGCCATGATTTTAACAAATTTGGTTGTGATCTACTAGACAGTGCTGCACACCAAATATCTAAACCCTAGGCCTTGTGGTTTCTGAGAAGAAGATTTTTCAAGTTTTTCCTATATTAGCATATGTTAAATCAAGTGACCCCTGGGGCGGGGCCAATTTTGACCCCAGGGTCATGATTTGAACAAACTTGGTAGAGATCCACCAGACAATGCTACACACCAAATATCTTAACTCTATGCCTTGTGGTTTCTGAGAAGAAGATTTTTCAAGGTTTTTTCCTATAGTAGCCTATGTTAAATCAAGTGACACCTGGGGCAGGGCCAATTTTGACCCCAGGGTCATAATTTTTACAATCTTGGTAGAGAGTCATAAGATCATGCTACATAACAAAAATCAAAAGGCTAGGACTTGTGGTTTCTGAGAAGAAGATTTTTCAAGTTTTTCCTATATTAGCCTATGTAAAATCAGGTGACCCCTGGGGCGGGGCCAAATTTGACCCCAGGGCCATGATTTGAACAAACTTGGTAGTGATCTAATAGACAATGCTGCACACCAAATATCTAAACCCTAGGCCTTGTGGTTTCTGAGAAGAAGATTTTTCAAGTTTTTCCTATATTAGCCTATGTTAAATCACGTGACCCCTGGGGCGGGGCCAATTTTGACCCCAGGGTCATAATTTGAACAATCTTGGTAGAGAGTCATAAGATCATGCTACATACCAAAAATCAAAAGGCTAGGCCTTGTGGTTTCGGAGAAGAAGATTTTTTCAAGTTTTTCCTATATTAGCCTATGTTAAATCAAGTGACCCCTGGGGCGGGGTCAATTTTGACCCCAGGGCCATAATTTGAACAATCTTGGTAGAGAGTCATAAGATCATGCTACATACCAAAAATCAAAAGGCTAGGCCTTGTGGTTTCGGAGAAGAAGATTTTTAAAATTTTCATTTTTAAAATCTATTTTTAGCTCCTGTGACCTAGATTTTTGACCAATCAAAATAATTTTAACAACTTCGGATAAGGGCCCCATAATGAACATTCCTGTGAAGTTTTATCAAAATTGACCAAGCGGTTAAGGAGGAGATGTCGTTTGAAGCAAAATGTTGACGGACGACGGACGGACGACGGACGGACGGACGACGGACGGACGGACGACGGACGAAGACCGGTCACAATAGCTCACCTTGAGCCTCTGGCTCAGGTGAGCTAAAAACAAGCCAACCATCAGCAGGACTTACTTCAAGGACAAATTTAATTCAAAACATAGCAAGGTACATCCATAACTCAAAAGAGAAGACTATATAGTTATTAGTTTGTATCTTTTATTTATGTACAGCACAGATCTTTGACAGGGTTTAAAGTTAACAACAAGAGGACCATGATGGCCCTATATTGCTCACCTGAGTATCATTGCCATAAAGGCAACCTTAAGTATTTTGGACCACAACTCCCATACAAGGTATAATATTTTTTGGTTTATTAACATTATGTATACATCTGATCAAGATTGCTTTATAAATGTGGATGCTAGAATCTAAACAATGTTAAATATGACATTCTTTATACTTTAAGGGTATAATTGGAGATAGTGGTTTAATACCAAGTCAGCCTTGGCAAGAAAATAGTCATTAATATCTTGGTAGAGGGTTTCCCATTGAACATCTGGCCAAATCATTTGTAAATCTGGCCAGTAGTTTTGGAGCAGTCTTTTGAAGTTTTCACTATATACATATAAGACAAATTAGCCCCACCCCTGGCTCCATGTTCTTTTACGGATCGGAATAATTTTAGCAATCTTAGTAGAGAGTTACCCAAGGAAAATCTGTACTAAAAATTTTCCAAGACAAAGGCCAAAACCCAGGTGTGCAAGTCATGTCCTGAGTAATATATCCATGAAGTTTAAAGTCTGAAGCACAAATACCTTCAGAGTTACCTGTGTCACAGTTTTGGGATGGTCGGATGGACAAAGGCAAAACAATATGTCTCACATTTCGTTGGAAGGTATAAAAATAAACAATTTCATGTCCTGAATAATATATTAGTGAAGTTACAAGTCTGTAATACAAATACTTTCAGAGTTACATGTGTCACAAGCATAAAATTCCATATTTTTCAAAAACAAAGGCAAATAACTTCAATGACAGTGTGAAAATACATAGATGCACAAGTTCATATCCTGATTAATATATCCATGAAGTTTCCAGTCTTTAGTACAAATACTTTCAGAGTATGTCACAAAGTTTCAGGACAGAAGAATGGACAAAGGCAAATCTATATGCTCCCCACCCCCCCTCCAAGTTTTGGTGGGGGCATAGAAACTTATCTACATATGGACAGACCAACTGACAGACATGACTCCAATATAGCCCCAATATACTTCGTATCTGGGGTTATAATAACAATCAACAATAAGCATTTGCTCTTGTGCCACTCAAATATACAGTAGAACTTCTATGTGTTAACTTTGATGATTCAAATTTCTTGAATGAAAGTCCCGACATTTTCCCTGGTATATTCATAAGAAAAGCCCATTTATGAGTTAAACAGCTATGTGTCAAATTTTTTAATGTATTAAAGTTTTTCTGCCAGCTTTTTGACAATTCAACTATTGATATAGCCCATACACAAGTCCAAATCCCGATGTCTCAAACCCTTCAACTTCGACTTATCGAAGTTCTACTGTACTTAAAATAGATGGACAATCAGATCAGACAGAAAGCAATTTCTCAATCATTAGAAACTTGACAGAAAATTTTATTGATGAATAACTAATAATTTTAAACCTGATCAGCTTGCAAGTTATATATTGGTTCATCTTTCAACTAAATAGCATGGTTGAGGGCTAAAATGACCAAGAAAATGATATTTTTAAATTTTTTTTAGTCTTGATTAAAAAAACTGGTATACAGACTAGCTTATAATTATACATGTGTGCAGTAATGTTAAGTCTCTTCAGTAAACAAGAGGGCCAAGATGGCCCTTGATCACTCACCTGAGAAAGATGATTGCTCAAGAAATAAAGATGCTAGAGTGTAAAAGTGAAATCTGGCTTTTTTTAAAACCCAATTTTTTTTTAAAAAAGATTGCTAAAAATATGAAGATGCTAGAGTGTAATCAAAGTGAAATCTGGCATTTTTTATATTTAAAGGGGCATAACTCCTGACCTAATCAACAGATCTCAGCCTTAATCGAACTCAATCGAGACATTATGGTCATAAGCATTGCCATACAGTTTGAAGATGATTGCTCCAAAGATGCAGATGCTAGAGTGTAAACAAAGTGAAATCTGGCATTTTTTTATATCAAAAGGGGCTTAACTCCTGACCTAATTGACTGATCTCAGCCATATTCAAACTCAATCGAGACATTATGGTCATAAGCACTGCCATAAAGTTTTAAGATGATTGCTTAAAAGATGCAGATGCTAGAGTGTAAACAATGTGAAATTTGGCAAATTTTTAATATTAAAAGGGGCATAACTCCTGACCTAATTGACGGATCTCAGCCATAATCGAACTCAATCGAGACATTATGGTCATAAGCACTGCCATAAAGTTTTAAGATGATTGCTTAAAAGATGCAGATGCTAGAGTGTAAACAAAGTGAAATCTTGCATTTTTTTAATATTAAAAGGGGCATAACTCTTGACCTAATTGACGGACCTCAGCCATAATCGAACTCAATCGAGATCTTATGGTCATAAGCATTGCCATAAAGTTTGAAGATGATTGCTCCAAAGATGCAGATGCTAGAGTGTAAACAACGTGAAATATGGCATTTTTTTAATATTAAAAGGGGCACAACTCCTGACCTAATTGACGGATCTCAGCCATAATCGAACTCAATCGAGACATTATGGTCATAAACATTGTCTTAAAGTTTGAAGGTGATTGCTCAAGAAATAAAGGTGATAGAGTGTAAACACTAAAAATTGTTGACGCCGCACGGACGCTCACGGGATCACAATAGCTCACCCTGAGCTTTGCTCAGGTGAGCTAAAAAAATCTATTAATTAGGATACTGACAATTTTCTTATGTACTGTTCAAAGTCACCCTACCATATACTCACAATCACAAGCTAACTTACACAAGACATTCAGTGTGATTGCATCATGAATTGTTTCCTGCAGCACCAGGTTGGTTGCTCGACAACCATATATGCCCCCATTGTCTGCCATAGTGGGTGTAAACTCTAGCATATTTTTTGATGATTTCCCACCAAACTGGGCATCTGTCATTCCCACGTCCATCCCTTGTACAGGCATGTCCTTATGCATCCAAGTGATGACAGCAGGTGGATTACTGGACGCTGACACACAGGTCAGTCGAAGTCTCTGACCAGACCTGGCCTGAACTGGTTCACTGGTAATCTTCACATTGGCTGGGGGAACTGCAGGAAAATCAGACAGACAATTATAGATATAGGCCAGTCGTTTAAAGCTGGTATTCTTTGAACTAAAAGAATCAACAAATATCATGACACAATTCAGGGACATACATTAGTACAGTGGTACTATTGCATCAGTTGTCAAAATAGCGTATATCATTCATATCACATCATATACTAAATCACGTTGTAACGTATCAAATTATCCTATCAACGCTCCCGGAAATAAAACTGTTCTCGGTTTAACCATGGACCCAGTAATTTTCATAAAAAAATGTTTATTTTTTGCATTATTTTCCCATTTTGTCTGCCATTTTTTTTGTAACACTTATTTGTCCACTTAATACCGGTTGTGTTTTCCCACATTCACTGCAGGCTATGACCAGTCACCCAAAAATCAATAATGAGTGCATGAGCGATGGTGAACTGTTACAAATCAAAACATCTTTAATGCCCTTATACAGTAAAACTTCGTTCGCTCGAACACGCTAGGGACTGAAAAAAAAGGGCAAGCCATCGGTTGTTCGAGCCAAGTCATGTATCAAAATGTACTCATAAACATGTGCATGAATTCCATATCGTTAATTTCACCAGTCAATTTCCAGATTGTTAAACAGTTTTCTCTGTTCTATTTACCTGTATATTTGTGAAAAACATGTACACGTAAATTCTAACATTTGCTGTCTTTTCTTTATAAATAAAATGTGATTAGTGAGTTTGTTTTCTTTCTTACTGAGCGGAAACAGAAACGACGATTAATTCAGAGATAATTCAATGACGAATTGTATGAAGCAATATTAACATCGTCAACTCTTACTTGGAGAGCGTTTTCAATACATTATAGTATTTGTGTATGTTTTTAAAAGGATTTTTTACTATTATGATTGCAGTGAAATATTTTATTTTCATTTAATTAAATATACCGCCTTTTTAATTAAGGCTATTTTCAGAGATTATGTATGCCAGTTTGCACTTAATAATTCTAGGCCAATCGCCGAATAATTATGTAAATGCAAGTAAGTTTCGGGTCCTCTTTAAGTCAGATTATATGCTTTAATTGGCCGACCACATGTTCTCAGTTTGTTTAGCCTAATTGATTGAACAAAGGATTAGCAGTCACGCGCCAGAAAGGTGAGAACCGTCCTGACGAAAATCAAAATGACCTAGACGCACTGATAATTTCAAAGCTTCTGAGACACACGGACTATTATACAGGAAGTGTTTGAGCCAACTATTGTTGTTTACGCTATAAGATCAACCAAGGAACAGTATGATAGTGACGAGCCATCGAGCGATCGGTGGTCGAGCCAAGGGTTGTATATTTAGTTAAATAAAATAGGGAATTCGCCGGTACCGAAAAATATGTTCGACCGTCACATGGTAGGCGAGCGTGCGGGTGTCGAGCGAACAAAGTTTTACTGTAGTTCACTTTTCCGTCGACTCATTTCGCTCAAGGGACAAACACATGCCATGACAGACAGTTTCTGGTTGTCCACTTAACCACCTCTCGCTGCAGGCTATAACCAGTCACCCTTCACTTAATGATTAGCGCGCATCAGCATGTCAGGGTTAGCAAACTGTCATAAATCAAAACAATTAAGATGCTGTTATCTTCACTCTTCCGTGGATTCCATTTACCCAAGGGGCAAACAAAAAAGCCAAGTAACCTTATAAGATCAGGCAGTGGTTAATTGGAATAAGTGTTTGTTCTTAACACCATTCATAAGTGGCGTTAGCAAAATTATCAACTCCGTAAGGGTGTTATCATTTCAGTTTCTCACAACTCGAGGCAAAAAGGCCAATAACTCTGTCAACTTCAACGATGGTTTGTTAAAAATACCAACTTGCGCAAGTTCATGTCCTGAGTAATATATTCATGAAGTTTCAAGTCTGTAGTACAAATACTTTTAGAGTTATGTTCGTCACAAGCATAAAATTCATTATTTTTCAAAAACAAAGGCCCATAACCCTGTCAACTTTAACGAAGGTTAAATTAAAAATACCCAGGTGCACAAGCTCATGTCCTGATTAATATATCCATAAAGTTTTAAGTCTGTAGTACAAATACTTTAAGAGTTAAGTGCGTCACAAGCATAAATTTCCATATTTTTCAAAAATAAAGGCCCATAACTCTGTCAACTTCAACAGTGGTTTGATGAAAATACCCAGGTGTGAAAGTTCATGTCCTAAATAATATATCCATGAAGTATTAAGTCTGTAGTACAAATACTTTCGTTTCAGAGCTATTCTTGTCACAAAGATTCAAGATGAACGGACAAACATACGGATGTAGGCAAATCTGTATGCCCCCACCCCCACTTTTGATAGGGGTATAAAAACGATGAAACAAAAATGGTGAAGTGCTTACAGCTACTGAAGGTAAGGGAGATAATGCATGAAGGAACATTTTGTAAATAACACAAATATTTTTCACACTGTTCAAAAAACTGTATATTTTAATGTTCTTAAAAAAAGAAAAAGGTAAATTTGGCAAATTAAAAACAATTTAAACCCCGAAAACTAAAATAAGAATATAGCTAAATTTCATGAAAAAGTGACGTCATCACTCACTGCCAGCAGTTTTAAATGAAAGTAACATTCAGATTACTGAATTATAAAGCCACAAGGGAAATAAACTAGAAATGTGTCCATATGACACATATCCCTGCCATTTTGTTTATTTGATGATATTTTTGTCAGTGAGTATGATGAAAAGATGGAAATATTAAAGATGATTTTAAGATCAAATAAGGGCTGTGACCTGATCAAGTGATGTGACCTTGACCTTTAAGCTAGCAACCTTGTTCTTTTGTGACACATTGTTTTGTCCTAAGGATCCCTTATGTTATTTCAAAACTTGACTATACACAACAAAGATACAACTCAGACAGAACTGCTTACACAAATTTTAAACTCAACTAACTGCTGTGACCTTGGCCTTGAATCTAGCAACTTGGTTCTTGTTTTTCGTTACATCATATCCTAGGGATCTTTTTTGCCAAGTTAACAAGTAACACCACAATTCACAACAACGTTACAGCCGAGACAAGATTTTAAGGTCAACCTAGTGCTGTGACCTTGACCTTCAAGCTAGCAACCTTTTCCATGTTTGCAACACATTGTTTTGTCCTAAGAACACTTGTGCCAAGTTATTTCAAAGCACAACCACTCCTTATAAAGTTAAAACCAGGACAAGATTTTATGGTCAACTGAGTGCTGTGACCTTGACCTTAAAGCTAGCAACCTGGTTATTGTTTGTGACATATTGTCTTGTCCTCAGGATCCCTTGTGCCAAGTTATTTCAAAACACCATCATTCACAACCAAGTTAGACCTGGGACAAGATTTAAAGGTCAACTGAGTGCTGTGACCTTGACTTTTAAGCTAGCGACCTGGTTCTTATGCATGACACATTGTCATGTTATTTTAAACAAGAAGGCGATGATTGACCTGAATCACTCACCTGAGAAACATTGCCCTCAATGCCAATTATTGTATAAAGACTCATACTGAATCCATGCAGAAGTACAGTAAGATCATCTAAATTCCAAACTAAAACTGTACCTGCCATCCAAATTTTGAAGGTCATGGCTCTAATAAGTCTATATAAAGTCAAGTGACCCCTGGGGTGGGGTCAATTTTGACACCAGGGCCATGATTTGAACTGATTTGGTTTATGTTCACCAGTAGACATCTTAACTCAATTCTTTGTGGTTTCTGAGATCTTTTGAGGATTTTCCTATACAAGTCTATATAAAATCAAGTGACCCCTAAGGTGGGGCCAATTTTGACCCCAGGGACATGATTTGAACAAACTTGGTAAAAGTCCATAAGACAATGCCACACACTAAATATCTAAGCTATAGGCCTTGTGGTTCTGGAGAAGAAGATTTTTTACTTGGTAAAAGTCCATAAGACAATGCCACACACTAAATATCTAAGCTATAGGCCTTGCGGTTCCGGAGAAGATTTTTTAAGATTTTACTTTAAAAATCTATTTTTAGCTCCTGTGGCCCAGATATGCAACGGACTGGAACCATTTGAACCACTTTGGTAGAGCTTCGTGCAAGGAACATCTCAGGCAATTTTCATCAAATTTGGCCCAGTGGTTTCGGAAAAGATGTCATTTGAAATAATTGTGGACGTCGGACGGCCATTGATCCTAAAAGCTCACATAAGCATATGCTCAGGTGAGCTAAAAGGTTGTTGACAAACCAACAAACAGACAAACAATATGCTCCCCGATTACAGACCTAGGTAGTACTAAAACCCCCACAAAATTCTCACTAATTAGGTTATCCTGTTGATGCTAATCAACAGGTATCAAACCCAAATTCATCATTTGTCACTATGTTTTCAAGTGTGAGAGACTTCTAGTTGGAATGCAATAGGTCTGTGGTTCTACCTCAGTACCCCATGACCCCTGTCCACTTGTTTCATTTAACAGATTCTCTTTCTACAGTTCTTGCAACTAATCTTCTCAGTGATTCCTTTGTTGGACCAGTACTTTTCATCTGGGAGGGTCATGACATATTTTTAGACCTGAAACCTTTGGAGCCATGTACACTTCCTCTGGACCACCATGCTCCATCTGTGGTTAACTGGTTGTTGCTATGGTACAAGGCAACAACAGAACATGGTACTTACAATGGACAGTAAGCTTCTTAACAGCCTCCAGGGGTATCTCGGTGGCTCTGTTAGTGGCAGTACACTTGTAGATGGCGTTGTTGTCCTCAGCAGATGTCAGTATGAAGACCTTAATACCTGGGGAGTCTCCAACACTGGCATCTTTATGAGGAAGAACTTCTGTACCTGAAAGAAACAACTGGATTCTTCATTTTCCATTCATTTAAACAAAGGGCCATAATGGCCCTAGATGGCTCACAAGAGTATATCATTTACAAAGTACATCTTATTTAAAATGATTCAAGTCATTTGATTTTACCTAGTTTCTTCCAGCAACAAGCAAATTCAAGTTTCAGATAAAAAAAAAATCTCAATTTAGTCAATCATCTGGAGGCCTAGTTGGTAACAGTAATAATGATGCAAAAATCACACTAGGTTAATTGTTTGTCATCAACGAATTATGTTTCGCCCAATATGTTTAAAACTGACACAAGCACATTCATTAGACGGTCACTGCAAAGAATATATATATCTCCATACATTCTAAACTGCTTACGGGAATAAATCTATGCCCATTCTGAATTGTGAAATAAATATATATAGAAAAAGATATAGTATTAGCAGTCATGTGTTACAGTCACAAATTTGGACTGTATGTTAGATTGAACAATGTATAGTATTAGACTATGGTATTTTCCTTCTGTTTCTGTGATGGTCATTTTTTTTTTTTTTTTTTTTTTTTTTTTTTTTTTTTTGTGATTATACCTGTTCAATTATAATTTTAGTTTGTCATTTTTTTTTCTTCTCAAAAGTTCAAGTTTTATGATGGATTGAGTTTTTATTAATACTATGCACTTTGGACTTACTTTAAAACCAAGTTGTAGTTGTTTCATAAAATGTCACATTTGATTTTGAAAATGTCACATTAGTCTAGAAAATTTCACATTGATTTTGCCTCAGAAAGGGCCATTGTCACATTGATGAAAATTCTTTCCTGACCACTGCCATGAGGTGACAATTTGTGCTACATGGAATTAAATTCTGACAATTAGCTTCATAGAGGAAGAATTTTGAAATTATCTATAAGAGTATATAATGAAAACTAGCTGACCAACTAGGGACCTCATTTTTCAAGGGATCAACTTTATTTTAGCAAATATGGTAGACAGACACGGAATTGAATTCTGAACAATGGCTTCACATAAGAAGAATTTTGAAATTTTCTATATATAGTATATGAAGAAACTGGCTAACCACTTAGGGGCCTCATTTTTTAAGGGATCAACTTCATCTTAGCAATTATGGTAGAGCACTATGAGGTGACCATTTGTGCCAAAGGAAATTAAATTCTGACCATTGGTTTCAAAGGAGAAGATATTTGAAGCTTTTAAAGTAAAATTTTGTTCTGTATTGATTAAGTTTTTTTTAAACAACTTTTGTGGAGGTTTACCAAAGGATGATCCATGCCAAGTTTCATCAATTTCTACCCTGCAGTTTCAGAGGAAATATCGGTTAAAACAAATTGTTGACAAAGGACGATGAATGCAAGGAGAGCTTAACAGCTCACCTTGAATACAACCCTTGAGCATGCTGTGCTCTGGTGAACTAAAAATAATGTAATTACATTATGTAGCATGAAATCCAATCATATGCATAGATGTCTACATCAAGGAGTGATTTCCTCATATCACTAGCAATATCATATGATGTAAAAAAAACAAAAAACAAGAGGGCCATGATGGCCCTGAATCGCTCACCTGAGTACCATTGCTTCAACTGATGTCAAGGTTTTTAAACAGACAAGGATTCTGATATAACTTAATCTAAAACATTTTACCCCTGACAATACTACACACCAAATACCTAAGCAATGGGCCATATGGTTTCAGAGAAGACTTGGGCGCAGGGTCATTTATCACCGTAGGGCCAAGACTTTGAAAATCTTTGTAATGAACCATTAGATGCTACTACATACCAAAAATCTTAGCTCTAGGCCTTATTGATTCATAGAAGAAGATTTTTTAAGATTTTCCTATATAACTCTATGTAAAACAAGTGACCCCTGGTGCGGGGTCATTTATCACCATAGGGCTATGATTTGTACAATCTTGGTAGTGGCCCATAAGATGATGCTACATACCAAATATTTAAGCTCTAGGCCTTATGGATTCATAGGAAGAAGATTTTTTAAGATTTTCCTATATAACTCTATGTAAAACAAGTGACCCCTGGTGCGGGGTCATTTATCACCATAGGGCTATGATTTGTACAATCTTGGTAGTGTCCCATAAGATGATGCTTCATACCAAATATCTAAGCTCTAGGCCTTATGCATTCATGGAAGAAGATTTTTTAAGATTTTCCTATATAACTCTATGTAAAACAAGTGACCCCTGGTGCGGGGTCATTTATCACCATAGGGCTATGATTTGTACAATCTTGGTAGTGGCCCATAAGATGATGCTACATACCAAATATCTAAGCTCTAGGCCTTATGGATTCATGAAGAAGATTTTTAAGATTTTCTATATAACTCTATGTAAAACAAGTGACCCCTGGTGCGGGGTCATTTATCACCATAGGGCTATGATTTGTACAATCTTGGTAGTGGCCCATAAGATCATGCTACATACCAAAAATCAAAAGGCTAGGCCTTGTGGTTTCAGAGAAGATGATTTTTTAAATTTTCATTTTTAAAATCTATTTTTAGCTCCTGTGACCTAATTATGCGATGGACCAGAACCATTTATACAACTTTAGTAGAGCTTCATCCAAGGAACATTCCTGCAAAATATTTTTCAAATTGGCCAAGCCGTTTAGGAGGAGATGTTGTTTGAAGCAATTGTTGACGCCGGACGCACGGACGGACGCACGCACGCACGCACGCACGCACGGACGACGGACGACGGACAAAAGGCGATCAGAAAAGCTCACCTTGAGCACGTTGTGCTCATGTGAGCTAAAAACAAAACAAACTAAGCCTTACACTATATTTAATATACCATATACTTTTTTCCCAGTGCCTAGCCTATATTAATCAAAGCACTGAAGACACTAGAGATGTTTCTCAAGGGAAAGAGGGCAGATCTGCTGGATAACTGAATTTTTTGTACTCAGTCCTGCGAATTAATTATCTAACCCATCTTTTTCTATGTGCATTAGGTCATTTTATAGTGTTACAATAAACCCTGAAGGTATCTTGAGTTTGAAAGCTTGATGTGATACATGGATTTGTATTGGACATTTGAAGCTTTCTACCTCAGATACCTCAATGGGTTATTGTAACACCATAAAATGACTGAAACCTGCATATATTTCCGATCCAAAAATGGGCCCCTTTGCATCAAAATAAACTATACTGGTCTGCATGGTAAATGCATACAATATATTAAGTGACATTTATGCTACATCATACAAGAATTAGTCCTGTGTCCAGTTCACATTTTTTATAACTTAACACAAAATTGTTTGTTTTGTTTTATTAACAATTTTGCGTAATCTCATTATACATGTTTTACAGAGTTATTTTCACTTGTTTGATCATATTTACAAAATTAAGAGATTCTTTGGTTTTCAAAGTAGAGAATCAAATGCTTGGAAAGTGGGTAGTATAGCTGTGAATGAGTTACGTCACACACAACTAAAACCACCCAGTTCTCAATTTGCAGACTCTCCTGCTATCGTACACATTTTCAATTACCCATTTCTCACTTCAATTTTTATACTATTACATTCCTGCAACTCTGTTTAAATAAGAATTCAGATATATATTCATTGTTTAAGCTTAAAGTTTTCCAGAAAAAAGTTTGTCAGTCTGCCACAAAACACTTAAAGAAAATTAAAAGATATTGATTGCTGTGGTAACCAGATGGCTACACACATCTGAAATTGACAGGTAGACTGCCAATCTGCATCTACATATCACAATGATGCATCCTCAGCTGTGGTAATGTATGCCAGCAACCAGTCTCTATGTCATGCCAGCAACCAGTCTCTATGTCATGCCAGAAACTGTCCTATGTCATGCCACAGTCTTATGCATGCCAGCAATCAGTCTCTATGTCATGCCAGAATGTCAATGCAGCAACTCAATGTCATGCAGAACAGTCTCTATGTCATGCCAGCAATCAGTCTCTATGTCATGCAGCAACATTCTCTATGTCATGCAGCAAGCCAATGTCATGCCAGCAATTCTATGTACATGCCGAATCATCTCATGTCTCAACAGTTATGTATGCAGATCAGTTCTTTCAGTTGCCAGCAATCAGTCTCTATGTCATGCCAGCAACGGTCTCATGTCTATGCATGAAACAGTCACAGTCTGCACATCACTTATGTCATGCCAGAAACCAGTTTCTGTCATGCAGAACGTCTCACTCTGCAGCACATCATGTCATTCCAGCAAGTCTCTATGTCATGCAGCACGTCTTTATCATGCAGAACATCTCTATGTCTGCAACACGTCTCTATGACATGCCAGCAACCAGTCTCTTTGTCATGCTAGCATCCAGTCTCTATGTCATGCCAGCCATCAGTCTCTATGTCATGCCAGCAACCAGTCTCTATGTCATGCCAGCAACCAGTCTCTATGTCATGCCAGCAACTGGTCTCTATGTTATGCCAGCAATCAGTCTCTATGTCATGCCAGAAACCAGTCTCTATGTCATGCCAGCAAATTGGTCTCTATGTCATGCCAGGCATCAGTCTCTATGTCATGCCAGGAACATGCTTCCCTATGTCTTGCCAGCCACCAGTCTCTATGTCATGCCAGCCACCAGTCTCTATGTCATGCCAGCAACCAGTCTCTATGTCATGCTAGCATCCAGTCTCTATGTCATGCCAGCAACCAGTCTCTATGTCATGCCAGCCACAAGTCTCAATGTCATTCCAGCCAATAGTCTCTATGTCTTGCGAGCATCCAGTGTCTATGTTATGCCAGCCACCAGTCTCTATGTCATACCTGCCATCAGTCTTTATGTCTTGCCAGCCACCAGTCTCTGTGACATGCCAGCAACCAGTCTCTATGTCATGCCAGCATCCAGTCTCTTTGTTATGCTAGCATCCAGTTTCTATGTTACCGTGCCAGTAGTCTCTATGTCTTGCCAGCCACCTGTCTTTTTGTCATGCCAGCAACCAGTCTCTATGTCTTGCCAGCCATCAGTCTCTATGTCTTACCAGCCACCTGTCTCTATGTCATGCAAGGAATCATTCTCTAAGTCATGACAGCCACCAGGCTCTATGACATGCCAGCATCCAGTCTCTATGTCATTCCAGCCACCAGTCTCTATGACATGCCAGCATCCAGTCTCTATGTTATGCTAGCATCCAGTCTCTATGTCATGCCAGCAACCAGTCTCTATGTCATGCCAGCCACAAGTCTCAATGTCATTCCAGCCAGTAGTCTCTATGTCTTGCGAGCATCCAGTGTCTATGTTATGCCAGCCACCAGTCTCTATGTCATACCTGCCATCAGTCTTTATGTCTTGCCAGCATCCAGTCTCTGTGTCATGCCAGCCACAAGTCCCTATGTCATGCCAGCCACAAGTCTCTATGTCTTGCTAGCATCCAGTCTCTATGTCATGCAACCAGTCTCTATGTCATGCCAGCCACCAGTCTCTGTGTCATGCCAGCCACAAGTCCCTATGTCATGCCAGCCACAAGTCTCTATGACATGCCAGCAACCAGTCTCTATGTCATGCAACAAGTTTCTATGTCATGCCAGCAACAAGTCTCTATGTCATGCCAGCAACTGGTCTCTTTGTTATGCTAGCAATCAGTCTCTATGTCATGCCAGAAACCAGTCTCTATGTCATGCCAGCAATTGGTCTCTATGTCATGCCAGGCATCAGTCTCTATGTCATGCCAGCCAACTGTCTCTATGTCTTGCCAGCCACCTGTCTCTATGTCATGCCAGCAACCAGTCTCTTTGTCTTGCCAGCCATCAGTCTCTATGTCATGCCAGCCACCAGTCTCTATGTCTTGCCAGCCACCTGTCTTTTTGTCATGCCAGCAACCAGTCTCTATGTCTTGCCAGCCATCAGTCTCTATGTCTTACCAGCCACCAGTCTCTATGACATGCTAGCATCCAGTCTCTATGTCATGCCAGCCACAAGTCTCTATGTCATACCAGCCATCAGTCTCTATGTCATACCAGCCATCAGTCTTTATGTCTTGCCAGCCACCAGTCTCTATGTCATGCCAGCCACCAGTCTCTATGTCATGCCAGCCACCAGTATGTCATGCCAGCCATCAGTCTGTTTTCAGTATATACTATGCTGGTACCCTTCTTAAGCTGGTAAATGTGTTGATTGTAGCTGCTGGTTTTCATATTTCTGTAAAAGGCCAGGAACTAGTTCTGGATGTAAATTCGGATATTTTAGAACAGTGGAGGGTATACTCGGATTCCTTAGTCTTTACTAATCTTTACTAAACATTAAACAAACTGTTCTCAAACAAATTTTGTTTCATTTTTACAAAATTATGAATGAAAGTTACTATATAAAGACAAAGTTAAGGCAAAATACTTGCGCACAAACATAATTATGTACAGGCATACAAAATGGCAAAGTTGTTACATTGAATGTTTTGGCCTTGAGGTGTTGACTTGTTCTAAATATGTAGATCTATATGATTCATAAAACTATAAAATAACAAGAGGGCCATTATGGCCCTGAATTGCTCACCTTATTATAAATGAGCAACATATGTTGGATTTTTCATATTGACCTACTTTATGACCCCACATGACCCAACTTCGAACTTGTCCAAAACTTTATGGGAACAGACATTCTGACCAAGTTTCATGTAGATATGGCCAAAACTGTGGCCTTTAGATTGTGAACAAGGTATTTCTAAGAATGACCTCATGACCTACTTTATGACCCCACATGACCCAAATTCAAACTTGTCCAAGATTTTACGGAAACAAACATTCTGACCAAGTTCCATGAAGATTGGGCCAAAAATGTGGCCTCTAGAGTGTTAACAAGATTTTTATAAAATTTGACTTTGTGACCTACTTTTTGAACCCACATGAACCAATTTTGAACATGTCCAAGATTTTATGGAGAAAAACATTCTAACCAAGTTTCTTGAAGATTGGGCTAAAAAAATGGCCTCTAGAGTGTTAACAAGCCAAATTATTGATAACCCACGTGGCAAGACGGATGCTGGGCGATCACAAAAGCTGACCTTGAGCACATTGTGCTCAGGTGAGCTTAAAAAAAACCCAAAAAACAAGAGGCCCATGATGGCCCTAAATCGCTCACCTGAGATAAAAAGGTTGACCCAAGGAACATCTGTACCAATTTATTTTAAAATCTGGCCAGTAGTTTTGGAGAAGAAGATCTTTAAAGTTTTCATATTTTTTTTCTTTATGGATCAAGTTTATTTTAGGAACTTTTGTGAAGGTTGACCCAAGGATCATCCCTGCCAAGTTTAATCAAATTCTGTCCAGTGGTTTCAGAGGAGATGTTGTTTAAAGGTTTCTCTATATACATATAAGGCAAATAAGCCCCGCCCCTGGCGGCCATGTTTTTTTACGGATCGGAATAATTTTAGCAACTTTGGTAGAGGTTGACCCAAGGAACATCTGTACCAATTTATTTTAAAATCTGGCCAGTAGTTTTGAAGAAGATGATTTTTAAAGTTTTCATTTTTTTCCCTTTTTATTGCCATGGCAACCAGAGTTCTAAATGGATCAAGTTTATTTTAGGAACTTTTGTGAAGGTTGACCCAAGGATCATCCCTGCCAAGTTTAATCAAATTCTGTCCAGTGGTTTCAGAGGAGATGTTGTTTAAAGGTTTCTCTATATACATATAAGGCAAATAAACCCCGCCCCTGGCGGCCATGTTTTTTTACGGATCGGAATAATTTTAGCAACTTTGGTAGAGGTTGACCCAAGGAACATCTGTACCAATTTATTTTAAAATCTGGCCAGTAGTTTTGAAGAAGATGATTTTTAAAGTTTTCATTTTTTTTCCCTTTTTATTGCCATGGCAACCAGAGTTCTAAATGGATCAAGTTTATTTTAGGAACTTTTGTGAAGGTTGACCCAAGGATCATCCCTGCCAAGTTTAATCAAATATTGTCCAGTGGTTTCAGAGGAGATGTTGTTTAAAGTTTTCCCTATATACATATAAGGCAAATAAGCCCCGCCCCTGGCGGCCATGTTTTTTTACAGATCGGAATAATTTTAGCAACTTTGGTAGAGGTTGACCCAAGGAACATCTGTACCAATTTATTTTAAAATCTGGCCAGTAGTTTTGAAGAAGATGATTTTTAAAGTTTTCATTTTTTTTTTCTCTTTGTTGCCATGGCAACCAGAGTTCTACATGGATTATGTTTATTTTAGCAACTTTTGTGAAGGTTGACTCAAGGATCATCCCTACCAAGTTTAATCAAATTCTGTCCGATGGTTTCAGGAGATGTTGTTTAAAGGTTTCTCTATATACATATAAGGCAAATAAACCCCGCCCCTGGCGGCCATGTTTTTTTACGGATCGGAATAATTTTAGCAACTTTGGTAGAGTTGACCCAAGGAACATCTGTACCAAATTATTTTGAAATCTGGCCAGTAGTTTTGAAGAAGATGATTTTTAAAGTTTTCATTTTTTTTCTTCTTTCGGTTGCCATGGCAACCAGAGTTCTGCATGGATCAACTTTATTTTAGCAACTTTTGTAGAGCCTCACCCAAGGAACATTCCTGCCAAGTTTAATCAAATTCTGTCCGATGGTTTCAGAGGAGATGTCATTTAAAGCAAATTGTTGATGATGCACGATGCACGCAGCACGACAACGGACGATGGACGAAGGGTGATCACAAATGCTCACCTTGAGCACGTTGTGCTCAGGTGAGCTAAAAAACAATTTCATAAAAGGTTCAAGATACTGGATTAAGATGTTTGGTATATTAATTAGCTTTACAATAATATATTCTTATAAATATAATTATAAAATATGTATCTAATACTGAAGTTAAAGATCAACAATTCAAATATTTTGCAATATTCTAATTATTATTTTCTTTTGATTTTCTTTTTACATTTAACTATTTACGTTTATATAATATTCAAAATATATAAATTCACTCTCTCTCTCTTTATACAGACAGACAGATCTTTATACAGACAGACAGACAGACAGACAGACAGACAGATCATCATAATCACATGTACTTTTATTTTTGTCTTATAGTTACTTCTTATGTCAGACAATGCTAAGTATTACATGATATCTCAATGGAAATAAAAGTTTTCCCTTTTATTATTATCTCCAATCCATCTGTTACATTTTGTCAAGAATTGCTGATACCCAGAAAATATGTGACATCGCTCTGCATATATTTAAACATGTGGACTTTCAAATATATGTCTAAATATCTTATGCGTCTTGACCGAAAATGTTGACATAATGAGTCTCACCTTTAGTTGAATATAAGGGAAGTTATTCATTACCATGTTAAAACTCATCATTCATTAGGGAGTAATTCCCCTTGAAAGAAGATGAAGGTTGTTTTTAAATCAAATAATAAAAACTAAACAGAAAATTAAGTATCAACAAAAAAAATGTATATGTGTGCTTACATAAGCAAATGTTGGTTTTTCTCCTTACAGTTTAGACAAACAGATATTCTGTTATAAGGCTGGTTTTACATTTGATAATTTGACATATTTCTGTAAGATGCATTATTCAAAATTTAAAATATTAGACATTGTGAAGTAATATCTTTTAATTTCTTGAGACAAAATCAAAAAACTAACCGGAGGCCTGTTTGTCTAATTTTGTCTTCGTTGCACAATAAAACACGAAGAATGTTGACCCATTCCACTGCATTATACAAACACAACATGTTTTGTAAAAAAAAGTTTACAGGGAAAATAATATTTTACATCAGTAAATTACGCTTATGAAGATTTTTTTCATACAAAGTTTAGTGAAACAAGCCCCTGTTGCTTGCATGAACAATAAGAATGCAGTATTGACGTCCTATGATCATAATTGGGTTGAAATGGAATAATTCATTAGATCAGGGCATCCACTGATCTCCTATCACGAAAATATAGAATTATATCAATAGGAATTATATTGACATAATGAGTCTCACCTTTAGTTATAGTTATTATAGGAATTTGAAAAATAAAAATAAAGAAAAATAAAGAATAAACAAATCACTGGTGTGCACATGCAACACACAAGTCCTCACCGTTATTGTGCATAACCTCCCTGTTGCTATCAATAGACAATAGGATCCATTGCTTAAAACCATATTGGGCTATTTCCATTACCACAGCAGCAAAAAGTTTGATTGGAGAAAAAACAAGAGCAGTCTGATGACAGCACACTCGGCTATTTAAACTGCTGGTTACTATAATGTAAATAATGTAATCCATTAAGTGGAGATAATGACAATGTTAAACATTATTTATTTATTTTTTTTACATTTTTCTAAGTCAAAAACAGACCATAATTCTGTAAAAACAACTGGAAGAATTCCTGTCTTTCTATTGGTTGGTTTATAAAGATGATAAATGCATGTGATAAGTTTGAGGGACATCCATCGAATAATAGCAAATATAATGACAAGTTGAGAACAATCGATGCTACGTCATACGATGAATTAGCATAATACATGAATTGTTACATAGATGATTGGTCACATGACTGCTAATATTTTTTAAGTTAAAAAGGCGCATAATTTTGTAATTTTTTACCAAAATTTTTACCCAAAATATAGGAACTTAGGAGAGTGGATGCCCTGCTTGATGCAATCTAGAGGACTGACAAATCCCCAACAACCAAACAGTAGTTACCTACCTTTAAAAAAGGCTAGGGTTGCAGGTGGATTACCGCCTGTGGCTCTACAGGTCATCTCAACCGCGTGCCCTGCCCTAATGGAATCTCCCTCCGTGTACC
>CM037780.1:12747547-12797547 GCA_021229015.1 Solen grandis | reverse complement strand
CAAATATTTGGGGGGGCTCCGGTGGATCTAAAACACACATCACATTCATTCACATTACAGAACAAAAAAAATCAACAAATTTAAAGCATGCATCTGGGAGATTTTCAAACATCATTAGTATTGGCCATTTCAGATATTTTAAGGATGAAGCCTTTTATGTTATTAACAACAAGTGTACTTGCAATGTTGACTTATTGAAGGTTATCACTGCTGAATTTATAAATGATATTTTATTTTCCCTAAGTATATACTTTTGTCGTCAATGATGTAAACATATACTCAAATAACTGCTGCAATGGAGTTTTGCACAAAAAACACTTACACAGAACACCCACTTGAGCTGTGTCAGCAACAGTTATACCCAGCTCCTTGTTAGTGGCAGAACAGGTATAGAGGGCCCTGATTTGGCCAGGAATCAATTTCACTTCAATCTCAGAGATAGTTATAAAGCCACCATCAGGAGATGGTTCAGAGTGTTCCTCTTCCTTCACAATCGATGATCCTTGTGGTATCCAAGTGATGGAGGCCTTAGGGTTACTGTTGGAGGTCGTACAGGTCAAGGTCAGGGTCTCGTCCGCTTTGACCTCCCGGGTCCCTGTGATCTTTGCTTGTGTTGGGGGAACTGCAATGCCAAGGAAAAGCTTGAAATGATTTTTTCTTTTAGATCAAGTGACTTCTACAATTACTTAATTTTGCAATCATTATTCTTTTCGCACAAAGCACAATCCATTTAACCAGGTAATGAATTTGCACATGTAAGAAATTGCAAAATTCAGAACCGGACTAAAGTGGAACCATCACTGAAGCTGTTTCATACACAAACCACATTGCATCATTATCTGACTGATAAACATGATGATGAATAATCAGTAAGTCTTTGTACTTAAAGTGGATACCATATTTAGCATAAACCAAGACTGATATTTTTTTTTAAAATTGACTAGAACTATCACTAAAGGTAATTAATACCCCTGCATTCCACCTTGTCCTCAGGTGAGTTAAATAACTATTTCTTTTGAAACAATGTGACAGGTAGTGATAACTCTTATGTGGCAATCAAATGGTTTTACACATCTCTGAGTCCCTACAAAATACCCTTTCACATACAACCTAGCACTGACACAAGAACAAACTCAGGTTGCATCAACTGTTGCGCACATGAAATCAACCGCTCAGCTGGCCAGACAAACAGGGCAAGACCTACACCACAAACTGCTTCAAACTCTACTGCTGGATGTGAAAGATGTAGTGAAGTCATTGGGCAATTTTAGAGATTCCGACTTGAAGAGTCACAAATGTTTCACTCCAATCAAAAAACAGTAATCAATGTCAGGCTAATAATTCCTATTTCTAACTTTAAAACTACCATTAATTTTTGTCCAGCAAATTTTGCTGAGAAATCCATCTGAGACAATATCATTATCTGTAAATGCCAGGCTGTCAACGAAATTAAGAGGAAATGCTTTGCCTGTCATTTAGCTTGCTTGATAAAGTACACTTCCGATGTGATAATTCACTCCTGACCTAAATCTGAAGTCAATCGCATAAGCTTCAGCTTCATTAAAAGAGCTTTTCAGTGAAAATTAAATTAATCTTGCATTAACAGACACCTCCAAACAACAGCAATGCATGTAGAAAACTAAATACAAGGACATAATTGTATATGCCTGTGTTTTTATTGTATATTTTTCAACATTTCTTGCTACAGTAAAGTTTTCTATCTATGCACGAAATATCTAAGCTTTTGTTTTTGTTTTAATATTTTATTTTAAAGACTTTTGACTCAAAAGTCTTAATTTTAGAAGGGAAAATCACCTTTTTCACCCAGCAGCCATAAAGATGCTAAATAACAAAGATAAATCTGACAAATTTTAATATCAAAAGGGCATTACTCCTGACCTAATTAGCCAATATCAGCCATAATTGGACTTGGCTGAGAAATTATGGCAATAAACATTGTCATGAAGTTTTAAGACGATTGCTTAAGAAATGAAGATGCTAGAGTGCAAACAAATTGTGGACAAAAAACTTTGAAATCCAGCAAGTAATTTTGGAAAAAAAGGTTTTTCAAATTTGTACTTTATACATATAAGGATACTGGGATCTGCCCCCTGGCAGCTATGTTTTTCAATGGATCTAAATAATTGTGCTATATTGGTAAAGAGTGACCATTTTTTTTTAAGTTTTCACATTTGTTCCCCTTTAAGTTGTCATGGCAACCAGATTTTGGCATGGAATTTAATTCTTTGAGCAAATTTGGAAGAGGACCACCCAAGGAACATTCCAGTAAAGTTGTATGAAAATTAGCCCAGTAGTTTAGGAGGAGATTTTGTTTAAATTAAATGTTGACGAAGAGGGCCATAAAGGCCCTAAATCGCTTACCTAAATTAAACTGCTAGAGGGAAAATGCTTAAGTAAAAAAAAAAATGCACATAATATATAGTATTTAAGGAGCAAAGTGTCAAGACTCTGTAATGACTGTGTCAATATGGACAGTTGGATTTGATACTGAGCAATCATGTTCCATTCAAAATATAAAAATCTGCTCTTTGGTTTTGGAGATGTTTGTTAAAGAATTTCCTATCTTGAGCTCTGGGAGCAATTTGGTTGTGGACCAAAATGGTTTAAACTACCATAATATGCCATGTATTGTTCTCATTTTTGTTAACTTATATTTCGTTTCTGAAAGAGGGGGTGCGCACAATACAAGAGAACTCAATATTTTTGTATTTTCCCAAACTTTACCCAACCCACTAGGAAGCTGTATCCGTAGAGTCTATTGGTATATTTCCTGCGCAAAACTGATATTAAATTTTTTTCGCATATACTTGCCTGTAAAATGTTGTCTATGATTTTTATCATGGTTTTGTACAATAGATGCTTGCGATATCACTCTTCTGTTTTTCATAGTGGTGTTTACATTTTCTTACACTTCAAGCGGAAATCTTGTACTGTGCTTTACAAAATAATTAAATGACGACATAAAAACAAATGTGATGTTTGCATTGTCATCACTGTGATCACCAATAAATAAACAGTTATTTTATTAATTTAAATTCAATCCAACTAAATTTTGACAATTTAGTTCCATTTTGGACAGAGCTGTTTAGTTCATGATAATTGTGCACTTCATATACCCTTTGTAAAGAGACCTTGGAAAAACAAACTAGAAGATGGTGGTAGTTTCATATTATTACTCAAACTATCAGTTTTAACAAGGTAACAATGAAAATGCATGTGGATACTAAGGTATGAAAATAATCACTGCATTACACCTCACTTGCGGAAGCATTAGAATATTTTTACCTGTTGTACAAAACAAACATATGCAAAACAACCGCAAATAAACAAGATAGCTGCCTCCTTGTCATACAAAAAAGAGATGCGCATTATAGAAGGGAAATACTTTTTTTCCAAGATTTTGGGTCTTGAAGTCTGGATGCGAACTATACATGGATGCGCACAATACATGGCATTACAGTCGACATTGTATTAAGAGACCGCTCATGGGACTGCCAAAAAGTGGTCGCTTAATGAAATGGTCTCTTAATAGATATTTTTGGAAATCCAGGCAAACAAGTCATAAATATACAAACTGTAAGATAAATTGTATCATAACGTTATATTACTACACAATGTGTCAACATGTTTATTTTTGTCATGTCTTTGCATCTGGTGTTCGGTGGAAAAACACATCATTTGACCTCAAATTCATGGATGGATTCGGACAATTTCAAGAAAAAATATTATTTAGCTATGAGCTTTCTTTATGTCTCTGTCTAACATAAATCCAGAAACCCCCGATAAATTTATTTCAACCGCAATGTACATACTTATAGGTACGAATAATGGTACGCATTGCATCCGGAAGTATTAATTTACCTTATTCCCAAATATTGATTTACCAGAATCCGAAGCATTCGGCATTTGGAGGGATGGTTTCACCTATGTTATGCTTAGTAACTGTTGAAACGGAAACCAGGAACTATATTTAGAATTTAGTTGCACATGGTGCAGTCATGCGTGGTCAAAACAAATTGGTTTCAGGTGAGCACTTATGATCGGATAATTGTTTGTTTGTTCGGATGTGTTAAATATGAATATACACATGCTTCAGCGTACACGATAATCAGCAACGGAATCAAACACGGTCGCTCAAAAAAGTTGATTTTGTGCATAATCTTACGTGCTGGGACTTGGTTTAAAAAAAAAGTCGCTTAATGGGATAAATTGATATAGTAAAAACGTTTGGGCGTGATTTATAACGGTCGTTTAATAAAAAAGTCGTTTAATACAGGTGGTCGCATGTACGATGTTGACTGTATATGGTATTTTTGTGCAGTATCACCCGATGATCATTCCTATTGAGTTTCATCAAAATCTGCTCAGCACCCTTTTTTGAGTTTCATCAAAATCTGCCAAGTGGTTAAGGAGGAGATGTTGTTTAAAATGATTCTATTTTTAGCTCAGGCTGCCATCTTGGATGTCAGACTGAAATGATTATAGCTATTTTTGTGCAGTATCACCAGATGATAATTCCTTTTGAGCCTGATCAAATCTGCTAAGCTGTTTAGGAGGAGATGTCGTTTAAAGCAAAAGTTGATGATGCACAACAGATGCCAGATGACGGACAAAGACCGATCACAATATGAAGTGCTCAAGTGAGCTAAAAATGGAATAATTGGAGTGAAAAAAGAATTCTGTGAATTTTTCGAATTCTTCAACAGAGCCATGATTTTTAGATTGGCAATGAAGCTGCAGTATAATGTTGCTGGAAATCAAAAACTGGTAGTTGATTTGCATTATTACCACAGCCAATTTAACTGTATCACTGTGCTCAGTAGCATATTCATGCCATGCAATTCTGCCCAAATGAATTTGAGCAGAATAAGTTATGTACATATTTCAAACATAACTGTAACCGCTTTTAAAGTGTATAATTTCCTTTACAATATTTTGTGCTGGAAACATCCATTTTAAGTATGAACAAAATATCTGTGCTATTTAAGAAACAGAAAAGCAACCAAATTTACATATATGAAGAAGAAAGTGGCATTTTGTATTAGATTCTCCATTGTATGTATACAGTCGAACCTGGTCCAACGGCCACCTGCTAGCAGCGACCAACTGCTAACAACGGCCACTTCAAATTCCCCGACAATTTCGTTCTATATTACCTGCTATCAGCGACCAACTGTTACTACGACCAAGGGCCACATATTTGACCCATTGTACCCCACACTGGTACGAACGGCCACGCCCACTGACGCGCCCATCAGGAAGTTGCGTAACGGCTAACACGTTAGGTGAGAGCCGAACAATAGATTGAACAATACCGTAATCATCGAGGGTGGCGAGGATGGTTTCCATAGTGACCATTACTGTTGTACAGGTGTGTTTGTCAGGTGTGGATGCCCTTAATTGCATTATTAGCAATGTTTCCTCATTTTTAATCCGGGAAAATGATAACAATGATTGAGTGTAAAGTGCGGTGCTTAAGCGTGTTTAAGATGCGGTCTTGTCATTAATTAAAAATTTTTGGTTTGTTTGTTTCAAAGAGTTTAGAGAGAGAAAAAAAAGCACCTTATCGTATCTTGTTAAAACAAGTATTGAGGACCGTATAATGCGACGCTCAAATTGTGGAATACTCTGGATTTTACGCCAGACATAGTAAAGAGTTGTAACATGTTTTCGCGTTAGAGAAATTGGTTTTAACACAGAAACACTTGCTTTTTGATTGAAGGTTGATCAGAATCGATTTCACATACAAATACACATTATTCTATGATTTACGTATATTCTACAACAACGAACACAATACGCATTTTATGCTTTCATTCTGTTCGTATCTGCTATTCATTCTCTGTCTCAAGTTTCCATGGTACAAAACAAGCTGTGAAAATCTTACACAAGACAATACATGTTTGTTGTTAAAAATGTTATCATTTATGAATCAATTATACAATTATTATGTTTTCACATTTGTTATTTAAAATATGTAACCCTCTATAAATAACTTCTGCACATAATTGATCTTAAGAGAAGAGAGAGAGAGAAAGAGAGAGAGATGACCACAACATATAGTACATCACGAACATCAGACAAACATGACACCTGCTAACAAAGGCCACCTGCTAACAAAGGCCAAAATTGTAATTTCCTTTGGGTGGCCTTTGTAAGCAGGTTCGACTGTATTTATCCAAGTAGTTCACACTAATTTGGCATAATAATGAGCATTATTCCTCATAAAGTTCCTCCCAGAGCTTTTGAAATAGAAAGACAAATATATTAATATCTTTGATCATAAAATACTTTGTCAAATTTCTACACAAATCCAGCAACAGATAGAATGTAAATTAAGGTCACTAGAATTGAAGCAAGGATGACCTTCTTAGGTATACAACTTATGGAATTGGGATCATGACCTTCACTCTAGATCATTATGAAACAAATCAAAACCATCAAGGAACGGACAGACTGCAGTGGGGTTATCATTAACAAAGCACACAGTAACGACCAGGAAAACGTGCAGAGTTTTGGGCCATCACAGACCTTTGCCTCTATCGAGTTTAACCCTGCTGAAATGCTGGGTTTAAAACACTACTTATTTCAAGTAAATCCTGCAGACAGTCTCTCAGTGCCTTGAGCACAGATTCCTTAACTTGAAGCTGATGAACTTGTCTTTAATTATCACCTCTATACTGCAGCAACCAGACAATTGTCTTGTTATGCTATAATCAAGATTGGAAGTTAGATTTTCTTCTTAACATGGACAAGATTTTTTGACACCTCAATTTCCAAATGATGCAACATATTAATTTTGCATTTCAGACAAGCAATTCCAAATATCAGATTTTTAAATAGTTGAGAGACATAGACAGAGAGAAACCCCCTAAAAACTGAAGTAAAACAAGGAGAAAACTAGAGCCTTGATTTACAAGTAACTGGTGTTGTACGTAACACATGAGTCCCTTACCAGTGAGGTGCATAATTTTTCCATTACCATAGGAACAAGAGTATTTGTCTGAGAAAAAAAAAACATACAGAATCTCCATACTGCCATCTATTCATATACCAATTTTCATAATATTATCTTTAAATGTTTTTTAAGTTATAGCAGGATCCAGATTTCCGGACATCCAGACGGACGGACAGACGGAGGACAAACCTATATTCCCCTTCTGGTGTAACACCAGTAGAGGGACTAAAAAATAAAAAAACAGGTCATGAACGCCCTGGAATCACTCACCCGAGTACCAGGTAATAGTTGGTGGAAAAGAAACAGCAAAAATTTTATGATATTAGAGGTGTCACAATATACTGGTATATTGCAGTATGCAGCTGAATGGTATTGTACCGCGATACAAAATTAATGTACCGGTTTTTAAGCGATATTTTTCCATAGTAAGACTTAATTTGGAAATCTAACCTGCTACTTGCAAAATTTAATGATAAAAGTCTCCTGTGTGGTAAGAGTTTTTTTCCCTGTTATACATGTCCCTTAAATTCATATTGTGCTCATTTTTCTTCAAAAGTTATTTGTCATCTGCAGTGCCAGTGAGGATACACATGGTGACTGCGACACCTTTATCTGCATTATTGAAACACCATCAGGATCATTTTGTCATGAAATGCTTGCAAATAATTATATACAACACATTAATCCATATTATTGAAACACAATCAGGATCATTTTGTCATGAAATGCTTGCAAATAATTATATACAACACATTAATCCATATTATTGAAACACAATTAATTATATACAACACATTAATCCATATTATTGAAACACCATCAGGATCATTTTGTCATGAAATGCTTGCAAATAATTATATACATTATTTTGTTACTGATTTTAATTTATATGTCTGTTGACAAATAGATATCCAAATGGTTTTTAGAAAAATTCAAAACTAATCCTTAATTTCAAAATGGCCGCCTCTATTGTGATTGTTATTTACTAGTTTAAAAATGAAGACAAGAAGACAAAACAAGAGGCCCATGATGGCCCTAAATCGCTCACCTGAGATAAATAGGTTGACCCAAGGAACATCTGTACCAATTTATTTTAAAATCTGGCCAGTAGTTTTGAAGAAGATGATTTTTAAAGTTTTCATTTTTTTTTCTTTTTGTTGCCATGGCAACCAGAGTTCTACATGGATCAAGTTTATTTTAGGAACTTTTGTGAAGGTTGACCCAAGGATCATCCCTGCCAAGTTTAATCTAAATCTGTCCAGTGGTTTCAGAGGAGATGTTGTTTAAAGGTTTCTCTATATACATATAAGGCAAATAAGCCCCGCCCCTGGCGGCCATGTTTTTTTACGGATCGGAAATTTTTTAGCAACTTTGGTAGAGGTTGACCCAAGGAACATCTGTACCAATTTATTTTAAAATCTGGCCAGTAGTTTTGAAGAAGATGATTTTTAAAGTTTTCATTTTTTTTCTTTTTGTTGCCATGGCAACCACAGTTCTACATGGATCAAGTTTATTTGTGAAGGTTGACCAAGGATCATCCCTGCCAAGTTTAATCAAATTCTGTCCAGTGGTTTCAGAGGAGATGTTGTTTAAAGTTTTCCCTATATACATATAAGGCAAATAAGCCCCGCCCCTGGCGGCCATGTTTTTTTACGGATCGGAATAATTTTAGCAACTTTGGTAGAGGTTGGCCCAAGGAACATCTGTACCAATTTATTTTAAATTCTGTCCAGTGGTTTCAGAGGAGATGTTGTTTAAAGGTTTCTCTATATACATATAAGGCAAATAAGCCCCGCCCCTGGCGGCCATGTTTCTTTACGGATCAGAATAATTTTAGCAACTTTGGTAGAGGTTGACCCAAGGAACATCTGTACCAATTTATTTTAAAATCTGGCCAGTAGTTTTGAAGAAGATATTTTTAAAGTTTTTTTTTTGCCATGGCAACCAGAGTTCTAATGGATCAAGTTTATTTTAGAACTTTTGTGAAGGTTGACCCAAGGAACATTCCTGCCAAGTTTCATTAAATTCTGTCCAGTGGTTTCAGAGGAGATGTCGTTTAAAGCAAATTGTTGACGACGGACGACGCATGACGGACGACGACGGACGAAGGGCGATCACAAAAGCTCACCTTGAGCACTTTGTGCTCAGGTGAGCTAAAAAGTAATGATGACAACAAATTTTTTATCATGCACTGGAATATAAGATTGATTGACAATATCACTGAGGTAGGTAGAGTGTATTGACTTTTACATTGAAATTCCTTTTTCAAAATTCAAATTTGAGTGTAGTTCGGACATCATTTTTTTAAGCCTCATAAAAAAATGGATCAAAATCATTGACTGGGTTGCTGTTTGTCAACTTTGCAAAGTAACAATTAAAATAGTGGTGGAACCACAAACTTCAAAACACACATTGCATGTCAGCCTCCTAGTGTGATATCTAAAGTAGGAGCTGATCGATCTTATTTCACCTGAATCTGTCCAAAAAGAGCCAGAGGCTCTAAGAGTTATAAAATGAAAAGACATTGAGATTATTGGGCATTACTCAAAATATCCTAGTCATGGCATTACCAATCTCATATTACTAGTCAAAACCTTAAATGATATTAATAATGGTATTCAGGGTGTTTGGTAGACTCTGAACTTCAAGGGTCATTGACCCTTGAGCCAAATTTTCAAGGGTCAAATTAAGATTTGTAAGGGTCAGTTTTCTGCATCATGCACCAAATAACAAAGTGTAAATAATAGTGTTTTAAACAATTAGTGTGCATGTCTTGATTTAAAATACTGTAACAGTATTTTTATCAATTTTTCTTCACATCTCCCTCTTTCTATTTTACAATTCATTCATCTTTGTTTTCACCTTATTATATAATTGGTGTAATTAAAGGTATTGCATGTTGTTTTTTTAACCATATAAAGTTTTTTTTACTGTTGATAAAGAAATACTAATAGCATATAGAGTTACTGTGATTTTTTTTTACTCTAAAATTTTTTATTATTTTTAATAATGTTGTTATTTGATATAAAACCTTTAATAACCATCTTATTCTTCCCTAAATTTGTATTCCCTTGAATAAGTATTTCAAATTAATTTACTTTACTAACAGTAATTTTTCATAGCAAATTATTTAAAATAAAGTAAAGGAGTAAGTAATGGTGATTATTTTTACATATTTTAAAGATTTACTTTGAAAATAGGTGTGCATCTACTTTGAAAAATACTATGCAAATGATCAAAAATATGTCTCTTTGGCTTATAATCACAAAATAATTGCATTACTATTAACTTTTTTCAAACCAATATCGGCAATTCACCAACCTGAATTTCGTCAATCTACAGTTATTTGCAGGCTTTTAATGCAAAATTAGAAACTTAGAACCTGTGCTTACACAGCCAATTTACACTACGCCTGTTGGTGCAAACACTGTTTCTTATGACAGGAAAATATTTGTGCTAGAAGAACTACTAACATTTAATTAGCTGAAAGATCCAATATATATGTATACTTTCACAGCAATGGTACTCAAGTTTTCTTTACAATGTAACATATACATAGAACACAAATGCCGTTTTCTAGAGTTTAAACCCCCAATTTCTTGACAGCTTTTAAGCTTTCCATAAACAAGAGGGCCATAGAGGCCCTAAATTGCTCTCCTGAATAAAGGGTTATCCAAGGAACATCTGTACTGAAACATTTTGAAATATGGCCAGTAGTTTTGAAGGAGATTATTTTAAAAGTTTTCATAATTCATTTCTTACCATTGCCATTGCAACCAGAGTTCTACATGGGGAAAGTGTATTTAAGCAACTTTTGTGAAGGTTCACCCAAGGATCATCCCTGCCAAGTTTCAGCAGATGTCATTTAAAGCTTACATATATATATAGGTCAAATTAGCCCCGCCCCTGGCGGCTATGTTTCTTAAGGGATTAGAAAAATTTTAGCAACCTTGGTAGAGGGTTACCCAAGGAACATCTACTAAAATATTTTGAAATCTGTCTGGTAGTTTTGAAGTAGATGATTTTTTCAAGTTTTCATATTTTTATTTTTGTTGCCATGGCAACCAGAGTTCTACATGGATCAAGTTTATTTAAGCATTTTTTGTGAAGGTTTAAGCAAAAAAAGAACAATTTAAGGCTGATGCATATTAAGAAAGTGTGGTTGATGACTCTTGAACAGTTTTAAACAGATACAGTGCGGCTCGCGTTCAAGTTGGCATTTTTAGCGTGTAACGTGCGTGTAACGTGCGTTCTGTGTCCATGTAATGTGCATGCAACGTGCGTGCGTGTACCGAGTAACCGTGTAACATTCTCAACGTGTGGTCCGTGTAGCATCGTTTATATCGTGTGTAACGTGTTAACCGTTGATGTTTATGCTTTATGCATGAAAAAAAAGCTGCTTACATGTGCATCTGGTGTGAAATGATACAACTTATGCTGTTGGATATACCATATTTCATAATGCACATTGCTTCAACTTTATATAAATTAATAATAAAATACGACTTACCGATTTCCTAGGTCTCCTCAGTCCTCACGAATATTATAACCACTATTTATTCCGTTTACAGGTAAAATGTAACTCAAAATTTGCTGGCTCGGAATTTATACTCTATCGTGCTGGTGGCACATTGTGTCGTTTAGCAGGGACTTCCTGTGTATTCCAGTTTGACACGATATACAATCTATGCACAGGAAATATTTAATTTTGACACCCAAGACCAAGAGTACATTTGAGGAAGTTAGGTGGCAGACTGGGTAGCTGGACTCGGATTATACGTAAATCGTCACCTTGGCCTGGTACATGTAACTTAACGTTTGACGACTTATGTGTAATTCTCACTCTCCGCCATCTCTCTCTCTCTCATTAGCCTAGATGTGATATATACACAATGAATTTAAAACTTCAACTATCATGCTCATTATTAACTAATTAAATTTAATTTTCACGTTATAACCGCAACGAATACATCCAAGACTTAAACCTTTCATCTACCTAAGGAAGCACTCCATAGGATAAACTTATTTAAATGAATTGCGTTTTTAAATTGAAAAAAATTAGGAATTAATTGCCGAAAGCATAATTATAACTACTCGCTTTCATCTATCTAAGGAAAAACTCAATAAGATGAACTTATTGATCGATTGCGTTTTTTAAATTTATTCGATAAACTGATAGGAAATTAGGAATTAATTGCCGAAAGCATAACTTTAAATACTCGCTTTTCCATACATATCCTGGTGATGGTACAGGTAACTATAAAGATAAAATGGGCTCGATTTTTCCACTCCTAAAATTATTGAATGTTTTTATCCGTCTTTTGAAAATCATTTGGGGTTGGTTGTTTTGTCTGTCTTCCAATAATGAGTAATCATACATTGTATACACAGATTCGTATAATCGTCAATTCTATTCGTTTTCTTATTAAAAGAATTAGAAAAAAAAAAGATTGATAAGTGTCTATGGACAAAAACAACTACAGCTAGTATATGTGGCTAAAATTATAGATTACCAACAATACGATACGATTTTTTTTAAATTCTGTGTTCAGATTTGTTTCGGTAAATGGCCAGATCGGTAATTAATTAAATAAAAAGGTAACTCCTTTGATGTTTCATTTATTGATTATATATGGACTTTTGTTCCCAAACTTTAATGATAGTGTGAAAAATAGATCATACACATTTAATGGAGTATGCATTCATAGATTGTACATGAACGTGATCATATAAGAATAAAAAAATAATCATTTCTTTCAGATCTTCGACGTATCTAAAAGAACAAACATGAAATATAAAGTTTACTAGCAATTACATGTAGTTATTATAAATCTAAAATGAGAATTTAATACGATCGCTTGTCTCTTGATTCCTTCTTTAGTTCTCTTATTAACTAATGACGCATAGAGAAGTAGTCTATGGACGAAAACAACCGAGTTGACCGAATAAGCCGGCAGCGTTTGCATCGTGCATCGTTCGTATCGTTTGGAACGTGTATCGTGTATATGAACCAAACGTGTAACGTACGTGCACCGTGTAACGTGCGTTCGGTGTCCGTGTAACGTGCGTTCCGTGTGCCAACTTGAACGCGAGCCGCACTGTATGAGCCTTTCAACAATTTGATGTTTCATTGTTGATCCTCTATGGTTTAAGGTATGAAACTTTTGCAGAGACATGATTTTATACCTTATTTTACAAAGTAAAGCAAAAGAAATTTACTTGACATTGTGAACTTCATGTAACGTTACAAACTCTGTCTTCTTCATCCATTGAGCATTCGTCAACAATGATTACAATCATTCAGGAAAAAAGGAATTCTTACTTCTAAAATATATTCCTTCTCTTCAGAACAAACTTTTCCTCATATTTCCTATATAAAACCTAACACTTTCATTTTAAGCATTCCCATTACTAAAAAAAATCTTGTATCTAAAATCATTTCCACTTTATTTTATTTTCAATTATCTTTCTGTTTTTTTATTTTATCTTCCCATCATCTATTTTTCTTTTGGTTGTAACATTTTCTTTAATAATTTCAAGATTAAACAATTCCATCATCATAAAATGGGGGAAGAAAAAAGCTTCAAGCTGTATTTTAAAATTGTTCTACTCAACCCAAGTTTTCTTATTTTCTTCTAACAAATTCCACTTCAAAGGCTTCAGACACAGGAAATAAACTGCTATGTGCATTCAGATAATTATACTGTCCAATTTATATATTTGCTGATAATTATGTATATATATAAGTTTTTCATTTCCTTTGCCTGATATTTTGTAAAATTCAACGGAAATCCATTTTCCTGTTCCATTTCAGACAATTTTATTTATGATTTTAAGCTTTAGGTAAACTTTCTAATTGTTTTAAAAAAATTGCATTGATAAATAATGATAAACAAGAGGGCCATGATGGCCCTAGATTGCTCACCAGAGTACATAAGCCTTTTTAAAGCCACTCAAATCACTTTATATTAACACTTCCAGCAGCAACCAGATTCAAGAATTCTTAGGTTAGTCAATCATCTTGAGACCGTGTTTTTCAATTTATTTTAGGAATAATGGGAGACAGCCATGAGGTGATCAAAAAGAAAACAAATTCTACCCCTTGGTTTCATAGAAGAATTTTGAAATTTTCTATATATAGAGCTTATATGGAAACTACCCCTACCCATGGGGGCCTCATTTACCACGAGATAAACTTTATTTTAGCTATTATGGCAGACAGCCATTAGATGACCATACATGACAAAGCCGACCCCATAGGGGTCTTTTTTTCAAAATATCAACTTTATTTTAGCAAATATGGTAGACAGCCATGAGGTGCCCAAACATGCAAAAAGAAATTAAATTCTAGGTGTTGTTTTCAAAGAAGTATTTTGAAATTTCCTATATAGAGTACATAAGGAAATAAGCTGACCCCTACAGGCCTCATTTCTCAAGGAATCAACTTTATTTTAGCAATTATGGTAAAGAGTTATGTGGTGACCATTTGTGCCAAAGGAAATAATTTTTGACCACTGGTTTCAGAGGAGAAGATTTTTAAAGTTTTTAAAGTAAATTCTTTTGGTTGCCATGGCAACTAGAGTTCTACATTGGTCAAGTTTACTTTAACAACTTTTGTGAAGGGCCACCTAAGGATCATTTATGCCAAGTTTCATCAATTTCTACTCAGTAGATGACAGACAACAGATGAAAACGGACAATGGATGTAGGGTGATCACAATAGCTCACCTTGAGCGTGTTGTGCTCAAGAGACAAAGAATTCTCAATCAGTTCTGGAGCTCACCTAAAATTTTCTGAAATTGGGCCAACCAATCCTAAAGCTACCCTTATATCCTAACACTAAGGTCAACTCCTCCTAGAACTACCCTTATATCCTGATACTGAGCCAACCAGTCTGAAAATGCCCTTATATTCTAACAAAGGCCAAATCCATCCTGGAACTTCCCCTATATCCTGACAATAGGCCAACCAGTCCTGTAACTACCCTTATATCCTGACACTAGATCAACCAGTCCTGTAACTGTCCTTATATCCTGACAATAGGCCAACAAGTCCTGTAACTGCCCTTATATCCTGACAATAGGCCAACCAGTCCTGTAACTGCCCTTATATCCTGACAATAGGCCAACCAGTCCTGTAACTGCCCTTATATCCTGACAATAGGCCAACCAGTCCTGTAACTGCCCTTATATCCTGACAATAGGCCAACAAGTCCTGTAATTGCTCTTATATCCTGACAATAGGCCAACTAGTCCTGTAACTGCCCTTATATCCTGACACTAGATCAACCAGTCCTGTAACTGCCCTTATATCCTGACAATAGGCCAACCAGTCCTGTAACTGCCCTTATATCCTGACACTAGATCAACCAGTCCTGTAACTGCCCTTATATCCTGACAATAGGCCAACAAGTCCTGTAACTGCCCTTATATCCTGACAATAGGCCAACCAGTCCTGTAACTGCCCTTATATCCTGACAATAGGCCAACCAGTCCTGTAACTGCCCTTATATCCTGACACTAGATCAACCAGTCCTGTAACTGCCCTTATATCCTGACAATAGGCCAACAAGTCCTGTAATTACCCTTTTGTCCTGACAATGGGCCAATCAGTCCTGTAACTACCCTTATGTCCTGACACTAGACCAACCAGTCCTGTAACTACCCTTATGTCCTGACACTAGGCCAACCAGTCCTGTAACTACCCTTATGTCCTGACACTAGACCAACCAGTCCTGTAACTACCCTTATGTCCTGACACTAGGCCAACCAGTCCTGTAACTACCCTTATATCCTGACAATAGGCCAACCAGTCCTGTAACTTCCCTTACCTCCAGACAATGGACCAACCAGTCCTGTAACTACCCTTATTCCTGACATGCCAACCAGTCCTGCAACTCCGCAACTACCCTGACTCCTGACAATGGGCTACCAGTCAACCAGTCCTGTAACTGCCCTTATATCCTGAGCACCAAGGTATGGTGTCAGAGTCAGGATTTGATATAAGAAATGCTCTTGATATAGGCTCTTTAAAACTGTAACTCAACATCCATATTAAAGAATGGAATAAAAATTAGAAACAAGGGGATCATAGAGGCCCTAAATCGCTCACCTGAGTATAGGGTTATGCATGGGACATCTGTACTAAAACATTTTGAAAGTTTTGAAGGAGATGATTTTTTTACTGACATTGCAACCAGAGTTCTACATGCAACTTTTGTGAAGGTTCACCCGAGGATCATCCCTGCCAAGTTTAATCAAATTCTGTCCAGCGGTTTCAGAGATGTCGTTTAAAGATTTCACTATATAAATGCACATATAAGGCAAATCAGCCCTGCCCCTGGCAGTCATGTTTTTCTACGGATCCAAATAATTTTTGCAGTTTTGGTAGAGGGTTACCCAAGGAACATCTATGCTAAATCATTTTGAAATCTGGCCAGTAGTTTTGAAGGAGATGATTTTTAAAGTTTCCATATTTTTTTTTACATTTTCGTTGCCATGGCAACCAGAGTTCTACATAGATCAAGTTTATTTTAGCAACTTTTGTGAGGGTTCACCCAAAGACCATCCTTGACAAGTTTTTTAAAATTTTGTCCAGCAGTTTCAGAGATGTCGTTAAAAGATTTCAATATATACATATTAGGCAAATTAGCCCCGCCCCTGGCAACCAGGTTTTTTTATGGATCGGAATAATTTAAGCAATCTTGGTGGAGGGTTACCCAAAGAACATCTGTACTTAAACATTTTGAAATCTGGCCAGTAGTTTTGAAGATGATTTTTAAAGTCTTCATTTTTTTCCGTTGCCATGGCAAACAGAGTTTTACCTAAAACAAGTTTATTTTAGCAACTTTTGTGAAGGTTCACCCAAGCATCATCCCTGCCAAATTTAATTTTGTCCAGTGGTTTCAGAGATGTTGTTTAAAGCAAATTGTTGATGACGCACTACGATGAACGCAAGGTGATCCTAATAGCTCACCATGAGCATGTGCTCAGGTAAACTAAAAATAAAACAAGAGGGCCATAATGACCCTGGATCGCTCACCTGGTATCATAAGGCTATGTAAAATCAAGTGACCCCTGGGGCAGGGGCAATTTTGACTCCAGGGTCATGATTTGAACAAACTTGGTAGAGGTCTATTAGTCCATGTTACATACCAAATATCTTAACCCCAGGCCTTGTGTTTTCTGAAAAGAAGATTTTTCAAGTGTTTTCCTACATTAGTCTATGTTAAATCAAGTGACCACTATGGCAGAGCCAAATTTGACCCCAGGGCCATGATTTGAACAAACTTGGTATAGAACCACTGGACAATGCTACACACCAAATGGGGCGGGGTCAAGACCCACTAGACAATGCTACATACCAAATATCTAAACTCCAGGTCTTGTGGTTTCTGAGAAGAAGATTTTTCAAGTTTTTTCTATATTAGCCTATATAAAATCAGGTGACCCCTTTGGCAGGGTCAAATTTGACACCAGGGTCATGATTTGCACAAACTTGGTACAGATTCAGTAGACAATGCTGCACACCAAATATCTAAACTCCAGGCCATGTGGTTTCTGAAAAGAAGATTTTTCAAGATTTCACTTTTAAAATATATTTTTAACTCCTGTGACCTAATTATGCAACAGACTGGAACCTTTTGAACAATTTTTATAGGAGATCACCTTAGGTACATCCTTGCAAAGTTTGATCACTTTTCCATAAGTAGTTTCAGAGAATAAGATTTTTAAGTAAATTGTTGACAACTGACGGCTCACAACAACGGACAAAGACTGGTCCCAAAAGCTCACCTTGGCATTTTGTGCCAGGTGAGCTAAAAATAAACAACTTACAATGAACAATCATTTTCCGCTTGACAACCAAGGGAGTGTCAGCATTGACAACGTTCCACGCCTCACACCGGTATTCCACGTCGTTGTCAGACCGCTGGGCCACAATTGTGAGCTCGTTGAAGGCCTTATTGGCACGTGTGTTGTAGGAGAAGTCCACTTGGACATTGTTCCGGAACCAAACAACCTGTGCCAGAGGGTTGCCACCCTCCGATGTACACATCATCTGGACTGTGTCATTTACTCGCACCGTCTGGTTACGGCGGTACCCACTGATGACTGGCTGTCCAGGAGGATCTATAATGTAAACATTGGAATACTTAATCATGAAATAAAATATTGGTTTTCTAACTTACTGGCTTAAAGTTCCAGTATGTTTTAGCTTAAAAATATATATTTTTTCAATTTTGTAATTGTATATTGAATACTTTCTGAACATAGTATTTGCTGTATAATATGAATGTACCAAATATTTTGTCAATGAAAAAAACAAAAAAACAAACCAAAACAGTCACCTAATTTAAAAACAACAGAATCTAATTACACAAAGAAAATTGGGTCTAATTTATATTGCACTGTCCAAAGGGTGATGTTATTTCAAGATGTAAGACTGTGCTGCTGCGGTTGACACAATTTCCTTTTGTCAGTCAAGTCTTGAGAGCTGTGATAAATTACATCTTAACACACAAGTGTCTACCTCAAACTTGCTCATCTGTAGAGATGATGGTAAAACCCATAACAATGTTTACCCTTCAAAATAAAGTTAAGTTTGAAGACTGGCATCTGGGGTAAGGCCTGAGATAATATATACATATACAAGAGGGCAATGATGGCCCTGAATCGCTTACCTGGGAAATATTGCCCATATTGCCTTTTATAACACAGTCATACTGAATACAAAATCCATATAGAAGTACAGCAGAATATCATAATTCCAAACAAAAACTGAACCTGTGGTCCAAATTATGATGGTTATATCTTTAAAATCAAGTGACACCTAGAGTGGGACTAATTTTGACCCATGATCGGAAAATTTGGTTCTGGTCTACAAGGTCATGTTACATACCAAATATCTAAATCCATGATCCTGGTTACTAACAAGATCTTTTAAAGACTCCCCTATATAAGTCTATGTAAATATCAAGTGACCCCTGGGACTGGGCCAATTCTGACCCTGAAGAGCCATGATTTGATCAACTTGGTAGATATCTATAAGGCAATCTTACACACCAAATATCTAAACTCCAGGCCTTGTGGTTTCTAACTTTTTCTAATTTTTTTTAGCCATGTAAAATCCCCCTAGGGGGCCAATTTGACCCCAGGGCCATAATTAGAACAAATCTGGTAGATACTCATAAGGCCATGTTACACACAAAATATCTTAACTCCAGGCCTTGTGGTTTCTGACAAGAAGATTTTTCTATTTTTTTTTTTTCTATACAAGTCTATGTATAATCAAGTGACCCCTGAGGTGGGCCAATTTTGACCCCAGGGCCATGATTTTAACAAACTTGGTAGAGATCCACTAGGCAATGCTACACACCAAATATCTAAACTCCAGGCTTTGTGGTTTTTGAGAATTAGATCGTTCTAGTTTTTTCCTATATAAGCCTATGTAAAATCAAGTGACCCTTGGGGCGGGCCAATTTTGACCCCAGGGCCATGATTTGAACAAACTTGGTAGAGATTCAGAAGACAATGCAACACACCAAATATCTAAACTCCAGGCCTTGTGGTTTCTGAGAAGAAGATTTTTCTAGGTTTTTTTTCCTATATATTTTGACCCCAGGGTCATGATTTGAACAAACTTGTTAGAGGTTCACCAGACAATGCTACACACCAAATATCTAGCTCTAGGCCTGGCAGTTTTGCCTTAGAAGATTTTCAAAGTTTGCATTTTTAAAATTATTTTTAGCTCCTGTGACCTACTTTTTCAACGATCAAAATAATTTGAACAACTTTGATAGAGGACACATCAAATGGATGATTCCTGAGAAATTTGGTCAAAATCCATTCAGCAGTTTAGGAGAAGATGTTGTTTAAAGGAAATTGTTGACGCTGGAAGCACACACTGACGCTGGACAAAAGGCGATCACAATTGCTCACCAAAGAACAAGTATAGTTAAAGTATGGTTAAACCAAGTTTTGAACATTGGACCTGAAATGTAATGAAGTATTATGAAGGTAACAGATAAGCTAGAAACTTGAAATTTGGGCAAAACATGACTGTGTCCTATCAAATTCTTTCAACTCTAAGAAGATTGACGTCATATGATGTAAGGCCATCATTTTTTTTATTTATGTTATTTACTAACACCGGCAGCCCTGATTACTATAAAGGTGAAATAGAAATAAAAGAGGTCATATGTTTTATCTTTAATTAATCCGCCGACCTTGGAAATTTAAAGCAAAAGAGGAGAAAACAAGAGGACCAAGATGGCCCTTGGCCGCTCACCTGAGAAAGATGATTGCTTAAGAAATAAAGATACTTGCGTGTAAAAGTGAAATCTGGCTTTTTTTTATGGTGAAATGGGCATAACTCCTAAATTTACAAGTCAATATCAGCTATAATTGAACCCAATTGTGAGATTATGGGCATAAACATTGTCTCAAAGTTTGAAGATGATTGCTCAAAAGATGAAGATGCTAGAGTGTAAACAACGTGAAATCTGGCATTTTTTTATATTAAAAGGGGCTTAACTCCTGACCTAATCAACTGATCTCAGTCATAATCAAACTCAATCAAGACATTATGGTCATAACATTGATAAAGTTTGAAGATGATTGCCAAAAGATGAAGATGCTAGAGTGTAAACAAAGTGAAATATGGCATTTTTTGAATATTAAAAGGGGCGTAACTCCTGACCTAATTGATGAATCTCAGCCATAATCGAACTCAATCGAGACCTTATGGTCATAAGCATTGCCATAAAGTTTGAAGAGGATTGCTCAAAAGATGAAGATTTAAAAGGGGCATAACTTCTGACCTAAAGGTACGATATCAGCCATAATCGAACTTGGCCGTGATTTTATGGTTATAAACATTGATATAAAGTTTGAAGATAATTGCTCATAAAATGAAGATGCTAGAGTGCAAACAATGTGAAATCTGGCTTTTTTTAATTTTAAAAGGGGCATAACTCCTGACCTAATGTTCCGATATCAGCCATAATCGAACTTGGCCGAGATTTTATGGTTATAAACATTGTTTTAAAGTTTGAAGATAATTGCTCATAAAATGAAGATGCTAGAGTGCAAACGAACAAATTGTGGACGACGGACGGACGACGGACATTCATCGATCCTAAAAGCTCATCCTGAGCACACGTGCTCAGGTGAGCTAAAAAATGTTGCAGAAATATCCTCACAGGGTGTCATAAACTCATTTGCTTATTGTTACTTTTTAGAAAGTTACGTGCATATCATTATTTTAAAGTAAATATTGCTGTTTCATCATTAATTTCTATTATGTGACAAATTAATGTTTCAAACCAGGGTCAGGGGTGAGGGGACACAAACACACACAGAGTGGGACATTGTGCCACACATTCTTATCAACATTTGAACTACACGATAGTAAGGTGCAACATGGTTCAGGTAAAGGGGAAAAGCCATGTCATCAATATGATCAGGTTTGACATGGTTTGCAGAGCAGAAAGCCCTATCATTTGCTTGAAACAAACAAAATCTAGTTTGTATTAAATTCAGTCAAAGAGTTATCATCCTTGCTTTTCTGATGCCCCTGATCACACTCATAAACTTTCTAGTCAATACCATAAACAATTTCTGAGATAAAAGCCGGATAGCAGCTTAACCAAATTTTCTATTGCATGCAAAACTTTAACCAAAAAAGTGGTCATAATCTGCATTATATGCAGTCAAAAAATATCTGTCCCTATAATATGATACCACTGAACAGATTAAAGAAGTTTCAAATCAATCCCATGCCTGGTTACTGAGATCCTTACATGCAAAGCTTTAACTAAAATTTCTAAGTTAAAAAGGGGCCATAATTTGAAATATATTCCATCAAAAGTTACCTACCTTGATAGTATGATACCCCCAAACCCTAAACATATTAAAGATGTTTCAAATCAATCCCATGCCTGAATACTGAGATATTTATAAGTATGAAAGTACCTTGCACGCAAAACTGTAACCAAAATTTCTAAGTTAAAAAGGGACTGTAATTTGTATTAAATTCAGTTTAATCTACCATGATTGTCTGATGCCCCTACTTTCAAGTCAATACCATGAATGGTTATTGAGATATAAACAGAACAGTGGCTTGCATGCAAAACTGCAGCCAAATTTTCTTTTGCATGCTAAACTTTTACCAAAATTTCTAAGATAATTCAGTCAAGATTATCCACCTTGGTTGTCTGAAGCCCTTGAATATATTCATAAACTTTCAAGTCAATACCATTAATGGTTATTGAAATATAAGGTTGACAGTAACTTGCATGCAAAACTTTAACCAAAAGCTGCAATGCCGACGCCAACGCAATGGTGACTATAATAGCTCTCATATTCTTTGAATAGTCGAGCTAAAAATGATGTTGGTTCCAATGGCAAGCAGAGTTCTTCATGGATCAACCTCATTTTAGCAAATATGGTCGAGAAAAATTAAGTGACCATTTATGCTTTATGAAATTAAAGTCTAACCATTGGTTTCAGAGAAGATGATTTTTTAATATTTCTATATAGAATATCAAAGGAATTTAGCAAACCACCTAGAGGCCTCATTTTGTTAGGGATCAACTTCATTTTAGCAATTACGGTAGAGCACTATGAGGTGACCATTTGTGCCAAAGGAAATTAAATTTTGACCTTTGGTTTCAGATTTTTTTTTTTTTTTTTTTTTTTTTTACAGTTTTTTTATTTTTAAGTAAAATTATGTTGGTTGCCATGGCAACCAGAGTTCTTGTTAATGGATCATGTTTAGCAACTTCTGTGGAAGTTCACCCAAGGATGATCCATGCCAAGTTTCATCAATTTCTACTTAGCGATTTCAGAGGAGATGTTATTTGAAGCAAATTGTTGACAACGGAAGAAGGGTGATCCTAATAGCTCACCTTGAGCACTTTGAGCTATGATGAGTTAAAAATTGGTTGCTTTCCCCATCACAGGCAATAGTGTTACAGATGGTGAAACATGGTTCGTACAGAAATTGAAGTTAGAAATCAAGGACTTTTTTGGGACTTTTCAATTCAAGGCCATTAAGACATTTTTAGGGTCCATTATTTTCATGAATGATTCTCACCTTAGCGCATCAGGTAGACTAGTACTAAAGAGGATCATAATCTTATATTCATCCAATCAAGCTGTGCATATAAATTCATATATATTTTATAATGCTGGTTTAAAACTGGCAGGAATAAGCAACAAGAGGGCCAAGATTGCCCTGATTCGCTCACCTGAGAAATATTGCCTTCATTGCCTTTTACAACATAGTCATACTGAATACAAAATCTATACACAAGTACAGCAAGATAATCCTTCATTGCCTTTTACAACATAGTCATACTGAATACAAAATCTATACACAAGTACGGCAAGATAATCCTAATTTCACACAAAAACTGTACTTGTGGTCCAATATTTGATGGTCATAGCTATAAAATCATGTGGCCCATAGGGCAGGACCAATTTTTACCCCTGGGCTACAAAGAGTTTTAAACTTTATTTTACATTGATTATCAAACAGTTCTTGCAACGAAAATAAAATTATTCTTGGTGGCTCGGATGATGGCATATGTGGTCATTATTGTGGGAAGAAATTGGAGCACCTAGAGAAAACCCATGTGTCTGGACAGGCAACCACTACGCTGTCTAGGCACCCAACAATTTTGAAAACTTGGTTCAGGTCCACAAGACCATGTTACACACCCAATATCTAAAACCCATGATTTTGGTGTTTCTGACAGGAAGATCTTTTAGAAGTCTCCTAAATAAGTCTATGTAAAATCAGGTGACCCCTGAGGCTGGGCCAATTTTGACTCCAGGGCCATGATTTGAACAAACTTGGTAGATGTCCACTAGGCCATGTTACATACTAAATATCTTAACACCAGGCCTTGTTGTTTCTGAATTTTTTTCTGAACAAGTCTATGTAAAATCAAGTGACCTCTGGGGCGGGGCCAATTTTGACCCCAAGGCTATAATCTGAACAAATTTAGTAAATATCCATAAGGCCATGTTATGCACCAGATATCTTAACTCCAGGCCTTGTGGTTTTGGAGTAGAAGGGTTTTCCTAGTTTTTTCCTATATAAGCCTATGTAAAATCAAGTGACCATTGGGGTGGGGCCAATTTTGAACCCAGGGTTATGATTTGAAACAAGAGGGCCATGATGACCCTGAATCGCTCACCTGATTATAAATGAGCAACATATGTTGGATTTTTCATATTGACCTACTTTTTGACATCACATGACCCACTTTTGAGCTTGAACAAGATTTTAAGGAAACAGACATTCCGACCAAGTTTCATGAAGATTGGGCTAAAAATGTGGCCTCTAGAGTGTTAACAAGGTTTTTCTAAGATTAGACCACATGACCCAATTTCAAACCTGTCCAAGATTTTATGGAAACAAATATTCAGACCAAGTTTCATAAAGATTGGGCCAAAAATGTGGCCTCTAGAGTGTTAACAAGCCAAATTGTTGACGACAAACGACGCACGACGGTCGCCAGACAAAGGATGATCACAAAAGCTCACCTTGAGCATGTTGTGCTCAGGTGAGCTAAAAACTTGGTAGAGGTCCACTAGACAATTGTTCATAAACAAATATATAAATTGAAGGCCCTGCAGTTTTGCAGAGGAAGATTTTCAAAGTCCGTATTTTTTAAATCTATCTTTAACTCCTGTGACCTACTTTTTCAACCGAGCAAAACAATTTGAATAATTTTGATAGAGGTCCTCATAAGGAACAATTCTGTGAAGTTTGGTCAAAATCCATTCAGTGGTTAAAGAGGAGATGTTAAAAGGAAATTGCTGACGACGGATGCATGGACAACAGACACTGACCCACTCTGAAAACCAGTTTGCTATTTGGCTATCTGGAAACATAATTTTAAACAGTTTTGAAGTGTATTCATTTGATTTATAAGAATAATGCATTGCAATGGTTGGCACTGTCCATAATATTTCAGCTTTTAACACATCTTGGCTGTTCATGAAACAATTCATAGAACTTGTTGAAGAGCTTAAAGGACTGGGTTGGTGGGGAATAGATAACTCAGACTCAAGATTGTTTGAATTAGAAATAACAGGATTGGCTGTTGATTCATAGTTTATTCTATTATTATTGTTTCTCATCTATAATATTTTCACTTTTAGCCTTAGTCTTTTCCGACTTAGTTCTGAAAAAGCTGAGAAGTTTTTTTTCAACAACTTCTGCAGCACTGACATGTTGATCCGACTTGGAGTTGGGTTTAATATCCAACAGGTCCATTTTCCCCAAATCAATATCTAGCAATGGATACATCTAGCCTTGTGTTTATCAGTGTTTACACGGCAGATCCATGAATATTGAATTATCCAACTTTCATTGAAGAAACACTTTCCTGGCATGTTTAACAATTTAGTAGCTTAATGTTGCAATTTAAACGATATAAGCGACTGCATTTTGATTGGCTGAAATATAAACAGTGCCTACTGTCTCCAAGGAAACATTCGCTGCCATCAACAACAAATATTAATCTAGAGAAATTGATTATCTCTGGTGTCAAAAGAAATAAATGAGTTTTGGGTTTTTCCGTTTAATGATTACATTTTGGCCGATTTAGGCATCGGCTGCTTGAATTGTACAATTTGAGGGCCACAAGCGCTTTCTATGCTATTTTCATGGACTTTTTAGGGTCTTTTTAAGGCCAAGATTGATTTAAGGTATTTTTAAGGCCAATTCTGAAATTTAGGGACTTTTTAAGGCCCATACGAACCACGTGAAACTAAAATCAGACTAATAAAACCTATATTTAGATTCATTCACAATTTCCGCATGTACTAAATTCATAGGATGACCGTCGCACACATGAACGATTGGATGGGTGAGTGAAATGCACAGACAGAAAATCTATATGCCCGCCAATGTGTTCCTGTAATAGATTCTTTGGACTGTGCTTCCATTTTGGGGCCAGACAGAAAAAAGTAATTAAAGTACAGTTTTAGTAACAAAGACCTTGACTCATCAGACCTTCCAATAGATTATCAAAGCTTTTTTTAACACAAGCTATATATGTTCAAAAAGTTATTAAATTAATTCAGTTTTGGGAACAGTTTTGGGAACTAATAAAAGTCTAATTTTAGTATCAGTGTGCTTAGTGAATTGGTTATTGGCATTTGTGATAATTACAATGTGACATTGGGGAACCAGTGATTATTGTAGTCGTCAGTCAACAAAATGCAACAGTCGAATGAGGGCGGAATGCATCGATACTAGCAACTTCTGGAAAAAAGCATAACTTGTGAGAATTAAATAAATACGTAATTCTATTGTTAAAAATAGGTAATTGTTGGAAATAACGTATTTCTGTGAAGTTGCCTTTGAAAAGCGCATTGACTGTGATATGCATTGCTTCAGTCACATCGTGTCCGAATACAGTTTCCATTGAGTTTCGTGACTCGTATTGTCTTTGTAGTTTATCTAAGATAGAAAATTGTTTCTGCAATGAAAAGGCCTATTGTTTCTGCATTGAACAAGCCCGGCATATCTGAAATCGACTGAAAGTTGTGTCAGATACGAAGTTCAGAATACGACCATGTCAGTTTTCCTATAGATTTTGAACAGAGAGTTACATACTTTTTCTTATTTTATGATATCAATATTTTTTTTTCTGGAATTGTGAAATTTTGTTAGAAAATGTGTTTTAAATTGTTATTTCAATCATATACACCATAAACAAATATTGCAAAGATTTTTCCTTATGAATATAATTTTTCTAAGTTGTCTCCTTGATATCTCTCTTTAAATATTTCCACTTATTACAACCATGCAGTAAGTAAGGAAACTGAAGACCACATACAAACTTCAAACTCCACTATATCATTTTGTCAACGTATCTTTCTACAAAACACTTGTGCAGCTTAGAAAACAGCTCTATACAAAACAATCAAAATATAATCACTCTGACAAAATTTTTTATCTTTAACCACTATTTTCTGTCAGCTTTACTGATCTCAAGACACTTTCACCACAATGGACCAAATAACAACAAGTGGCTCATTCCTAGGGTATTTGTAATCATTGAATTCTTCAAAAATGAGATGTTTTGTCTGATAAAACCCCTAATATACCTGAACTTAGTTAAATGACCTAATTAAGGTTGTTGGGGTGAATGGAAAATTGTATGAATTACATCAAATCAGGGGATAGGGTAAATCAATTGCTTTTACCCAATCTCTGTATTTATCTATTGGCAAGTAGGGCTGTTGTAGTATACTGGAATATTGTGATAATAAGTAAAGTCAATATTGTATCGGAATACAAAATGAGCATGCTGTTTTTCACCGATAATTTATGCTGCCACCATCTTTGTGTCTAAAGTCAAAAATTAACATAAGGATCAAAAGAAATGACCAACAAATGAATGGAAATGGTGTCAGGAGTCTAATCCATGTCAGGGAAGATAATTCTGAACAACTCTAGAAATGCAACATACATGTACTCGATTTCAGAGAATTTGCAATTAACCTTGCAGGAATAAATGTTCCTTATCATTTCATGGAAACAAGACATTGTTTGAGATAGCCCCTAATTATATATGATCAAATATGGCAATATACTGTAGTACATACTCGGATTACGCAATATATCAAGGTACGTTTCAAGCGTATCATGACAGCTGATTTGGCACTGACTCAGTCATTACTATTTCTAGATTTTTTACCAGATGAATGTTTTATTTTTTAGTCATGACCTCAGGCAGACAGAAAGTTAAGGATATCTTAAACAACCATTTAAAACATTGAACTCCTCACTGAAACCAAAACAGCTATGACAAAGACCCATCTTCTTTTATTTGATTGTCAATCATATTAACTGTTGATGAAGAAACAGAGTTATCCAAGATTTTGGTGAACACAAGAATATAAGAATCCACCATGAGTATTTATGTAGGATAGGGATATCTTAACCGAGGGTCAGAAATTTTAGGCAGGGACAAGGCTTTGCTGAGTCCCTGCCTGAAATTTCTGATCCCGTGGGTGAGATATCCCAATCCTTCATGAATTTACGAACGGTGGATTTTTTTTTCTCCCATGAACGATTATTACTTGCCACAGACCGTCAGCATCAATTAAATAAACATATCGCGCTTCCATTTTTCTTTTCTTTTTGCACTTTTCTTCTTGCCGCTATACAAATTAACACAATAACAACATGAAAGAAATTAGCATTTTAAAGTTCACACGCAAGTATGTACCTAAATTCTGATGTATGTTCAACTGGGAATTACCATTTGCTTAAAATAAATAAAATTACCAGTCCTTGACGGTACATAATATTCCCCCCAAATATTAAGCCTTATTTCACATTCGTAGTAGTAAATGATAATAAAGGGATAACTAACTAGATATATAAAAAATATTTTCAAACATACATGTATATCTATTCACATGAATTACAACAAGTTAGTTTTGTATCATGATAAAAATGTATTACTTACAGTCATCATTGTTTATTACGTGACATGGAAGAAAGCTGATCACATGAATGGAAGATAAGAGTTTTCTTTCATGAGGGAAATCCCCATCTTCATATGCTGAACATGGGAGAAATAAGATTCTCACTCTCCTTTTTTATACATTATTAAACAATGTAAATCAATGAGCCCCTAAATAATCTGTTACCCATGAGTAATTATATCATTTTACACCATTGTAAACCATGTTAAAGCAAGATCAGACAAAGCAATCTGGTTTAAAACTGGTCTTTCAAGAATTTTAATGGCTCTAGTGTTGTGAAGAGTTAACAAATAATTTGTATCATTGTTTCCTGCTCATGTATGGACTCTGAACTATGTCAAAGCAACCAAAGTCACAAAATGTAAAACATTAAAATGTAAGATGACAATGTCCCCATGTTTTATTGTTTTCCTTTTCACAATAAGGATGACATTATAGAAATTATCAAATTATTCAAAGTCAAACATGACCGAAGAATTACTATTCTTTGCTACTAAATATCAAAGCATCTATGTTACATCTGCTACACCCAACATGTTCAGTGTACAAGAATTCAAGAAGTCTGAAAATCAATATTAAAACACCAAATATTACTGTATTTAATATTCAAATTAGAGGCAAGTAGAATTCAAACAAATCATGCTTTATGTTGTTGTTTGTTTGCATTCACACTGAGGCGTATAATGCATGGTGCTATGATTTTGACAGAGAACGTCTTGAAGGCTCAGCACCTCTGATTTCAGTTCTCTTGGACTTTTTCTGTCAGGGTTGCCCTCCCTTAACACCTCTAGACAGGTGCACCTACACACAGGGACAACTACGAGGAAACAAGGTACCCTACCCTAGCTCGTTACAAATAGATCTCCTGGTTCTTTAATGTGCCCGGTGTATAGCACCAATACATGCCAAGCACCTTAACCACTGTCTGGATGAACCTGTGTTAGGCTTCTAGTTAGGTGGAAAACACTGAAAAGTGTCCCAGAAATTTTCCAAGGTACTACATGTACCGGGATTTGAACCCCGGACCCCTGGATTAGCAGTCAAGCAAAATGCCACTGAGCCCCCACTCCACCCTATCATGCTTTATGATTTCAGTATTTGGCAGCTAATTTATATTCAATCTAAAAAGATGACACACACAAAAATACTCACAACATAATTTATGTAAGAAAAGAGAGAGAAAAAAAAAAAAAAAAAAAAAAGCCCTTGATCGCTTTCCTGAGAAAAGGGTTATCCAAGGGACATCATTCTGTACTAAAACATATTGAAATCTGGCCAGTAGTTTTGAAGGAAAGTCTTTATAATTTTTTTCTTTCTGTTGCAATGGCAACCAGATTTCTACATGGATCAAGTTTATTTAGCAATTTTTGTGAAAGTTCACCCAAGGATCACCCATGCCAAGCTAAATCAATTTCTGTCCAGCAGTTTCAGAGGAGATGTTGTTTAAAACAAATTGTTGACGACAGAAGACGTACAACGCCTGGTGCAGGGTGATCTCTAAAGCTCACCTTGAGCACATAGTGCTGAGGTGAGCTAAAAAAAGATTCTGATAGACAATTAATAGATAGTTATTTTAATAGTCAATTATTAGATAGTTGAAACTGGAAATATAAAAGAAATGATTTTAAAATGGATTGAGCACTGTGACTTTGACCTGTAAGCTGGTACTTGTGTGCAACACATTGTTTTGTCCTAAAGATCCCTTGTGCTAAGTTATTTCAAAACATGACTATACACAACAAAGATACAGCCTGGACAGGACTGACTGCATAAATTTTAAACTCAAGTAACTGATGTGACCTTGACCTTGAAGCAAGCAACTTGGTTTTTGTTTGCAATTGTTACACAACATTGATACAGCTGGAAAACAATTGTAAAGTCAATTGAGTTTTGTGACCTTGACAATCAAGTAAGCAACCAGGTTCTTGTTCACTACACATAACTAAGTTACATCTTGGGACAAGATTTATAGGTCAACTGAGTGCTGTGGCCTTAACCATCAAGCTATAGCAACCTGGTTCTTGTTCATGACAAATCATCTTGTCCTAAGGATCACTTGTGCCAAGTTATTTCAAAACACGAACATACATAACAAAGTTATAGCCAGGACACAATTCCTTGCACACACAAACACACATGGACAGGTGTAAAACTAAATGCATATTGCCATTTCATAGTGGAGACATAAAAAGTCTTATTTTTGGAAACAATAACCATGACCTTAAATTGATGCATATTTTCATGATATTATTTGAAAAAAGAGGGCCAAGATGGCCCTGTGTCTCTCACCTGAGTAAGATGGCTGTGTTAGGCATAATGACAAAAAATCTGGCATCTAAAGTGTTTTTCTATCATTTGACTAAGTAACCTACATTTTGATCCTACCTGAATTTGCACTCAACTGGGAATTCATGCAGTCATCATTCATATCAACTTTAATGAAGACTGGGACAAAAATGTTGGCCTCTAGAGTGTTCACAAGATTTTTCTAAAATTTGCCCTGGTGACCTACTTTTTGACCCTATGTTGCCCAGTTTTGTTTTCATCTGAGATTTGATGTAAACAAACTTTCTGACCAACTTACATTAAGGTTAGGCTAAAACTGTGGTCTCTAAAGTGTTCACAAGGTTTTTCTAAGACTTGACCTTTTTCCAACCCCTGTTAACAAGGTTTTTCTAAATTTTCTAAGTTTTGACCTATTGACCTAGTTTTTGACCCAACATGACCCAATTTCGAAATCATCCAAGATATCATGTAGACAAACACCCTGACCAACTTTCATGAAGATTGGGCTAAAACTGTGGCCTCTTGAGTGTTCACAAGGTTTTTCTAAGATTTCACCTGGTGACCTAGTTTTTGACCCTACATAACCCAATTTCGAACTCATCCGAGATATCATGTAGACAAACATCCTGACCAAGTTTCATGAAGAATGGGCCAAAACTGTGGCCTTTAGAGTGTTCACAAGCAATTGTTGACGACGGACAACGCACGACGGACGAAAGGCGATCACAAAAGCTCACCCTGAGCACAATTGCTCAGGTGAGCTAAAAAGCACTATGTTTGATTAAAATATAAGTGGTACAAGAAAAAACCACCTACAGTGACCTTGAAGCTACAAATATAAGAGCGCCGTGATCCGGTGGTAACGTATCCGAAGGTTGTGGGTTCGAACCCTGTTGGAGGCGAGAATTTTTCACGACTTTCCCAGACGCAAAGTACCAATCCAGGAACCATCGAGAGGGATTAGTATAAGTTGTAAGTACTTGTTTTCCAATCGACATAAAATAAGTAAGTTTAAACTCAATATGAGAGAAATAAATAAGTTTAAACTAAATGTAAGAGTAAGCCATTACTTAGCATACATTTATGCTTGCCAATAATTGTATACATGAGGGCCAAGATGGCCCTTGATCGCTCACCTTAGAAAGATGATTGCTTAAGAAATAAAGATGTTAGAGTGTAAAAAGAAATCTGGCTTTTTTTATGGTGTAAAGGGCATAACTCCTAAATTAACTTGTCAATATCAGTTATAATTGAACCTGATTGCGAAATTATGGGCATAAAAATTGTCTTAAAGTTTAAAAAAGATTGCTAAAAAGATGAAGATGCTACAGTGTAATCAAAGTGAAATCTGGCATATGGAGCATAACTCCTGACCTAATTGACGGATCTCAGCCATAATCGAACTCAATCGAGACATTATGGTCTTAAGCATTGCCATAAAGTTTGAAGATGATTGCTCAAAAGATGAAGATGCTAGAGTGTAAACAAAGTGAAATCTGGCATTTTTTTAATATAAAAAGGGGCTTAACTCCTGACCTAGTTTACGGATCTTAGCCATAATCGAACTCAATCAAGACCTTATGGTCATAAGCATTGCCGTAAAGTTTGAAGATGATTGCTCAAAAGATGAAGATGCTAAAGTGTAAACAAAGTGAAATATGGCATTTTTTAAATATTAAAAGGGGCATAACTCTTAACCTAATTGACGGATCTTAGCTTTAATCGAACTCAATTGAGACCTTATGGTCATAAGCATTGCCATGAAGTTTGAAGATGATTGCTCAAAAGATGCAGATGCTAGAGTGTAAACAACGTGAAATATGGCATTTTTTGAATATTAAAAGGGGCATAACTCTGACCTAATTGACGGATCTCAGCCATAATCGAACTCAATCGAGACATTATGGTCATAAACATTGTCTCAAAGTTTGAAGATGATTGCTCCAGAAATAAAGGTGACAGAGTGTAAACACTAACAAGAGTGCCAGTGATGCCACAATATACGCCGCCACAAAATATAAAGACCAAGAGGGGTCTTTTAATTATTGCTTTTAACATTTCTGTAAGCATAACCTCATAATGAAGTCTGTAAGACCAATTAATTTAGCTGAACAGAGATAGAACCCTAAAAATACTTCCAATATGACAGTAGGTCAAATAGCAGTATCAATTTGAATCTTTTTTTTCTTTCTCCCCATAACTCTTGCAAAAATCACTGTACCAGAAAATCCTTGCCTTATGCACTTTTACCTGTTTAGAAACTTGAGTTGTGTTTTAAAGAGACCATGTTTAGAAAGGCATAACTATTGCAAATATTGATGAACATCAAAGCCCCTGCTTTGTGCATATCTACCCAGTATAGTAATGACATTGCCCAAGTTTTGAAAAGATTAGGTCAGAAACATACAAGAAATTGCATTCCCAAAGCTGAAATATCAATCAGCTAAAAAGACTAAGTTTCAGGGGACACAAATCTTGCAAAAATTAATGTACCGGAAAATCACCACTTCATGCACATCTACCCATTATAGTAATGATATTGACCAAGTTTTGAAAAGATTCATTCAGAAATGTAGGAGGAGTTACGTTCACAAGGTTGCAATATCAAACAGCTACAGAGACTAAGTTTCAAGGGACACAAACATGTAAAAATCAATGAACCATAAAATCACCACTTCATGCACATCTACCCATTATAGTAATGATATTGACCAAGTTTTGAAAAGATTCATTCAGAAATGTAGGAGGAGTTGCATTCACAAGGCTGCAATATCATTCAACTACAGAGACTAAGTTTCAAAGGGACACAAATCATGTAAAAATCAATGAACCGGAAAATCGCCACTTCATGCACATCTACCCATTATAGTAATGACACTGACCAAGTTTTGAAAAGATTCATTCAGAAATGTAGGAGGAGTTACGTTCACAAGGCTGCAATATCATTCAGCTACAGAGACTAAGTTTCAAAGGGACACAAATCTTGTAAAAATCAATGAACCGGAAAATCGCCACTTCATGCACATCTACCCATTATAGTAATGACATTGACCAAGTTTTGAAAAGATTCATTCAGAAATGTAGAAGGAGTTGCGTTCACAAGGCTGCAATATCAATCAGCTACAGAGACTAAGTTTCAAGGGACACAAATCTTGTAAAAATCAATGGACTGGAAAATTGCCACTTCATGCACATCTACCCACTATAGTAATGACATTGACCAAGTTTTGAAAAGATTCATTCAGAAATGTAGGAGGAGTTGCGTTCACAAGATATGGACGTACAGACGTACGGACGCACGGACAGATGGAGAAGATGATGCCAATATACGACCGCCTCCGGCGGCGTATAAAAAATAAAACAGAAGAAGAACAATAGGTTTTTGCACTGTGAGGTGCGAAAACCTAAAAATAACTAATTTCTGAGCATCAATTCAAAACTTTTATCTAAAAATAGAAGAAAATAGCACTGGAACAGTCAAATGTCTGGTTAATTTGTGATGTTTCGGAATCATCACCAGATGAGGTTCACTGGCACCGTTATTTTCACTCACATTATTAAACGAGAGGGCCATGATGGCTCTACATCGCTCACCTGAGTTACCAATGCTCTTTAGGCAATCTTAAATATTATGGACCATAACTCCCATAGGCTTAGTAATCCTTGGTTTATTAACATTATGTCTACATCTGATCAAGATTGCTTTATAAATGTGAAGGCTAGCTAGAATGTAAACAAAGTTAAATATGATTTTTTTTTTTTAACTTTAAGGGCCATAATTGGAGATAGTAGTCAGCCTTGGCAAGATAATAGTCATTTATCTGTACTAAAACTCTGGCCAGTAGTTTTAAAGGAGACGGTTTCTAAAGTTTTCATATATTTTTTTTCTTTCTGTTGCCATGCCATTCAGAATTTTATATGGATAAAGTTTATTTTAGCATCTTTGTGGAGGTTCAACCAAGGATCATCCCTGCCAAGTTTAATCAAATTTTGCCCAGCGGTTTCAGAGAAGATGTTGTTTAAAGTTTTCACTATATACATTTTAGGCAAATTAGCCTCACCCCTTGTGGCCATTTTTTTTTACACATCAGAATAATTTACATATTTTTGGTAAAGGGTTAGTCAAGGAACATCTTCTGTACTAAAACATTTTGAAGTCTGGCCAGCAGTTTTGAAGGAGATGATTTTTAGTTTTCATAATTTTATCTCAACACTGATCTAATTCAAAAGATGAAAATTTATAATAAAGCAAAGGTGCATTGTGTACACTTTTACATAAATTTTAGGTTATCATTATGGCAAATCATCAGGTAGGCAGCCTCCTTCTTTTATTGAAATGGCTAGCAATCATTTTCTGATTATTATGGTCATATTTTAGACTTTACAGTCAAGGATTTCCCACTGAAGAGACAGCATCGGAAAAGACAGTAGTTACTCTTAGGTGGGAAAAAATCAAGAAAATAAATGCAGGACCACACACACACATAAAACTTTAAAGCTATAAACATTCAAAATTATAGAAGTTTTAAGGGCATGGGGACATATTTGGAGTTTGATGCCATTGGTGTAATGAGATTTTTTATATCAGTTGTTCAGGACTTGAGATATTGACCCTAGAGTTGGGAAGCAACATTTTAGCTATAAATTACATGGCATTAGCCCATATTGATTCACATTAAACAGAGGAATGCCATAATGTCAGTTGGGGGGGAACATGGAGAATGTCCGAAAACAAGAGAATAACTTAAATCAACTACTAATACTACCTCTTAGAAACATGTCTGAAAGAAGTTTTAATATTTCAGATGCAGAATAGTTGGCCTAGAGGCTTCAAACCCGTTGTTGTAATGGGAGAGATAGACTGATTTTGCATTCATACTTGCCGTAAAGACTTCCTGGAAATTGATCGCCATACTTTTAAAAGAAAATATTTGTTACCGCTTTTGATTGCATTAATTTCATTTGTCACGCATCCACTGATGGCTTTGGGTTAAAAAGCTTTAGTCATGAAAGATTTGATTTTTGTGATGGGTTCTCCTTGCATTTGAGTCATGGCAAACTTAGTTCCTGTACCCCAGTTAGGTGTATGTTTAAAAATATGAGATCAGTCAAGCTTTTGAAATTTATTTCTCAGACATTTAAAACACTTTAAGTCATCATATAAATAAATTCTAACCAAACATTAGTTTTGTTGAAAATTTCAATTAGGCATGTAGTTAATTGCAGATGGAATAAATAAAACATTTATTTAGCAACTTTTGTGAAAGTTCACCCAAGGATCATCCCTGCCAAGTTTAATAAAATTCTGTCCAGCGGTTTCAGGAGATGTCGTTTAAAGTTTTCACTATAATACATTAAAGGCATATTAGCCATGCCCCTGGCGGCCATGCTTTTTTTATGGATCAGAATTATTTTAGCAATCTTGGTAAATGATTACATATTTTTTCATATTTTTTTTCTTTCCGTTGCCATCCCTGCCAAGTTTAATCAGATTCTGTCCAGCTATTTCAGAGATGTCGTTTAAAGCAAATTGTTGACGATGGACCACGCACGAGAATGTACGCAGGGTGATCATAAAAGCTCACCTTTAGCACATTTTGATCAGCTAAAATATAAAGAACAAATCAAAGGGTGTATTCCTTTAAATCAACGGATCCCATTAGCACCTATTGATAGATACAAATCTAACAAGAGTGCCGATTACCAAAAAACATCCATCCTGCATTTTAACAATTTCAGGGCCATAACTGAAGTGTCTGGGACTATCTAGCTGATTAATAAACCTGGTTGATATATAGTGCTGGTACACATTGTTACCAAGTTTGGCAAAGATCGGGTCACATTTGTGAAAGCAACAGTTTAAGAAAGCGGACTATGTTAATTTTGAACATTGTGCCCATACACATCATGACCAAGTTTGGTAAAGATCAGTTTAAGTTTGTATGTGTTGTAGAGCTGACACTGTTAATTTTGCAGTTTTTCATCAATTAAATGGCTTTTACTTTGAGGTGTTCAAGATATTCTGACTGTTTACTGAACTTTGCCATGATATTGTGTGGTAAGGACTTGTTCCTGCTAATCAGTATTAGAGGGCTGTCTCTGTTAATCTTGCAATTTTTAATCACTTCAAGGGCCATAACTCTAAAGTGCATAGAACACTTTGGCTGGTTATTACATTTGGCAAAGATATTGTGCCCATATACATTGTGACCAAGTTTGGTAAAGATTGGTTATTTTTTTTAAAAGAGTGGACTCTGCTACCCACAACTTCCTGTCAGTCAATGGGCATATAAAACTGACAACAAACCATAGACTTATTTTTACTACAACAGTATGGCTAACAAACCTGCAAGGTCTTGAAACATATTTCCAATGTCTTTTACATGAATACCAATATTGATATTCACTAATCCAGTCGTCTCACAAACCAGACAAGAGATTAATGACTCAAGTAGATACTTACACTGCACACTGAGCAACACAGTAGACTTGAGTGGCCCAGAAACCAGGGCATCATTATGAGCCTGGCACTCATATGGTACTCCATTGTCTTCAGGGTATCTTGGCTTCAATGTCAATACACTTTTTGCATTCATTCTTTTGTCATTAGGTATTGCCTCTGTGGTATATTCAATTCCACTGGTGATTATTTCATTTCGACGTAACCACTTGATGTTTGCTGCTGGTTTTCCAAGTTCGGCGATACAGGTTAGCTGTAGCACATGCTGCGAGAACAGGACTTCAACTGTTGATCCATTGGCATGGTCAACTATCTCAGGCATGTTTGGGGGGACTTGAAATAAAACAAGAGTATTCTGAAATATATTGTAAGATTTTGGAACAAGCTTGAACATTTAATTGGTATAAACTTGGTGCAGAACAAAACAATATCCATATCATTTAAGAAAATCACTTCCTTAAGATCTAAAACAAGAGGGCCATAGAGGCCTGGATAGCTCACCTGAGAATAGCATTACACCAAAGAACATCTGGACTAAAACATTTTGAAATCTGGCCAGTAGTTGAAGATTTTTAAAGGTTTCATATTTTTTTCTTTCCATTGCCATGGCAACCAGAGTTCTGCATGGATCAAGTTTATTTTAGCAACTTTTGTGAAGGTTCACCCAAGGATCCTCCCTGCCAAGTTTAATCAAATTCTGTCCAGCAGTTTCAGTAGATGTTGGTTTAATTTTTCACTATATACATTTAAGGCAAATTAGCCCCGCCCCTGGCAGCCATTATTTTTTACTGAGGAACATCTGTACGAAAACATTTTGAAATCTGGCCAGTAGTTTTGAAGGAGATGATTTTTAAAGTTTTCTTCTTTTTTTTCTTTACTTTCTGTGGCCATGGCAACCAGAGTTCTACATGAATCAAGTTTATTTAAGCAACCTTTGTTAAGATTCCCAAGGATCCTCCCTGCCAAGTTAAATCAAATTCTGTCCAACAGTTTCAGAGGAGAAATTGTTTTCAGTTTTCTCTATATACTTATAAGGCAAATTAGCCCTGCCCCTGGTGGTCATGTCTTTTACAGATTGAAATAATTTTAGCAATCTTGGTAGAGGGTCCCCAATGAACATCTGTACTAAAACATTTTGAAATCTGGAAAGTAGTTTTGAAGGAGATGATTTTTAAATTTTTCATATTTTTTTCTCTTTCTGTTGCCATGGCAACCAGAATTATACATGGAACAAGTTTATTTAAGCAACTTTTGTGAAGGTTCACCCAAGAATAATCCCTGCCAAGTTTAATCAAATTCTGTCCAGCGGTTTCAGAGGAGATGTCAATTAAAGCAAATTGTTGACGATAGACGACGGACGCAGGGTGATTACAAAAGCTCTCCTTTTTCACTTTGTGCTCAGGTGAGCTAAAAAGTAAGGGATAATACAAAAGATAACATTAAATTAAACTGATACAGTGGCGCTATCGTATCAGTTGTCAAAAAATACGATTGATATATGATTGAAATACGAACGATATACGATATACGATCTGCGATAGCAAGTTTGATTTTCCTTTACGATTCGATACGATACGATGCGTTTATAATCTGATACCATACGATATACGATCCACGATCTACGTTATGCGATATACGATATACGGTAAGCACGGTTTACATGACATTTTTATACCTGCAAGCTTGATTTGACTACAAGTCCAGAAATATGCAAAAACTTCATGTTTTTAACAAAATTTATCGTTACATATAACTGGTAATCCATGTGTTCATCTAAAATAAACATAGCGAGCGACAGGAAATGGGGACATACTAAATTGCGGCCCCCGTAAAAAAGCAACGGACTCTACGATCTCCATCGAGACCACTGTAAACCGTACATGTAATGAGAGAAAGTTTTTTTTTTGTTTTTTTTTCTTGTTTTTTTTTTAAATGAAGATTGTTTATAAATATATTTTTATCAGTACGTGTAATAATAACAATCACAATAAAAAACAAAACAAATAATAGTCCTCTGCTACTTGTGTTAATTCACACAATATCTTTTCTTAAAACAAGAGGGCCAAGATGGCCCTAAAGACGCTCACCTGAGGACATTTGTGCTGACCAAGTTTGAGGAAGATTGAATCAAAATTGTGGCCTCCAGTGTGTAAACAAGGTTTTTCTAAGATTTGACCTACTAGCCTACTTTTCAATCGCTTTTTAGGTCTGTTAGATTAATGATCTTCGATAATTCGTTGAAATTTCTGAAGAGAATCGTATACCAACCAAACTGAAACCGGAAATGGAGGGCTGAATAGTTTCCTAATTTTTCATTGGTTAATAATATTATAACCTAAAACGACCGAATGTGTTTTTATTACCAACAATACAATTATCTGTACTTTCATATCTTTCTTAAAGAAAACCTTTATTTAATATACAATTGACACAATATATTCTCTTAGTCTTTTTATCATTTTATTTAATCGTAGATACTGATTTTAATATAAAACATATATCAAGTATGTAATTTAAAGTAAAAAGTGATTCAATCAAGGGCCAAATTTTAACCATTATCTAGTCATAATCTCTCAAACTAGTAATATTGCAAAATATTTTTTTTATGATTGGTCTATAATTATGAATTATGTGGGTACTGACCACTAGACAATATTTCACATCAAATCTATAGATTAAGCTCTAGGTCTTTTCCTATGTACCTCTATGTGAAACAAGTGACCACTGGTGCGGGGTCATTTATCACCGTAAGGCTATGATTTGAACAATCTTGGTAATGAACCATTAGATGATGCTACATACCAAATATCTAAGCTCTGGGCCTTATGGATTTACAGAAGAAGATTTTTTGGTATTTTCCTATGTAACTCTATGTGAAACAAGTGACCACTGGTGCGGGGTCATTTATCACCGTAAGGCTATGATTTGAACAATCTTGGTAATGAACCATTAGATGATGCTACATACCAAATATCTAAGCTCTGGGCCTTATGGATTTACAGAAGAAGATTTTTTAAGATTTTCCTATATAACTCTATGTAAAACAAGTGACCCTGGTGCGGGGGCATTTATCACCATAGGGCTATGATTTGAACAATCTTGGTAATGAACCATTAGATGATGCTACATACCAAATATCTAAGCTCTGGGCCTTATGGATTTACAGAAGAAGATTTTTTAAGATTTTCCTATATAACTCTATGTAAAACAAGTGACCCTGGTGCGGGGGCATTTATCACACCATAAGGCTATGATTTGAACAATCTTGGTAATGAACCATTAGATGATGCTACATACCAAATATCTAAGCTCTGGGCCTTATGGATTTACAGAAGAAGATTTTTTAAGATTTTCCTATATAACTCTATGTAAAACAAGTGACCCCTGGTGCGGGGGCATTTATCACCATAGGGCTATGATTTGCACAATCTTGGTAATGGCCCATAAAAATGATGCTACATACCAAATATCTAAGCTCTGGCCTTGCAGTTTTGCAGAAGAAGATTTTCAAAGTTTGAGTTTTTAAAATCTATTTTTAGCTCCTGTGACCTACTTTTTCAACCAATCTGAATAATTTGTACAACTTTGATAGAGGGCATCATAAGGATGATTCCTGTGAAGTTTGGTCAAAATCCCTTCAGCGGTTCAGGAGGAGATGTTCTTTAAAGCAAATTGTTGACGACGGACGGACGCACGCACGGACGACGGACAAAAGGTGATCACAATAGCTCACCTTGAGCACTTCGTGCTCAGGTGAGCTAAAAATATGAATATAATTGATCCATGCCCTTTTATATACGATCTCGACCACTCATTGAGCGCTTGTAAACCAACACATAGAAGTATAGCATGTGCTAGAGAACTTCTGGTTAACTGTCAAATAGCCGAAAAAAATGTAATGATGCATGAACAACTGCATGCAACCTGCACCTTATATATAGAGAGAAAGAGATACCCGTATTGCTGCTTCTTTAAACAATTAATTTTAAAAAAAGAGGACCGGAAGTAATTAGTGAAGAGGTCGCCGATTTTGTCGCAGCTTATACATGATGATAGCAGAAAATCTTATTTGCAAACAACATCTAAATTGGTCCCATGCTTTTAACCATAAGCACAAATTATTTGTTCCTATAAAAGAACTTTTGCTATATTTTACTCGCTGTTTTAACCATAAAAAAAATATTTTTATTTGTTTTATCAATCATAAGAATACTCTAAGACTTACTCGTATGTGATTACAGTGAAACCTCGGAAAACCGGACCCCCAGAATACCGGAATTCCCGGAATACCGAACGATCATGCTGGTCCCGTTTTTTATATCCTTCTTATTTTCATGTTTTTAAAGTCCTAGAATACCAGAACCTCGAAATTCCGAAATCCGAACGATTATCCTGTCCCAAAATGCACTTAAACTACATAAAATTACCCCACAAAACCGAACTGCCGAAAGTTGTTCACACGTCTAGACTAATCGAGTGTCCAGCGTGTCAAACTGGTATAAAATGGCACATTGTGTACTGTCAGTAATTTGTGTATACAAGCTGCACTAAGGTGTCAGCAGAATAACCTCGCACGTGCCGTAACAAAGGGCAAATTTCAAACATGTTAACACAATTCTGTTTTGGACGGGTATGTTTTATTGTAAGGGTTTACTGTAATCAATAGGAAAGTGAAAATGAGGTGCGATAATTAGAAACGACGATTATAAAAGGTTAAATCCTTTAATGATGGACATCATTTGGTCTTAACGGTTTCGCTGGCGGAATTTAATTACATAAGTGAAGTTAAATGTGTTAATTAGAATTTGTTTGGTTTCAGATTAATTTATTTGAACTTTAAAGATGCACCGCATGCGAAAAATAATTGATGTTATTCGCTACATTTTTCCCTTTGTAAATAAAATGTGTTTAAGGTAGATCTAATTATTGAGTTATCATCACAATATATTCAACGATTTTTAATTTTTTGAAACATTCTTTGGTAACGTCGACGGGTTGAATTAACTCTAGAAGATAAAGTTAAGCTTTTGAAAGAATCAGAGTCCATTCCTAAGCCTACATTAAAGGTGAAAAAAAACCAACATTTCTCTAGATAAATCACAAAATATGAAAAAAAAAAAAATAATGATAAAAAAAACAACATGGGCTTAAACATTGAGTGAGTGATGGAGATAGTGAGTGAGTAAATTAATACACTGCAACACTGTATATGTACACTGTACTCATATTTGAAAGAAACCCCACAAAACCGATCACCTCAGAAAACCTAACTTTTCACCTGGTCCCAAGGGGGTTCGGTATTCCGAGGTTCCACTGTACTATATTTTTTTAAAGTCCATTAGTCTTTAATTTGTAAAGAACCCCACTCCCTCAAGTTAGAGAGAGATCTTTTACTATTAATATCATCATCAACAGGATTTGCTATGGAAATATACTGATATATAGAATGTCTTCTTCTTCGAAATATAATATTTCTATGATGACAATTTAATTTTAGAATAATTATGTAATTATGATACACATAAAAAGGAATAAACAATATGAATTTTAGGAAGAAACTTGTAGTCATGTTGTTGTTGTCACGTAGATTCCTCCGTTGTCTTCGGGACACTCCTTGGTAGGATGAAGAATTTAGAGTTTTCTGTATTAAGGGTCACACTTCATTATGTACACTCGCAATGTTGTGAATATATACTCTAACAAGCATAGGCGGCAGAGCTGTTGGTCAGACAATATTAATTTAGTCGGTGCAGTTTATATTACGTAAGTGCTCTATAGTGTATGTATGTATATACACATACTTATTCTAAGTTACTTGTAAATTATTGTATAATATTTATTATAATAGAGGAACAGTTTTTGACTAAGCTGCCCAGTGACACTACGTACATAACACCCTGGTTCTTTCTGTGATAATGTTCTCACAATAGGCCTGCGACCATCTTTCATGTTTTCTGTCATGTTAATTAGTACCGGTTATAACATTCATGTTGTGTAAAGGTTGACTGTCCCTCCCTCGCCTTGGGGGTGAGATTGGGGGTGGGGGTGAGTGACGGTATATCGGTACCGGCGATACATAAAGGTGACATATCCGGTCAAAATGAACACATGCTGTGCCCGCTGATAAGAAGGTATGACATGCGTCTGGTGAAATACTATTACATTGGTTAAATATGTATATATACACATTCATGCATAAATGTACATACAAGAGAAAAAAAATCAGATATATTTTAAGCGAACTATACATGTAATAATATGGATTTTTTCCCATTTAACTTTTATCATGTAGTGAATTTGTGTTTTCACGGACAAGGAGAGATCGGTAATTTGACTAAAACCGTATGCTTCTATTCTCAAAGGCAATATGTTAATTTTCTATTGTAGGGTTCCTGTTTTTTTTTTCTTTGGTTCATTTACTTGTCAGAGGAATAGCACCGACCAATACACGGGAGAGAAGTTCCTGCTTAGAACCAGTACTGAGTTCTCCGAGTTCCCATAGCAACCCCAATTTGCCAAGTGCAAGACAAGGGCGAATCTAGTACAAATTTTATACTTCTTGACGCCATCACCGGAGAAATGTATCCCGGTTGGGTTTCGAATCCAAGACCTCCTGATATCATATTGCTTATTCAAACTGAAAGAGAGGGAAAGAAGAAAAAGAAATATGTTCTGTGCGAATTATGACGTTTGCATATGTGGAGAGAGAGAGAGACAGACAGAGAAAGAGGAGGGGGGGTAAATAAAGTAGGGAATAAAAACAAGAGGGCCATGATGGCCCTGAAACCCTCACCTGAGTACCATTGCTACAACTGATTACAAGGTTTTTAAACAGACAAGAATTCTGATATAACTCAATCTTAAACATTTTAGCCCTGACAATACTACACACCAAATATATAAGCACTGGGCCTTATGGTTTCAGAGGAGAAGACTTAGTGCGGGGTCATTTATCTCCAAAGGGCCACCATTTTGAAAATCTTGATAATAATCCATTAGATGATACTACATACCAAATATCTAATCTCTAGGCCTTATGGATTCATAGAAGAAGATTTTTAAAGATTTTCCTATATAACTCTATGTAAAACAAGTGACCCCTGGTGCGGGGGCATTTATCACCGCAGGGCTATGATTTGTACAATCTTGGTAATGGCCCATAAGATGATGCTACATACCAAATATCTAAGCTCTAGGCCTTGCAGTTTTGCAGAAGAAGATTTTCAAAGTTTGCATTTTTAAAATCTATTTTTAGCTCCTGTGACCTACTTTTTTAACCAATCTGAATAATTTGTACAACTTTGATAGAGGGCATCATAAGGATGATTCCTGTGAAGTTTGGTCAAAATCCCTTCAGCGGTTCATGAGGAGATGTTGTTTAAAGCAAATTGTTGACGACGGACGGACGGACGCACGCACGGACGACGGACAAAAGGCGATCACAATAGCTCACCATGAGCACGTTGTGCTCAGGTGAGCTAAAAATACACATTAGAACTTTAATGTAGGTATATGAAATTTTTGATGTAAAATTAATTTTAATTAGTAAATACTTACCTGTTATTACTTCAGGTATGTGTCTATTTGTGCACAGCTTCCAAAACAGAGTCCGCAAAATAAACCATTCCCTAAACCCCCTAGTTACCGGAAGTGTAACCCCCGTTCTCCAATTGTATATGAAGCCATCGAGGGATACAACCGCCAGCAAGCGGGGAGGGAGGTGGGACTCTGTAATTAATTAATTTTACTTCAAAAATTTCATTTTAATAGCATAAATACGTTACCTGTTATTACTTCAGGTATGACTTCGTCGCTAAGGCGGGAGGTTGCTAACAAAGAACCTTGATTGCAGCGACACCCGAAGTAGGAAACGACCAAAGCCGCCGAGGCGTCAGACATGATGATTAAACTATTGTCTGAAGGTGCCATGCTTCCATGCACAGAGAAGGCGAGTGCGTCCCCCCTTGTCTGCGGATGTAAGAGACAACAGTCGTGTTGTCTGTAGATACTAGAACAGATTTGCCTCGAATGAGAGGAGAAAACTGTCGTAAGGCTAGTAGAACCGCTTTGAGTTCGAGGTTGTTGATATGAAGAGAACTGTCCCGAGGGGACCAAAGACCCGAGGTTGTGAGACCCAGAGGTTCCAGATGAGCACCCCAGCCTGACAGACTGGCATCCGAGAAGAGGAACAGTTCCGGTTGAGGAGGAGAAAGAGGAACACCCTCTCGGAGAAACGAGGGGGAATTCGACCAACTGAGATGATGAACCAATTCCGGAGAAACCGGAAGAATGGTCTGTAAATGGTCTCGACTGGGACGCCAGATCGAGAGTAGGATAAATTGAAGAGGTCGCATGTGAAGGCGGCCCAGCGGAACAAGATCCGCTGCTGCATTGAGTACTCCGAGAAGCGATACGAATTCGCGGGCTGAGATTGATTGCCGACGCGAAAACCCCCGAACCAGAGTTAGAAGAGACATAATTCTGGGTTCCGGAATTCTGATCCTGTTTAGGTCGGTCAGAAACTGCATCCCGACAAACGTGAAGTTCTGGGATGGGATCAACTCCGATTTCTCGGAGTTGAGGATGAAGCCTAACCGGAGAGCTAGGTCTGTCACCCATCGAAGTTCGTCGAGAAGAGCGACTGGGTCCATGTGAAGAAGAAGCCAGTCGTCGAAATACGCCAGGAGGCGTGAGCCGCGAAAATGAACCCTGGCGACCAGAACCGAAACTATTTTGGTGAAGATTCTGGGGGCCGAAGACAGGCCGAACGGAAGGGCCTTGAACTGGTAGACAGTTTGGCCATCCGTAAAACGAAGGTATTTCCTGGAATGAGGATGGATAGATACATGGAAGTAGGCATCCGATAAATCCAGGGAAACAGCCCAGTGACCGGGGAGGACGGCTGCCCTGATCGACGAAGTTGTTTCCATTTTGAAGTGTTCCTTCGGAATGAAGGAGTTTAGATGAGATAGGTCTATGACCGGTCGAAACCCGCCGTCCTTCTTGGGAACCAGAAAGAGACGGCTGTAAAACCCCGGAGAGGTTGGAATCGAGACCCTTTCTACCGCTCCTTTTTTCAGAAGATCTGAAATGGCGAGTCCCAGACGAGGATGATTGGAGGAGAGATGAATGGGAGAGCGTGATAGTGGAGGGGGACGACTGAACGGAACCCGATACCCGTGTCTCACGATAGACAGGACCCATTGGTCGTCGGTGATTGTCTCCCAATGATGAATGAAATGAGTGAGTCTGCCGCCTACTGAAAGGGCAGGAACACTCTTCCTCCTAATCGAACGTCTGGAAGAGGAAGCGGAAGAAAGGACGTACCCCTAGGGCTTACTCCTCCCCCTTTGACTGGTAGAGGTAGAAGAAGGGGTGGGGGGCGATGAAGGAGGAAATCGTGGTCGCTGAGGACCAGATTGGCGAGCGCCCCTGGAAGAGGGATTGCCTCTGAAAGGAGATTGAGGCTTGCCCTTTTCCGAGTCCTTCGGGGATTTACCGGTAGAAGCCGAAGGTTTCTTCGGTATCCGGAATTTGGGGGGAGCCGAAGTAGGAGTGCGGGGCTGGAAGGCCACCGCGCCGTGCATTTGCTCCTCCCTGGAGGCATCCGCTACTTCCTTGATTGGGCCCCCAAAGAGGGACGAAGAAGAAAGAGGGGCCGACCTAAGCTTTTCTCGAGAAGAAGAGAGAAGTAGCTTGTTGGGGCCGTCCAGGATGGCATCCCGCCTGCAGCGAGTCATCTCGGAAGAGAGAGAGAGAGATAGCAAAATCGAATGTTTTGCCGTCGCTGCTAAGGCCTCTAAAAGAAGCCTGACGGAAGCAGATAAGGCATCCTTTTGTTGTAGCTTGACCGAAAGAGCGGCCACGAAGGAGTCAGTATGCGACGAGATGCCAGAAAGAAAGCGGGAGCGTTGCTCCCAGCGATCCAGGACCTTCTGCTGAAGCGGTAAAGAGGAGGGGACCTTGAGCCGGAGCCGACTCGCATCTAGGTCCAGTTTCGGAGGGTGGATAGAAAAATCACCCTCCGGAAACTTGTAGGTCTTGGGGTTAAATGTTTTGCCGTCGCTGCTAAGGCCTCTAAAAGAAGCCTGACGGAAGCAGATAAGGCATCCTTTTGTTGTAGCTTGACCGAAAGAGCGGCCACGAAGGAGTCAGTATGCGACGAGATGCCAGAAAGAAAGCGGGAGCGTTGCTCCCAGCGATCCAGGACCTTCTTCTGAAGCGGTAAAGAGGAGGGACCTTGAGCCGGAGCCGACTCGCATCTAGGTCCAGTTTCGGAGGGTGGATAGAAAAATCACCCTCCGGAAACTTGTAGGTCTTGGGGTTAAAACCCAAAGGCCGAAGGTCTGAAGTTGGAATAAACCAGCCCGGTCCTGGCTTAGAGGAGGATGAAGATTCGAAATCCTCCAGAGCCGAACGGACGACCGGAGAGAAAGGGAGCAACTCCGGTTCGACTGATTTGGATTCCTTAGGCTTACCGACAAGGTCAAGGTAACCTTCGCACCTCTTCCGGGAGGGAGGAGGGGCCGGTTTGCATACTGATGCAGGTAAGGTAGCAAAGACCTCCTGAACAGCCCTGTCCATGGAAAACCGACTGTCGTCTGACTCCTCGTCCTCGTCAGAGAGAGGATTGTCAGTACGAGGGTCGGAATGAGCGCTGGATCGGCGCGAGGTGGACGAAAGAGGCACGTCCTCAGCAAATAAGGAGTCCTCCTCCGGAGAAATGAAGGGAGATTTCATCCTCCAAGTGTCCGCTCAGAGCAGTCCCACTAGTAGGGGGATTGCGAGTAGAGGGAGGAGACCCAGCCTCAGGGCGAGATGGGGGAGCATCCTGAGGGGGAAAGCCCATAAAGGGAAATGGAGGGAAAAAGGGCCACATAGGGGCTGTGCAGAAGAAGCGCCCTGTGGACCCGAGGAGGGAGGAGACTGTAGGAACAGTCTGTGATCTAGGGTCTCTGGTGGAAGAGAAACCCGATCCCTCCTAGAAGATGAAGGCTCACCCGGTATGACGGGGGGGAGGCAGAACTGAAATGCCTGGCGTATTCCCCCATCATGTGGGACCACCACGTGGAAGGGTCAAAGGTCTGAGGTTGCGCTGAAACATCCGCACCTTGAACCTTCGAAGATGTGGTGGAGCGTAAAGGGGACCGGTCCCGAGTAGCAGAGCTAGGGGACCGGTGACCGGAAAAACCCGGGGAACGGTTGTGGGACCGTTTCTTGGGCACCCTTGAACATGAGGGAGGAGGTGGCCGAAGCGGAGAAACCGCAGGGCTACCTGAGGAAAAACTCGAGTCCGAATTTTCAGACAAAATCGGCGAAGACCGGTGACCAACACGTCTAGAGTGGTGAGCCGACCTGGCCGTTGATCGGTGACGATCTCTTGCCGATGACCGGTCTTGGGTCTCTGAGACCGATCGCGAACACCGGTGACCGGTGATTGATGACCGGTGCCCGGTGATTGATGACCGGTGACCGGTGCCTGGTGACCGGTGAGTAGTGGTCGGTGACCGGTGCCTGGTGACCGGTGGTCGGTGCTAGACCTGACCGGTGACCGGTCCTGGGGCTGACACAAGGAGAGCCGGGCAGGGAGCCAGGAGATGAAGGCGGCCTCTCCGGAGAGGGGCGGGAAGCCTTCTTCCTGGGAGGGGGAGAGGGACTCCGACCCCCAGCAGCACTGAACCCAGAGAAGGAGGAGGAAGATGAGGCCTTCCTTTTCCGGGATGAGTAAGACCGACGTGAAGAGGCTTTCTTCCAGATCTCGTCTGTCCACGAAGCACAAACGGTGCAGGTGTCGACCCTAGAGCACCCTGAACATGAAAGGCAGGACTGATGGGAATCCCAGGACGCCTTGACATGTCCGCAGGAGCCCCGAGACTGCGACATAGTAAAAAGCAATACAAAAGAACAATGTATGCAAAATAAAAAACGGGAAGACCGAAGAAAACCCGTACAAAGAAAATCTCGAAACGAGACAACAGTATATACAAAATCAATATAATAAAACCAGTGTCACGGGAGCCGAAGCACGGAAACCCGTGACACAAGGCAAAAGGTCCCGAAACGGGACGGAGATTGGGAATTCTACACGTATATAGAATAAAACCAATAGAACAATATAAACAACACAGCCGAGGCTATGAAAAGATAAGAAAAGGAGAGCTGTAGCGCACAGAAGCTATCAAGAAAGGGACACGCTAGGTTACCCACTGAAACTCGATGGCTTCCAAAACACAATTGGAGAACGGGGGTTACACTTCCGGTAACTAGGGGGTTTAGGGAATGGTTTATTTTGCGGACTCTGTTTTGGAAGCTGTGCACATACCTGAAGTAATAACAGGTAACGTATTTATGCTATTAAAATGCATATGTTACAATCATCTCTTTAAATGTTTTTGATAAGAGCACGCGAGCGAACACTGCAGAGGAAAAAGGTTCCGGAAAATAAATTATTCAAAGGAAGCAACATCTTGGACAAAATCGGAGTTTGATTATGCATAATTAGGTCAGATTTAAATTGTTAATTTTCAGACTTGCTAATCATGAAAATTTTGATCAAACACATCCAATAAACTTAGAGGAATGAATGTAGCCCAGCGTATACTTCAATACTGATTTAATGCTTTCAAATACATATTTTTCACACGTGCATTAAATTGCTTAACGACACACGGTGTCTGTTGCAGAAAGTCACGTAGGCCACTACACATGTATATACCGGTACATTAAAAGTAAAAGAATGTTATTATAACTAAATAAA
>CM037780.1:12697447-12747447 GCA_021229015.1 Solen grandis | reverse complement strand
TATAGGAAAACCCTAAAAAAATTTGTCTTGTCAGAAACCACAAAGCCTCAAGTTAATATGATTGCATGTGGACCTCAATGATATATGTTCAAATCATATAAACCATAAATGGTCAAAATTGACCCACCCCAGGGGCCACTTGATTTTATATAGACTTATTAGAGCTATGACCTTCAAATTTGGATGTCAGGTATAGTTTTTGTGTGTAATTTAGATGATCTTGCTGTACTTCAGCATGGATTATGTATTCCGTATGACTCATAATACACTAAGTGGCAATGAAGGCAATGTTTCTCAGGTGAGCGATTCTGGGCCATCTTGTTTTGTATATTTTCCTATTATTTTTCCTTTTTTGTCAACACCGTAAAGGTGTTATTGTTTGATTTTGCTTACGACTTGAGGCAACTCCATTTTGTATTTCTGCAATTCATTACGCAGTAATATTTTCTTCTTAGTCAGATTTATTTTAACAGCATCATACAGACAATAAAATTGAAAAAAAAAAAATGATAGGGAAACTGCGAAAGCCAAAATCAAAAATGATGAAACAAAAATAGTGAAGCACTTAAAGCAACCCACGCTTAGGGAGATAGTGCATGAAGGAACATTTTGTAAATAATTACTCATCAAATTACCTGGAAAATGACTGCTGCTTACATATTTTACCAATAAGGCAAAGTTAGTTTTAGGGGTGTGCTAACATATATATAGCTTAAATTCTATAACACTATTCACTCATAACACAGGTTGCTACCGGCATTATAGCGAGGCTACAGTGTAGTAGTAGACCCCTATTGATTTTTGGAGTTGTACCTCAAAGGTCAAGGTCATGAGGTAATATACAGTTGGTACTCGTTATCTCCAATTCGCGTATATCGAAATTTCGGCTATGTCAATTTATTAGACTCGGTCCAGATTTTTCCCTTCTTTGTCTATATACATTAACTTCGTGTGTCTCAAAATTTATTTATTTCAAATTACTGCTATCTCAAAGTGAAATTTGGACCCTCGCCCTATAGTACAATGCATATTTGTTTGTTTATCTCAAATACCACAAACGCTAATTAGCCCGCCAATATTTTTCACACCTATTTCTCAACTGGTGACACTAGCTTGGAATGGGGCTATCTGTACGACAAACCGTGATTTTAGGCTTGCATTAATTACCAGATTATGTTTTGACGAAATATTTGCATGGTAATTATCTGGCCTAACACAAGGCATTATGCTTGGCAATCTTTGCTCAAAATGTGCCAGATTTTTATTAAATACCATCAAAGAATAAACACAGGTCATAGCTCACAATGTCTCTAGAACCTACTTGTCCATCTATGTGTGCTGAGCAATCTGGCGTTGTGCAAAGTGCTTTGAATATTGTGTATAAGTGCTCTTTATCTATAGAATGCAGTTCGCATTTTTGATCCATATTATTGTTGTAACCCTATTTGTTTATTTCGTCTACCTTTCTGTATTTATTGAATAAATAAAGAAAAATATGCTACTTATGGATTATTATTTGTTAATTATGTATTCTACAAAAATATGTCATCTTCATTAAGATATCGACACCATATTAATAGAATGATGCAGGTAAGATTTCTTGTTCACAAGCCGAAATACCTCATTTCGGATTGGTCAAATTACGGACATCTCGAAGTCTTATTTTTTGTCCCATGAAATTGGAGATAACGAGTGCCGACTGTATTAAATTCTCACTAACACTATGTAAATTATGTATTGTCTGACTGATTACTCAAAATCTAATTGACTCCTTGGTCTCAAACATTATACAACAGTAACTTATGACTAGTAGAAGAACCATATTGATTTTGGGGTCAGTACCTCAAAGGTCAAAGTCACAAGGTCATAAAATATATTCTCTCCGACGTTGTGTTGAGGAAGCATTGTCCAACTGATATCTCTAAATATCTCTTTTGTATCAATTATTGTATAATTGTTGGTTAAAGATAATATGAAACCCCTTTTGATTTTGGGTTTGTACCTCAAAGGTCAAGGTCACAGGCTTATAAGTTGAATTCTCACAAACACTGTAATAATTAAGTATCATCCGACTGATAACTCAACATCTATTTATTATGCCCACTTTGCAAGTCATTTGGGACTTATGTGCTTATGAGCAGCACTACTGGCTTGTTTTTTTTTTATAATAAACCATGAAACACATATAATCTTTTGGTTATATATTACTGACAATGTTACATGTACTTTACTTAAAATTTCATACATTTATGTCTCTAATTCATTTCAGTGAAAAAAACATGGCTGCCAGGGGCGGGGCTAATTTGCCTTATATGTATATAGTGACTCTTAAAACGACATCTCCTCTGACACAGCTGAACAGAATTTGATTAAATTTGGCAGGGATGATCCTTGGGTGAAGCTCCACAAAAGTTGCTGAAATTATTTCGATCCTTAAAAAAACATGGCCACCAGGGGTGGAGCTAATTTGCCTTACAGTGGCGCTATCGTATCAGTTGTCAAAAGTAGCGTATATCGTTCGTATCGCATCGTATCGTATAGTATACTCAATCGCATTGTAATGTATCGAATCGTTTCCTATCGCATTCAATAGTATTACACATAATGAATGGGATCTTATCGCATCGTATAGCAATGGTATATCGTATATCGTAAATCGCATAACGTATATCGTATCGAACACTCTAAGATTTTTGGCAGTCTATGTTTCGGCCCTTTTTTTTATCGTTTCCTATCGCATTTTGTTTTTTTGTAATGTTTTTATCATAAATTATATTATGTAGTATAATCTTATTATTTGTTTAGTTATAATAACATTCTTTTACTTTTTATGTACCGGAATATACATGTGTAGTGGCCTACATGACTTTCTGCAACAGACGCCGTGCGTGGTTAAGCAATTTAATGCACGTGTGAAAAATATGTATTTGAAAGCATTAAATCGGTATTGAAGTATACGCTGGGCTACATTCATTCCTCTAAGTTTATTGGATGTGTTTGATCAAAATTTTCATGATTAGCAAGACTGAAAATTAACAATTTAAATCTGACCTAATTGTGCATAATCAAACTCCGATTTCGTCCAAGATGTTGCTTCCTTTGAATAACTTATTTTCCAGGACCTTTTTCCTCTGCAGTGTTCGCTCGTGTGCTCTTATTAAAAACATTGAAAGAGATGATCATAACATACGCATATACCTACATTATAGTTCTAATGTGTATTTTTTTTATTCCCTACTTTATTTACCTCCCCCCTTTCTTTGTCTGTCTGTCTGTCTGTCTCTCTCTCTCTCCACATATGCAAACGTCATAATTCGCAGAGAACATATTTCTTTTTCTTCTCTCCCTCTCTTTCAGTTTGAATAAGCAATATAATATCAGAAGGTCTTGGATCGAAACCCAACCGGGGTACATTTCTCCGGTGATAGCCTCAAGACGTATAAAATTTGTACAAGATTCGCCCTTGTCTTGCACTCGGCAAATTTGGGTTGCTATGGGAACTCTGAGAACTCAGTACTGGTTTTAAGCAGGAACTTCTCTCCCGTGTATTGGTCGGTGCTATTCCCCTGACACGTAAAAGAACCAATGTGACTTTTCGCGAAATGAGGTAGGGTATCGCACCCGGACTCACTTGTATCAAAACACTGTCTTTTCCGATGCTTATTTTTTTCAGCAAAAAAAAACAAAACAGAAAGAAAAAAACAAAACAGGACCCCTACAATAGGAAATTAACATACTGCCTTTGAGAATAGAGGCATACGGTTTTAGTCAAATTACCGATCTCTCCTTGTCCTTGAAAACACAAATTCACTACATGATAAAAGTTAAATGGGAAAAAAATCCATATTATTACATGTATAGTTCGCTTAAAATATTATGATTTTTTTTTCTGTTGTATGTACACTTATGCATGAATGTGTATTTTTAACCAACGTAATAGTATTTCACCAGACACGTGTCATACCTTCTTATCAGCGGGCACAGCATGTGTTCATTTTGACCGGATATGTCACCTTTATGTATCGCTGATACCGATATACCGTCACTCACCCCCCCCACCCCTAATCCCACCCAAAGGCGAGGGAGGGACAGTCAGACTTTACACATCATGAATGTTATAACCGGTACTAATTAACATGACAGAAAACATGAAAGATGGTCGCAGGCCTATTGTGAGAACATTATCACAGAAAGAACCAGGGTGTTATGTACGTAGTGTCACTGGGCAGCTTAGTCAGAAACTGTTCCTCTATTATAATAAATATTATACAATAATTTACAAGTAATTTAGAATAAGTATGTGTATATACATACATACACTATAGAGCACTTACGTAATATAAACTGTACCGACTAAATTAATATCGTCTGACCAACAGCTCTGCCGCCTATGCGTTTTAGAGTATATATTCACAACATTGCGAGTGTACATAATGAAGTGTGACCCTTAATACAGAAAACTCAAAATTCTTCATCCTACCAAGGAGTGTCCCGAAGACAACGGAGGAATCTACGAGACAACAACAACATGACTACAAGTTTCTTCCATTGATTCATATTGTTTATTCCTTTTTATGCATATCATAATTACATAATTATTCTAAAATCATCATAGAAATATTATATTCTGAGGAAGAAGACATTCTATATATCAGTATATTTCCATAGCGAATCCTGTTGATGATGATATTAATAGTAAAAGATCTCTCTCTAACTTGAGGGGGTGGGGTTCTTTACAAATTAAAGACTAATGGACTTTTAAAAAATATAGTAATCACATACAAGTAAGTCTTAGAGCATTCTTATGATTGATAAAACAAATAAAAATATTTTTTATAGTTAAAACAGCGAGTAAAATATAGCAACAGTTTTTTATTTATCATCATGTATAAGCTGCGACAAAATCGGCGACCTCTTCACTAATTACTTCCGGTCCTCGTTTTTTAGCTCACATGAGCACAACGTGCTCAAGGTGAGCTTTTCTGATCGCCTTTTGTCCGTCGTCCGTCGTCCGTGCGTGCGTGCGTGCGTCCGGCGTCAACAATTGCTTCAAACAACATCTCCTCCTAAACGGCTTGGCCAATTTGGAAAATATATTGCAGGAATGTTCCTTGGATGAAGCTCTACTAAAGTTGTATAAATGGTTCTGGTCCATTGCATAATTAGGTCACAGGAGCTAAAAATAGATTTTAAAAATGAAAATTTAAAAAATCTTCTTCTCTGAAACCACAAGGCCTAGCCTTTTGATTTTTGGTATGTAGCATGATCTTATGACTCTCTACCAGGATTGTACAAATTATGACCCTGGGGTCAAAATTGGCCCCGCCCCAGGGGTCACTTGATTTCACATAGGCTAATATAGGAAAAACTTGAAAAAATCTTCTTCTCCGAAACCACAAGGCCTAACCTTTTGATTTTTGGTATGTAGCATCATCTTATGGGCCACTACCAAGATTGTACAAATCATAGCCCTATGGTGATAAATGACCCCGCACCAGGGGTCACTTGTTTTACATAGAGTTATATAGGAAAATCTTAAAAAATCTTCTTCCATGAATGCTTAGATATTTGGTATGAAGCATCATCTTATGGGCCACTACCAAGATTGTACAAATCATAGCCCTATGGTGATAAATGACCCCGCACCAGGGTCACTTGTTTTACATAGAGTTATATAGGAAAATCTTAAAAAATCTTCTTCTATGAATCCATAAGGCCTAGAGCTTAGATATTTGGTATGTAGCATCATCTTATGGGCCACTACCAAGATTGTACAAATCATAGCCCAATGGTGATAAATGACCCCACACCAGGGGTCACTTGTTTTACATAGAGTTAAATAGGAAAATCTTAAAAAATCTTCTTCTATGAATCAATAAGGCCTAGAGCTAAGATTTTTGGTATGTTGTAGCATCTAATGGTTCATTACAAAGATTTTCAAAGTCTTGGCCCTACGGTGATAAATGACCCTGCGCCCAAGTCTTCTCTGAAACCATATGGCCCATTGCTTAGGTATTTGGTGTGTAGTATTGTCAGGGGTAAAATGTTTTAGATTAAGTTATATCAGAATCCTTGTCTGTTTAAAAACCTTGACATCAGTTGAAGCAATGGTACTCAGGTGAGCGATTCAGGGCCATCATGGCCGTCTTGTTTAAAATTAATTAATTGTTTAAAGAAGCAGCAGTACAGGTATCTCTTTCTCTCTATATATAAGGTGCAGGTTGCATGCAGTGTTTTACATTTTTTTCGGCTATTTGACAGTTAACCAGAAGATCTCTAGCACATGCTATACTTCTATGTGTTGGTTCACAAGCGCTCACTGAGCGGTCGCGATCTTATATAAAAGGGCATGGATCAATTATATTCATATTTTTTTAAGAAAAGATATTGTAGTGAATTAACACAAGTAGCAGAGTACTAGATATCAGTAAAGTACTGTTATCATTTTTTTTTTTTATTGTGATTGTTATTATTACACGTACTCATAAAAATATATTTATAAATCTTCATTAAAAAAAACAACAACAAAAAAAAACCTTTCTCTCATTACATGTACGGTTAACAGTGGTCTCGATGGAGATCGCAGAGTCCTTCGCTTTTTCAGGGGGACCGCAATTTAGTATGTCCCCATTTCCTGTCGCTCGCTATGTTTATTTTAGATGAACACACGGATTACCAGTTATATGTAACGATAAATATTGTTAACAACATGAAGTTTTTGCATATTTCTGGACTTGTAGTCAAATCAAGCTTGCAGGTATAAAAATGTCATGTAAACCGTGCTTAATTCTGTATATCATATATCACATAACGTAAATCGCAAATCATGGATCGTATATCGTATGGTATCAGATTATATACGCACCGTATCGAATCGTAAAGGAAAATAAAACTTGCTATCGTATATCGCATATCACAGATCGTATATCGCATATCGTTCGTATTTCAATCGTATATCAATCGTATTTTTTGACAACTGATACGATAGCGCCACTGTATATGTATATAGTGAAATCTTTAAATGACATCTCCTCTGAAACTGCTGGACAGAATTTTATAAAACTTTACAGGTATCATTTCCTTCAAAACTACTGGCCAGATTTCAAAATGTTTTAATACAGACTGATGTTCTTTGGGTAACCCTATACTCAGGTGAGCGATCCAAGGCCATGATGGCCCTCTTGTTATAATTTACTTGTTTGACTGACCAATTTTCTTTTGGACTGACAAAATATCAAGATCTGTTAGACCAAATGACTGACACTTTTTTCTTAACTTTCACAATGTCTTGCTTCAGAGAGTTTCATTTGTAGAGTCATGGATTTTTGCATTCTATCAGCTGATTAGATTGAACTACCATAAACACTCATGTTTTGTGTGCATTTCTATGACTTCATTTTTGATTTCAGAGAAGGGGTGCACACAACATAAGAGAATTCATTTTTTTGTAGTTTTTTCAAACTTTACCCCAACCCACTAAGAAGCCATATCAGCAATCATTGAGGTCTATATAAGTGTATTTCATACTTTAAATCGTTACGGCGGCATCCAGGTAGAATTGCTGACCTATCGCAAGCCAGCTGGAAGGCTTCCTCACATGAAAATCCGAATGACCTTGCCGGGATTCGAACCCACACGTTATGTACTCTGGTGAGCAATCTACGGCCAAATGGCCCTTTTGTTCATCCCTCCACTGCAAGCAATCCTGTTAAAAAACTACAGAAAAACAAGTCCTTGTTAGTCATTAATAGATATGAACCCTGGTAGCTGTCTGTACCTGTAAACATTAGAGAATTTGAGAGATTCCTAGACCCTGTTAGGACCATGATCTCTCCTCTCATCCTGACATCCAAAGTTTTCCATTTCTCTTGTTTTACTGTTGTGGCCTTTCCAGAATGTCAGCTAGAGATCACAAGTCATTCTAGTGTCGCTACATGCCTACTTTTTCTTGATTTTTTTTTTTTTGTAATGTGAAATGAATAATAGCGGTAGTAATTTGCTTTCTTTGAAAGCAGAGCCAGAAAAAAGACTGAAGGACCATTACTGAGAAAATCAGTGAGCAAGATTTGTGGTGTTCTTCTGTCAGTTGGACTGGACAAGACACTCTACAGACAGTCTGAGGAGATTATCCAGAGCCAGTTTAATAACTTTTTTCCAGTTATTTCTCTGCAACCATAAAACAGAATTAGTTTCAGCGAGAATAATTCTGTGGGCCAATGAAGTGGGAGGTTAACCCTTGTTAAATTGTAATAACAATTATGGGCAGTGTCAGACAACAAGACACAACAAATCACAGGACTGGCTGTCACACAGGCCCCTGTCTTAGAAATGTTGGCATTTTGTATCTAGGAGTATAAAGGAAGGAAAGGATACCTGAATCATGTTGTGAAAACCATAACAAACAGTCAAATGCTTTTATCATATCAATTTATTGTTTAAAAAGAAAATAAAGATTCTTCTATGAATTCATCTTGAATCAGATGCAATGAATGTACAAAATTAATAGTAAGAAGTGTAAACTCTAGAAACATTATCAGAGTATTTGGCATTGAAAGAGAATTCTGTGTATGACCTAGGATTAAATGGCTTCCTATTGGAATATGGGGTATAGTTGAATTGGTTTCCAATTCTTATCGTAATTGTTTTGTGTTTACTGTTTAACAAATTTACCTTTATTTTGCTGTGTTTTTCCTTAAGGGTCATCCATCACCAATATTTAAATTGAAAGGACATCATCTCCTAAGCTACTGGTCTAATTTTCATAAAACTTTACAGGAATGTTCTTTGGGTGGTCCTTTTCCAAAGTTGTTCAGAAATTAAATTCCATGCAGAAGTCTGGTTTCCATGGCAACTAAAAGGGAAAACAATTTGAAAATTTCAAAAGTCTTTCATCCAAAAGTAATGTAATGACTGGATTTCAAAGTAATTTGGCACAGATGTTCCATAAGTCACTCAATTAAGATTTTTAAATTACATTCAAGACTTGTTATCTCGAAATCAACAAAATCATCATTTTGATGTTGAGATATGAAAATGTGGACATGTAAATTTACATGAACCTGGAAACATGTGATCATATATAAACAATCATTCACAAAATGAACATGTATAAAAGGCCCAATATACCTAAGAAAAAGACTTTTTTCATATTATATGTTATAGCTTAAACTGAGTTTTGCTGAAATTGATGATGCAAGTTTCTTTCAGTATACTCGCTGCTAATACGGCCAAATGGCGTCAACGTTAGATCACCGGTGTCAAAAAAATAGTTCACACTTTTTAGTTTATTTAAGCATATATGATTGCATCTTAAGGTAGTGGCACCCTAATGCATGAATTTTGAAGTTCTGGTTTCTTTAGTGTTTTTCTATTCTATACATTTAAAGAAAGCAATTTGTGCGATATAAGAAATTTCTAACCACAGCTTGTAAAAAATTAATGATTTTTAGTCTATGTAACCCTGTATTGAAATGCTTTTGCAAATTGTGTGGGGGTATACATATAAAAACTACTATAAAATCATCAAATTTCCCAATTTTTTCTCATGAATTGATGAATTGATCATATACCTAAGGCATATATCAAATGGAAAACATATTAAAACATCTGATAAAATTTGATGAAATGTATATTTATAAATTTATGCAGGAAGTCTCCATATTAAAGTTTGATATTTTCCCCCATTTATAAAATAGCAACATCACAATTCCTGGTAAAGAACATATTTTTATACAAATGTCTCAGAACAAGCTGTTCAAAGAATATTCATATACTATTTTAAACATAAAAATGCACAACTTTATATAGGTTAGCCATAAAATATCAAGTAATAACAGTAAACATTACCTAACCCCCTATTTTTTAAGCCCAGTAAAACACACAATGTTATGTTTTGACTGCTTCCCAAATTCTTTTCAGGTACAATGTGAGCACAAACTTAAAATAATAATTATAATTATCATATTAAGTGTCTTTTTCTATTGCATGATTATGTAATATCATTGTTAAGTGAAATAATGAACAGATACTGACAACTATTTGACAAAGTATGTACAATCTTAGTACGAAAGAATCACTTTTTTCCGCTTTACACAAATTTCCAATACACAAACTTATGTTGCTGTAGTTATATTTGATTAAGATACCATTTGCTTTTTAAAATTTGCTTTTATTTGTGGATAACTTTTCAAAATACTCTCAATTATCACAATTATGCATTTTGACAAATCTAGGGGAATTCCAAAATGGCGTCACCGGAATGTAATTCAGAGAGGTGTTTTTCTTCTCTATTTTATAAAAAAGGAACTGTATTTTTGCATTTAAAAAGATGAATAGCAATCAAAATTATAACATTTGATTAACAGTTTATAAGATACGATGAACAAAAAAGAATCACAATCCGAATCATGGTGTGTTATGCCGAAGAATATTGGAAGTCGACATTTGTTGAGCCCATTAGGGTTCCTCTACCTTAATAAGCATTAATCAGTTTAATTCCAAGTATTACAGTTTGCAACATGTTAAATGTTGTAATTGACACTAATTGTGCCGGGTGGGGACATAATCTACGAGAGTGTGAAAACTTACATCAGTGATACTGAATTTTCACACATCCGTGAATGTGTCAGCTTGTGTCGAGATAAACACATAGTCTCAGGTGAGAATATACTTACCAAGATCAAAGAAATATGTCGAGATATAAAAATGTTGAAATAAAAAATATCGAGATAATTGATTTTATATACTGTGACAAGAGTTACAAATGTTATGAAATTACTAAATGAGAGATTAATATAAGATATAATTATGATTGTAAAATATAGATACTGCCTGTCATAGATATAGATGCTGTTGCACAGGTTGATTCGTTATAGTCTAGTGGTTCAAAGGAGTGACCAGTAACACTCAGTGATTACAGTTGGGTGTTAATTGATAACAGCCAAATAAAGGAAACAGGCTAGAGTTCAAAGTAGCCCCCAATAATTGCAATGTAATGCTAATTGATAACAGGTATATTAAGGGAACCCTTTCACTTAATATCAAGATGATGATGATGGACATTAATATCTATTATATACTTTAATATGATTGGATGAAGGAGAGAAAGGGGTGTGAATGACGAAAGATGATGATGTAGAAGAAGAAGTAGTATGTTAAGGCAGAAGGAAAGAGTAGAGAGAAGTTAGAGGATGTAGGAGGTCAGCAGAAGTGAGAGGTAGAATAAGAGACAGGAGGATAAAATGGAATGGAGAGGAAAGTTAAGTGGCAATGGTAAGGTGTTAGGGAAGGAAGAATAACATAGGACAGGATAACTTGATAATGAAACATGTACAAGGAACTCTTAATGTGAAAATAATAAAAGATGAAAATACAAGTGATGTGTTATAACAACCAAGGATGAGCTAATTCCCACAACAACCAAGGATGAGCTAATTCCCATAACAACCAAGGATGAGCTAATTCCCAGTACAACCAAGGATGAGCTAATTCCAACCCGGTTACATAAGGATGAGATATAATTCCAACCTGGTTACAATACATTTTAAGAGAGAAAAAGTTGGGACTTTCAAAGTATGTAAAGATATACTCAATGTCGAGACTCGCAATGTCGACATAATGAGTCTCAACTGTATTCTGATCCATCAAAAACATGGCCACATGGGAGCAGAGAACGTTTCCCTTATTTGTATATAATTCAAATTTGAAAACTCTTCTTGTCGAAAACAGGGCTGAAACAAGTACCTGTGGGTTGGGTAGAAAATGGCAGCCTTTTCTATCATGATACCTCATGTACTTCTTTTCTATATAACAAATGTACATGCCATTAGCTAATTCCTAATGATATCTTTAAACCTTATTCCACACTCTGTCAAGAAATTATCTTAATTTACATTCAAAATAGACATATTTTGGGTGTACAGGTTTTTTGGCACAGTTGTTCCTTTGGTCACTGTCAACAAGATTTTGAAATTTATTATGATATTTTGAAAAACCTGGCTGCCTTTTCCATTAAATCATAAGATATTTGCTGTTTATTTCCTTGTTCTCAGATGAGCCATTCCAGGGCTTTGATTGCCCTTTTGTTACCTAATAATACCAGATCTTCATATCAACTTTTTAAAGCAAAAAAACAAAAACAAAAAAAAACAACAACACAAAAGCCCCCTTTTCTGACTGACCAAGTGAAGTTATTTATAATGTCATTTGTAACTTATAATCAACCTCTGCCTCTTAAGGATTTATCCCTGGTGAACCTCAAGATCTTAATTGAGACTTTGACCATACAAAACATATATATATATCAAACTCTGTGTCCAACCATTAACAACAGAACCCAATATTAGTGTCAGGGCGGAGAAATGTTTCTCTAATGAACATTTTGACCCCTGCCTGAGGACATCATTAAATGATCAGTCGCAATTCCAGTTTTTCTAACTTGATTTGAAAATACTCAGAGATCTGCTTCAGCTGTATGTGGTGGTGAAATTCACACATTCAGACTGTTGGCATTTTATTTAAGCCTTATTTCCTCTTTGTTTATGATGTTAAGTTGCAGACCAGGCAATTTGTGAGCCCATGTTTTCTTCTTGCTTTCCTATCCATAGACCAATATGGCAATCAAGGCTGAGTTTAGTAACATGATTAAGGAAGTGTTTAAACTGGGCTGGAGGGGAAGTAATTTGATTAAAAAGTAATCAGAGACAATTAATTGGTACATGTATGCTGGAACTAATAGATCATCTGCAAGTTCAGACAGATTTGGATGCCAGTTCTGATGTTCATTAACTGAGGAACAAGTGAAGTGGGGAAGACATGGACAGGGATTAAAGATAAAGCAGTCAAGTTTTGAGTATAAGACAACTCCTTCCCCCAACCCACCACTCTCAAACACACTCACATGCACTTAACTTAAAATCTGCAGAAATCTTTTTTAGCATATTTAAAGAACATTTGAACAGCCAATAGTCTGGAAATGTTCTAAAACAATGCATAAAAACTGTTAAGAACAGATTAAGAACACTAGAAGTCTTACAAAATTCTAGAACCACTTTTAATAAAAAAAAAAAGTTGTTCTTAAACGGTTTATAACAACTGTTTTTAATTCCCAAAACAGAAAAAAGTACTGTCCCAGTTAAATACTTTTGGAACATTGTAAGGATTATACGGTGTTAATTGTTATCTTATTATCATAACCTGCAATAATTGGATTTCTTCTTCTTTTCCCTCCTGTTTTGTTAAATTTCATATCAGTATTTAAAAAGAAAATATTCAAAAGTCATATTAAGAAAACACAATTTCCTTTAAGTCGTAAACAAGTTATTGTTATTTTACCAGCATCTTATGTAAGGAAAAAATGCACTGATAAAAGATTTTGAACATTTTACAGATTCTTTCATACATAAATACATATCTATATTTACACTTTTATTGCCCCAAAAGGTTCAACATTATGTTTTCTCAAGCTAGTGACAAAATATAAATGAGTAAGGTTTGTTATCATTACCCTTAGGGTATTTCAGCAAATGTAGATGTACAAAGTTTCTGAAATCCAGCAAATCTAGCCTCTAAGTTGCCTGAATTCCCCTGGAAATGTACAAGGAATCATTGAATGTTACAACCAATTATCAGGAAAGTGAATTATGAAATGACTTAAATCACCAGCGATGAATTTTGTTATCATCATCGATTTTGCAATGAAATGCTTTATTTAATCATTCTTCATCTGTAATGGACAACCCTTGAAGTTGAAGAAGTAACTGAATTTCCTTGCAGATGGAAGAGTCATTTTACATTTCTGGAAATTTTTTCTTTCCTCTTTATTGCTTTGATGAAGGAACCTTGACTGTTTTCTATATCAGCAGAACCTTTTATGGTTCATCAGCTTGGTCGTGTTTGTCTACTTGTATTAGACCTGATTAACTGCTGGAGTCCACAATGAAGGCTGTGTCTAGACAAGTTCTGTGACCATGCACTGTGGCCTTTACCCAGGAGTTACGATGGACCACTGGATTTTACTAGGAGAACATCATTCTCATATATTCTGTATTGCTCTATGCTTAACCATTGAAAACCAAGATCAGACTTAAAGCAGTTCTCCCACTGTGCAAGTCTTATGTTAACTTTAATCCACTGATGGTCATGGAACTGTTTAAACCCACTGATGATCATGGAACTGTTTAAACCCACTGATGATCATGGAACTGTTTAAACCCACTGATGATCATGGAACTGTTTAAACCCACTGATGATCATGGAACTGTTTAAACCCACTGATGATCATGGAACTGTTTAAACCCTGTGCAACCTATCATGTAGGAAGTTTCCTTCATCCCTCTCTGCCACTATATCTAATGTTTTGTAATACCTTCCCTCTGTTGCATCAAAGTTAACACTGCCATTTGATTTTATTGATTATCCATAGATTTTTATTCTTCCAATTTGCAAAACTCTAATTTGGTATTTCCCAGATGACTTAACACTTGAAGATTCTATCCTGAATGTGGCACTTTTGTATATATCAATTTTCAGGATCCCTGCAGACAACAAGAATAGGGTCCCATTACAAGCACATTTATTTTGATAATTCTAGATAACTCTCTTGATTTAACCATTTAATCTTATGTATTTTGAACTTGCTGATGTGTTACAACTTGTTCATTGACAATTTGATTTTTGATTCTAGGTTTTGCACCCAACTATCATAGAGATATATTTTATATTATAACATTGAATAATATATCTGATTATACCATATGATAATTATAAGAGTTCCATATTGTATTGTGCAGTGTGTGGCGACTTGGGGTCCAACTCAGTTGTTCAGTATAGGCCGACTTTCAACTGTTTTATTCTTACCGTTTTTGCAGACAAATTTGACAGCTAATAGTAAAATGTAAAATTGGAAATCCATCACTGCCATGCTTCATCACTAATAAGTGAGAAATAGAATTGTTTTATTAATATTATCTTCTGAAATATATCTATTTGAATTTGGAGGAAGAATAAAATGAAGGAACATATTAATTTTTATAACTGTTTAACAAATCAGTCTGTATTTTTCCCCCAACACTTGAATATTTTGATTACTTCTGTGCTTTATTTTCATGGGGGTGGGTCGGTGTCCGGCGTCAACATCTCCTCCTAAACTGCTGAATGGATTTTGACCTAACTTCACAGGATTGATCTTTATGAGGCCCTTTATCAAATTGTTCAAATTGCTGTGATTGGTCAAAAAAATAGGTCACAGGAGCTAAAAATAGATTTTTAAAATGCAAACTTTGAAAATCTTCTTCAGTAAAACTACAGGGCCTATACTTAAATATTTGGTGTATAGCATTGGCTAGTAGACCTCTACTAAGTTTATTCAAATCATGACCCTGGGTTCAAAATTGGCCCTGCTCACTTAATTTTACACAGGCTTATATAGGAAAAAAACTAAAAAATCTTGTCAGAAACCACACAAGGCCTGGAGTTCAGATATTTGGTGTGTTACATGGCCTTAAAGACATCTACCAAATTTGCTCAAATCATGTCCCTGGGGTCAAATTGGCTCTGCCAATGGGGTCACTCGATTTTACATAGACCAATATAGGAGATCATGGGTTTAGATATTTGGTATTGTGGTCCTGAACCAAGTTTTCAAATCATGGCTCTTGAGTATAAATTGGTCCCTCCCATGGGGTAACTTGATTTTTATCCCCCGCCGAAAGGCGGCGGGGGATATAGTAATAGTCTCCGTCCGTGCGTCTGTTCATCCGTCCTACATTTTTGTCCGGAGCATAACTCGAAAAGTATTTGACGTATTAACTTGATACTTCATAGGTGAATAGACCTCATTGAGGAGGAGTGCAGTGCACAAGAATGATAACTCTACCTTTCATAATTTTTGAGTTATTGCCCTTTGTTATATTTTTAAAACTTAATTTTTGTCTGGAGCATAACTCAAAAAGTATTTGAGGTATCAACTTGATACTTTATAGGTGAATAGACCTCATTGAGGAGGAGTGCAGTGCACAAGAATGATAACTCTACCTTTCATAATTTTTAAGTTATTGCCCTTTGTTATTTTTCAGATTTAATTTTTGTCCAGAGCATAACTCAAAAAGTATTTGAGGTATCAACTTGATACTTCATAGGTGAATAGATCTCATTGAGGAGGAGTGCAGTGCACAAGAATGATAACTCTACCTTGCATGATTTTTGAGTTATTGCCCTTTGTTATTTTTCAGATTTAATTTTTGTCCAGAGCATAACTCAAAAAGTATTTGAGGTATCAACTTGATACTTCATAGGTGAATAGATCTCATTGAGGAGGAGTGCAGTGCACAAGAATGATAACTCTATCTTTCATAATTTTTGAGTTATTGCCCTTTAATTTTTTTAGACTTAATTTTTGTCCAGAGCATAACTCAAAAAGTATTTGAGGTATCAACTTGATACTTCATAGGTGAATAGATCTCATTGGGAGGAGTGCAGTGCACAAGAATGATAACTCTACTTTCATAATTTTTGAGTTATTCCCTTTTTTTTTTAGGCTTAATTTTTGTGGCAATACTCAAAAAGAATTTGAGATATCAACTTGAAACTTCATAGGTGAATAGATCTCAATGAGGAAGAGTGCAGTGCACAATAATGATAACTCTACCTTTCATAATGTTTTGGTTATTGCATTTTTGTTATTTTTCAGGCTTAATTTTTATCAGTGACCTTGACATTTTACCTGTAGACCTCAAAATAGAGGAATTAGCAGGTCTTCACTTGGGTTTCATATCTATAATCACTTTAAACATCAGTCTTCATTACCAGAAATTTTCTTTTAAAAATGAAATATTCTACTCTCCAACACATCTTCTAAAGAGCAAGCTTTCGGCGGGGGATGGCCATGTCAACATGGCTCTTGTATAGCTATACCATCCAAATTTGGACCACAGGTACAATTTTTTTGTGGAATTATAATATTTTGCTGTACATCTGCATAGATTTTGTATTCAGTACGAATGTTTTATCAAAGGCAATGAAGGCAATATTTCTCAGGTGAGCAATTCAGGGCCATCTTGGCACTCTTGTTTGTTTACTTTTAACCAGGCCAAAAGATACAAGCATTCAACTATATAGACTGCTCTTTTGATACATGAGTATGCTGCCCCTGCTGATGGTTGACTAGTTTTTAGCTCACCTGAGCATATAGTTCTTATGTGAGCTTTTAGGATCAATGGCTGTCCAGTGTCCATCGCCCGTCCGTCATCCACATTTGTTTCAAAGGACATCTCCTCCGAAACCACAGGTCCATATTTGATGAAAATTGCCTATGATGTTCCTTGCATTAAGCTCTGCCAAAGTTCTTCAAATCTGGGACACAGGAGCTAAAAATAGATTTTTAAAACAAAATCTTTAAAAATCTTCTTCCCCAAAACCGCAAGGCCTAGAGCTTAGATGTTTGGTGTGTGGCATTGTCTTATGGACCTTTGCCAATTTGAAATTGGCCCCAGCCCAGGGGTCACATGATTTTACATACAGTTACACTGGAAAAACTTGAAAAAATTACAGAGAGCGTTTTCAACTGACTCTGTAGCAACTATAGTTGCAGAAAAGCGTGTGGAGTGACCTTTACCTGTATTGCTTCAATCACTCCTGAAACGCTGGATGTAGAATTATAGCTATCCGCCGCCATCTCTCAGCGCATTGAGTGCTTTGATTATATATGCAGATGATGATGATTTGTACAGCAACAACCACACAATCTTCATCTAAATGGGAATCATAATCTTAAAAGATGCCATGGATTTGTTAAAATGCCCACTGCATCTCTGCTACATTTTGTCATTGAGATAATAAACATTAAATTTTATGGATATTTTTTCTCTTCTAAGAATGTTACAGTGGGTGAGTTACTGGAACCTGAGGATCAAGGTGATAAAAGGAGCCTTGCTAAGGAAGCTGATATTTAATGGTTTCCTTTGTCAGTGCTAGAAAAAAAATGCTTGTGACCTTATGTTCTACTAATGAATTCTTCATTTGTCGTCTTCTTTAAATGTCAGTCTACATTTCTGCAAGCCAAATTTTGTAGTCATTATAGATCGTGATTTTTTTTAAAGATTTAGTGATCAATCAATACTAATTTGTTGCATAGAGTTTAAAAGGGAAAGCCCACAAAATGGTAATTAATGAAAAACAAGATTGATTTGCTGAAAATGAAGTAAAAAAAACAACACCAAATGGAAATTACAAGTGTTTTGTTTTTGTAAAGATATAAAAGGATTTTTTTTCTTCTTTTTTTTGAGAAATAATGTATTACTGGAGATGTAAATTACTGTATTTATATTGATTAGGAATTTTCTATTTTTGGGGATTGATACTTGATATGGCATGGGTAAAAACATTCAGGCCTCTGAAACTGGTCAGATCAGTCAGTGTCATCATTAACAAGAATTTGGTGTTAAACATGAAATGGTTATAATTATGTAATTTAACTATGAATATTTGGTGATGGGCATCTGGAGAGAAAAGGTGAACCTATTAGGTGTGATCTGTCTATAACATTTGTTATACTGGGGTTCACAGTGTCATCCTTCACAGGAGTATTGTCATGGCACTGTGTTAGGGTTGATAGTTCCTCACAAATACACTGGAATCAGCTTGTCTGATGATTGGTCAGTCTGTCTGGCCAGAACTTTTTCTGTGTTTCGGAGATATTTCAATGAAACTTGGCATGTGTGATCACCATGATTGTACACTGTAAATGATATATTATGGAGCATGTTTGATGATAAAATACCATCTCTAAGTGAATAATGATTCTCATTTTCTTTTTATGTTTTAGTGAGTATTTTCTACCATATGTCATTTCAAGTTTAAAAAAAAAAATCTCTCTCTCTCTCTCTCTCTCTCTCTCTCCCTCTCTCTCTTTCTCTCTTATGTACTGAGTAGCCTTGAAATATTTATATACAATATTTGTTTTAACCTCATGTTTCCATATGTATATAACTGAGAGTAAAAAAATAAAATCTGAAATTTATATTCCAATGTACAAAGTATTTAGATCATTTACAACATACTCCCAGATGATGTCTTGTTGCTGTGTGGATAAGTACATGGTTCTTGGGTCTTAGTAATTGACTGTTGGTAGTTTGGTAATTTTCATGGAGGTTTAAAATCATCAGATAACCATATAAATTATAAGATTTTTCTACTGGAGACATTCATTTGAATAATGACTCATAAGTGCCCACATATCTGGGACATCATTTAACTCATTAATGCAATTAGCTACATGGTATTTAACATCACAAATAATTAATTATGCAAATTAAGCTAGAGATATACTGACACACTGGATAAATCTTACAAGACACAGTCCTCTGAATGAGGGTCACAAATATCATGGAAACCAGACTGCTGTATGTCTCTGTAGCTTAAGAACTGAGATACACTTTAGTGGTGCAATTTCTAGAGTCATAAGAATGTGGAGGCTAGGTCCCTGCAGATGTGATAAGTTCCTAATTTTCCAGTTATTAGTGAGATAAACAGGTTAGCTGTGTTATTATTTCAATCACAACCTCCTTTGAACTAGTTTAAAGCTAACCTGGAGGTTACATAGGCCCTTCTCAATATTTATGCATACCAGAGATTCTTTTCTCAGAACGAGGTTTAGATGGGTCAGGTATACACACCAGTACAGCTGATAATATCACTTGTATAGTTATGGCGACCACTGGTGGAAGCACATCCACAAGTAAACTGTTGAAATAAATTTTCTCATTATCATTGCAGTGTTCCAGTTTGTAATTCTAATAGAAAATATGATGCAGATAATTAACCTCTCATCACATTCCTATCTGGCTATCCAGAAACACTGTAAACTGAGTTTAAATCACTATGTTTAAGAACAAGGGTATTGGTTGATTGTACAGAAATAAAAACACAACAACCATCTCCCCTGGTCTTAGGTTCTTAATTTTATATTTAAATAACAAAAGTGTATGTACACTGAAACAATCATTAGGCATTATATCAATGCTTGAAGTTACATATATAACGTTTATCATTTTATACTGATGTATGTCAGATGTATTACAAAATTCTCCGGTTCACACACTGAAAAAAGACCAGAATTATAGTCAAATAAACAATATATAGAAAACTATGACCAACTTGCATTTTATAAAATTACAAAATCTCTATTGAAAGAAAGCGTTTCTAATGAGAATAACAGCAACAGCGTTAAGACTTGATGCAGTAGAATTTAGTGTTTCTTTATCTTGAAATCTTCAAAGATAGTTCCATGACCCTTGAGAATTCAAAAAGTCCAAATGGCTGATTTCTTGATGGGTGATATAAACCTTATGGTTATGGTTATATGCAATGTAGGGACACCAGAACTGCCAACAATTCCACAAGGATACATATGCCAAGAATTTCCTTCTAAAGAAGCATAAGCGTTGCATTCAAAAATTAATTCCCGTTAATTGGCATCATTTTTTTCATGTCTTTAATTCTTTAGTTGCAGGTAGAGATAATCACAATCTTTTCCGCATTTAGCTATCTTACCTATGTTAGATGCTGAATGTCTGTGCTTGCTGACTTTGTGCCGGAGCTGACCAGTTTTTTTTTTGTTGTTGTTGTTTCATTATTATTTCTTCAAATTTCTTTCTCAGATATATTAAAATAATATTATCTGACTGAGTCCGAAATTAACTGACTTATATTTGTGAATCATGTACAGTAACACATTTCTTAAATAGTCAGTCAAGGGAATAAGAGAAAGTCGCCACTTAACAGAGGTGACCTTTAAATTAAGTACAAATATAAGATAAAATGCTACAGTTTGGTAATACATTTAAATTGACTGCTTAATGAAATTGGCCGCTTAGTACAGGTGGTTGCTAATACAGGTTGAACTGTAATTTCTTATAGGCAGGCCAGGAAAACACACACCTTCTGCTTAAAATACTATTTTTATGCAACGTTTTTTGGAAATTTAAAATGGAGTCATTTAAAGCTGGTCCAGTCTTGGTGGGAGCTAGTTAGTACGGTAGTACCATTTGTGACTATTTTATACTGGATCTGGTCTCTCACTGAACAGGTTACTAGTATATAACCTGGAATGAATGGATCTAGATTCTATGGCTGGGTTACGGCTCGAATAACCACAAACTTCAAGGTCCTGAGGTTCCTTGCCTCTTAAATATGCAATGTCTAGTGTAAAGATGTGTTAATATTCTCTGGACCTATTATTTTTAACCCAGCAATCTGTTAGAGTAAGCCCGTAATATGCTTGCAACATACACATTTGCCTAATTTGACAGTCACATTTTGCAACTAGTATTATATGAAATGAAATAATCCATTTATTTTACATTTATACAAATTACTAAAAACTTCAAGCTGCCTGAAGAGAAAAAAAACTTTCATACAACTGAACTAAATATGTATGCTATCCACTGAAAATATATCTTATAAAAGTTTATTTCACTCATAATTTATTGTTATTTTTCTATTCGAGTCTCGGGAAAATGAGGAAAATGTATGTCATAATCTTTAAATTAAATACTATATTACACAGAAATGTGTGCTTTAATTCCATTCATGATTAAAATGGCTTAAACATTTAACTATGTGAATTTTTATTCTTTCTTTGAGATTTGTGGCATTTGCTGCATACATCAGTATTATCATGAACTGAAAACAGACATTTGGGATACTGTTAGCTAGGTGCCCAAAAGAAGCTGGTAATTTATATGTTATTGTCTAAAAGGTTATCTACAATGGAATGTAAGCTTAATGGCTTTATTGTAGGTGTTGAGAATTAGTTTAACCACGTGTTTACATCTGGTCAGCAGGTTGTGTGTTTGAAATATACATGGCTTGGCTTATTAGGTATTCTGTGATTTATATAGTGGATTAATGGAAACTGTCTTAATGCAGATAGTCTTCACTGTAAAACTTGGATTTTTTGTTCAAGGACTACTTCTATGATGAAAATGTAAGTTATTTAATAATTTTCTAGGCCTCAACAAAGCTTAAACCTGTGTAAATATGTACACCACTGACGTCTCTATCAGTGTAAGCTGCTGAGTTTGTTTACAACTGAGTCTGAACTGACCCATCTAAACCTCGTTCTGGTTACCTTACTGAATATGCATGAGATAATATTAAGAAGGGTCTATTGTTGCAGTATCTACACTGCTGACTGCAGTTTGGGCGTGACTTAGATACCTATCAGACGTGCATTTAGTAAGCTTAAATGATGCTTCAGTCAGCTATGGAGTTGTATTAGGACCATGCTGTTCACAATGGGTATAATTTTTATGTGAACATCATGGTTTATGACACTGAGACAGCTTCATAGCTGACTGTAAGCATATGATTGCAGACAGTTCAGCATACTGAATGCTTGCCAGCTCTGGAATGATATATAGCTTGCAGAATTTTTATGAAATGCACTTAGTAAATGACCATTTCTATCCATACGTCCTTCCAGCTGGCTTGCGGTAGGTCAGTGCTTCTACCTGGATGCCTCTGAGCTGTAATTAGCTGGACATCACTGTATGACTGAAATACTGTCGAAGTGACAGTAAACTCAAATAGTCAAGTCTATCCATATGTAGGGATTTTTTATCTCACCTGAGCATAGCTCAGGGTGAGCTTTTGGGATACTTGATTGTCCGTCGTCCGTCAACAATTTTGATGTTTACTCACTAGAGGCCACAATTTTGATAATTCCAAATTAGTCAGAATGTTTGTCTTGATGATATCTTGAACCCTTTGGAAAATGGGTCAGGTTGGATCCAAAAGTAGGTCAGTAGGTCAAATCTTAGAAAAATTTTGTTCACACATTAGAGGCCACAATTTTGATCCAATCTTCCTCAAACTTAGTCAGAATGTTTGTCTTGATGATATCTTGAACCCATTCGAAAATTGGTCAGGTTGGATCAAAAAGTAGGTCAGCAGGTCAAATCTTAGAAAAATCTTGTTTACACACTAGAGGCCACAATTTTGATCCAATCTTCTTCAAACTTGGTCAGAATGTTTGTCTTGAGGATATCTTGAACTCTTTTGAAAATGGGTCATGTTGGATCAATAAGTAGGTCAGTAGGTCAATCTTAGAAAAATCTTGTTTACACACTAGAGGCTACAATTTTAATCCAATCTTCCTCAAACTTGGTCAGAATGTTTGTCTTGATGATATCTCGAACCAGTTCGAAAATGGGCTGGGCTGGACCAAAAAGTAGGTCAATAGGTCAAATCTTAGAAAAATCTTGTTTACACACTAAAGGCCACAGTTTTAATGCAATCTTCCTCAAACTTGGTCAGATTGTTTGTCATGATGATATCTCGAACCAGTTTGAAAATGGGTGGGGCTGGACAGAAATGTAGGTCAGTAGGTCAAATCTTAGAAAAAATCTTGTTTATACTCTGGGGGCAACATTTTTGGTCAAATCATCCTCAAACTTTGGCAGAATGTTTGTCATGATGATATCTTTTGTGGATGGGGTCAGAAAATTCCTGAACATTGTTTCACCTCATCATCTTAATTCTAAAGCAATCTGTTTTGTACAGGCAATGAAGGATACTTTTCTCAGGTGAGCGATCTAGGGCCATCTTGGCCCTCTTGTTTTTTTTTAGGGTTGGGTGGGGGTGGCTTTTCTTTTCGTTATTCCAATGCAAATAAATTTTCCTTTAAAGCATGCAAGAGAATGAAAGAAGAGATTTTATTTATCAATATGAACAACATTTATATTTTAAGGCCAGCTTGGATGATTCCCAAACCCCTACTGTATCTTTTATCGGGAAAATAACCATAAAGTGACAGTATAGTGGTAAAGTGCTTCACTTCTAACCAATTTGTCTCAGATTCGATTCCTGGTCACATACATGGGAGGGTACAGTGGTCGTCAGTCCAGACATGTGGGTTTTTTCAGGGTTCTTAGGTTTCTTTCCACAATAATGACCACATACGCTGCCATAAGAGCCATCAAGAGTGATTAAAATAAGTTGTGAGAACATGTTTCATAATCGATATAAAATGAATAAAGTTAAAACTTTTTTATATTGACTTCAGCTTTAGCAAAAAAAAAAGGAAGAAAAAAAAAATTGTTTATAATTTTACAATTAGAAAGGTTAAGTATAATATTGTGTACCATATTGATACTGGTTTTAGATAGTTTCAGGAAATAATTGTGTGATAGATTTAGCTAAGTCTGTATCTACCAGAGAGTGAAAGTACCAGAAGAATGTTGTGTAATCTCTGACTGACATAGACCAAATTTTAAAGGTTTACACAAACTTGGCGCCTTCACTATCTGCCAGCAGTGATCTGTTGTGTTGCTGATATCCAATATATTATTGTTGAGAAAGATGTCATAAAGACATGCCTAACACTTCATTTCCGTTCAGCAATATTGTCTTTTATTGTTGGGAAAACAGTTAGGGCACCAATATATCTCTCAGCAGTTTTCCCCTTTCTTGAAATTCCTGCATGGTTTCCTGGAAAACTCCATTCATTTTATGACACAGTTTAACTTTTTACTAGGAAAGCTAAAATGCTATAGTAACCACACAAACACACACACATGCATGCACCACTGTGCACACACACACAAAATTGAATTGTTTAATTTAGCTGATGGTACTCTGGTGAGCGTTTTAGGGCCATGATGGCCCTCTTGTTTTGTAAGCAATGCCTAAACTGTGAGGCCTTTGGGATCACATTAAGGGACAACAGGTTACATATCCCAATTGTCTAGTCTATCCTACAAGGGTTGTTCTTTTGATCAACAATACACATTCTGCTCTGCATGGGATAAGGATGTTTCGGGTCTGGCTAGACCCGAAATTCATATTATTCGCATAAGCAAAGGCGACGTTCTTCAAGGTTGTTCTTTGGATTTTTAGCTCACCTGAGCATGCTCAGGGTGAGCTTTTGGGATACTTGATTGTCCGTCTGCCGTCGTCCATCGTCCGTCAACAATTTGATGTTTACACACTAGAGGCCACAATTTTGATCCAATCTTCCTCAAACTTGGTCAGAATGTTTGTCTTGATGATATCTTGAACCCTTTCAAAAATGGGTCAGGTTGGATCAAAAAGTAGGTCAGTAGGTCAAATCTTAGAAAAATCTTGTCGTCCGTCAACAATTTTGATGTTTACACACTAGAGGCCACAATTTTGATCCAATCTTCCTCAAACTTTCTCAGAATGTTTGTCTTGATGATATCTTGAACCCTTTCGAAAATGGGTCAGGTTGGATCAAAAAGTAGGTCAGTAGGTCAAATCTTAGAAAAATCTTGTTTACACACTAGAGGCCACAATTCTGATCCAATCTTCCTCAAACTTGGTCAGAATGTTTGTCTTGATGATATCTTGAACCCTTTCGAAAATGGGTCAGGTTGGATCAAAAAGTAGGTCAGTAGGTCAAATCTTAGAAAAATCTTGTTTACACACTAGAGGCCACAATTTTGATCCAATCTTCCTCAAACTTGGTCAGAATGTTTGTCTTGATGATATCTTGAACCCTTTGAAAATGGGCAGGTGGACAAAAAGTAGGTCATAGGTCAAATCTTAGAAAAATCTTGTTTACACACTAAATGCCACAGTTTTGATGCAATCTTCCTCAAACTTGGTCAGATTGTTTGTCATGGTGATATCTCGAACCAGTTTGAAAATGGGTGGGGCTGGATAGAAATGTTGGTCAGTAGGTCAAATCTTAGAAAAATCTTGTTTATACTCTGAGGGCAACATTTTTGGTCCAATCATCCTCAAATGAATGTTTGTCATGATGATATCTTTTGTGGATGGGGTCAGAAAATTCCTGAACATTGTTTCACCTCATCATCTTAATTCTAAAGCAATCTGTTTTGTATAGGCAATGAATGATACTATTCTCAGGTGAGCGATCTAGGGCCATCTTGGCCCTCTTGTCTTGTGAGGCCTTGGTGAGTCCACCACCACATGAGGTACACATCTCACCAGCAAGGCCAGGTTTAGAGATTGATGATCCTCAATACACCCTTCATCAGGCACTCTTCCACTGTTGCTTGGCCATGGCTGGTCACCAGGTACTAGCGTGTTACTGTTCATGTTTAGAGGCGGTAACCATTGGTAACTGTCTTGGTTACAAAAACGTCAGGGTAGGTCTTCCATAGCAACAAGGGAAGCCAACCACCCTATTTTTCACCATGGACATGGAACCTCTGGGAGGATTTAGGCCTTTTAGAACAGGAACTGAGGCCTCCCACCTCATCCCTGTCTATCCTTCACTTTTTCCCTGTAAGGGGTGCTATGGTGGAACTTGAGTCCTGCTCTTCAGCTAATCCAGACTCTAATTGATCAGTTACTTTCTCATCACTGCTGTCGTTAGGTTATAAAAAAGATGGAATTGAAAGATAACATGACTTACAAGACAGGTACATGCTGAGATTTAGCTTAAGTGTTGAAAATCAATTTTGTTTCAAAAGTAAATATTTAATGGACACAAAATTGAGATACAAATCCGTGTAGCATACTTATATAACAGAAGATACCAGATACCTCAGATACCTCCAGGTGTAATGTGTTACACTTTAAAATGACCGTCACTTGTATATCTACAATCCAAAATAAGTTATAAGCCACTGACCTTTGCAAAATTACTTCAATCTATAAACAGAGATTGTGCCATCAGTAGATACTACAAATCATAGCGCTGAGATAAAAGGATTGTTGCATTTCTTTTGTTTATCAAAGTAAACCGGCTTCAAATTTTTATGTGCTGCCAATACACCCAATGTAATGAACCCACTTTAACCTTGCGTTAATAAAGGTCACAAAGATGAACACACCATTTGTTTCAATGGACTGCATCTTTCCTGCCTCCAGCAGAAAGTCCTATTGATTTTGTATTGTTTTAAGGGCTTTCTGCCTATTGTGTTTGTTTGGATTGGTTAGAAAACATAGCCGCCAGGGGGCAGAGCTGGTTTTCCTTGTATGCATATGGTACAAATTTGAAGAAGCTTCTTGTCTAAAAGTGCTGGCCGGATGTCAAAGTTTTTTGGCACAGATGTTCCTTTGGTCACTCTCTACCAAGTTTGTAAAAATTATTTTTATTGGCAGAAAAACATGGCCACCAGGGGGCAGAGCCCATTTTCTTAGCATGTATATAGTACAAATTTGAGAATTCTTCTTGTCCAAAAGTTCTCATTGGATTTCAAAGATTTTTGGCAAATCCGTCAAGACAAGGCCACTAGAAGCTTTTGTGAACACTTGATTGTCCATCGTTCGTTGTGCGTGTGGATAAAAATTTCAGCAATCTTTTCTTCTGAAACTACCAGATGGATTTTCATCAAAATTTTGCCAAATGTATAATAGCCTAATGCAAATTCCAATTTTTTTTTTTCAATTCCATTAAAAAAAAACTCTGGTTGCCATGGCAACCTGGAGAAAAAAAATCTTTAAAATGCCTTTTCTCATGAAATATATAGACCTACAGATTTGATATTTGGTACATATAGCATCAGCTCATGTTGCCTCAACATCAATGCAAAATTTGTATCCCTGGGGTCACAATGCGCCACACCCAAGGACCACACCCAGATTTTTGTATAGAACTACCATACACACGGTCAGATTAGGCGCAGCTACGTATAAGGTGCATCCTAACTTTCAGGGTAACTTATTTGAAAAAAAAAAATCACTTATCGTATCTAATGCGGCGAAATCTTGTTTTGAAATTAGCGCCGTCGTACATTTTGACAGACTGAAAGCTATCCGTACGTCACCGGGCTAATCATATGGTGAACCGTTTTATTTACACATGGCATAAGATTACTCCGTTAGACTGTTACAATAATGACGGGTAGGATAAAGGTGACACATTTTCATAACATGACATTACTCAACCGTGTCCCCGCATTCTAACACTGGGGACCATTGTCACCTGTCAAAATTCTCCCAACTAACAAACATTACGTAACAATTGCCACCTGTCAAGTTTCTCCTATACATCATGAGGTCCCGTAAAATAAACTTATTTGTTTATATTGAAAATGGCTTCCATCAAGTTGTTTCAGTTTCTCACGATCATTTTATCATGAAATATACCAGTAGGATAACTAATAAGAACAAAAGCAATAATCTGATATTGTTTATCATGGTTTCGTATAGACTTTGTGGCATATTATCGTATTCATTGGCTTTCAGTATATCCATTTTCTGAGATAGTATACCGGTAAATTTCACTTCTCGGTGATTGAAAAAAGAAACCTGAAAGGCTGTATATCATCATATAAGGCGCACCCCCTCTATAAACTTGAATTATCTGGAAAAAAAATGCGCCTAATCTGCCGGTGTATACGGTATATAGGGAATTCTTGAAAAATCTTCTCTTCCGAAACCACTCCATGGATTTTCACCAAATATCACAAAAATGATACTTATGTAAGCCTGAGGCTAATTCCTAATGTTTGTGGAATTTCATGAAGAACTTTGGTTGCCATGGCAACCAGAAAACATAACTTGTGTTGTTGTGCATCAACAATTTCAACAATCTTCTCCTCTGAAACTACCAGATAGATTTTCATCAAATTTTACCAAAATGATACTTATGATAGCCTCATGCAAATTCTTAATTTTTTTTAGCTCACCTGAGCACTTGTGCTCAGCATGAGCTTTTGTGAACGCCTTTTGTCTGTCATCCATCGTCAAGAATTGCTTGTGAACACTCTAGAGGCCACAGTTTTGTCTACATGATATCTTGGATGAGTTCGAAGTTGAGTCATATTCGATCAAAAACTAGGTCACCAGGTCAAATCTTAGAAATACCTTGTGAACACTCTAGAGGCCACAGTTTTGGCCAAATCTTCATGAAAGTTGGTCAGGATGTTTGTCTACTTGATATCTTGGATTAATTTGAAATTGGGTCATGTGGGATCAAAAACTAGGTCACCAGGTCAAATCTTCGAAAAACCTTGTGAACACTGTAGAGGCCACAGTTTTTGCCCAATCTTCATAAAATTTGATCATGAAGTTTGTCTGCATGATATCTCAGAGGAGTTTGAAATTGGGTCATGTTGGATCAAAAACTAGGTCACCAGATCAAATCTTAGAAAAACCTTGTGAATACTCTAGAGGTCACAGTTTTTGGCCCAATCTTCATGAAAGTTGGTCAGGATGTTTGTCTACATGATATCTGAGAGTTAAATTGGTCATGTGGATCAAAAACTGGTCACCAGTCAATCTTAGAAAAACCTTGTGAACTGGCTAGAGGCAACAGTTTTGGCCCAGTCTTCATCAAATTTGGCCAGGATGGTCGTCTACATGATATCTTGGAGGAGTTTGAAATTTGGTCACTTTAGGTCAAAAACTAGGTCACCAGGTCAAGTCTTAGAAAAACCTTGTGAACACTTTAGAGACCACAGTTTTAGCCTACCTTAATGTAACTTGGTGAGAATGTTTGTTTACATCAAATCTCAGATGAATTCAAAACTGGGCAACATAGGATCAAAAAGAAGGTCACCTGGGCAAATTTTATAAAAATCATGTGAACACTCTAGAGGCCAACATTTTTCTCCCAGTCTTCATTAAACTTGATATGAATGATGACTGCATGAATTCCCAATTGAGTGCTTATTCAGGTAGGATCAAAATGTAGGTCACTTAGTCAAATGATAGAAAAACACTTTAGATGCTAGATTTTTTGTCATTATGCCTAACACAGCCATCTTACTCAGGTGAGCGAGACAGGGCCATCTTAGCCCTCTTGTTTCAATTCCATGAAAAATGTTGTTGCCACGGCAACCGAAAGGGAAAATCTTTTGCCCCTGGGGTCACAATGGGCTACGTCCATGGTCACACCTAGATTTTTATATAGAACTATATAGGGAATTCTTGAAAAAACTTCTCTTCAAAAACTAGTAGATGGATTTTCACCATATTTTACTAAAATGATACTTATATTAGCCTTTGCCTAAATCCTAATTTTTCTTGAATTTCATGAAGAACTTTGGTTGCCATGGCAACCAGAAAGCATCACTTCAAAATGCATTTTCTCAGAAACATACAGACCTACAGATTTGATATTTTGTACATAGCATCAGGTTGTGGTGCCTCAACACTATCACCAAATATGTGCTTCAGGGTTTACATGAGGACACTCCTGGGACCACACCCAGATTTTGTATGGAACTATATAAGGAAAACAAAAAAATCTTTACTTCTGAAACCATTGGTTGGATCATGAAGAACTTTTGTTGGCATGGCAACCAGAATGCATAACTATAAAATGCCTTCTCTTAGAAACATACAGACCTACAGATTTGATATTTGGTATATAGTATCCTCTCATGGTTCCAGCCTTTCTACAACAAACCAAATTCAGGTGAGCGATTTAGGGCCATTTTGGCTCTCTTGTTCATATTTGTATTAAGAACAAATTTGAAAAATCTTCATTTCCAAAAGTACTGGCTGGATTTTTAAAGATTTTTTGTACAGATGTTCCTTGGGTCACTCTCTATCATGATTTTAAAAATAAGTGGATTGGTAAAAAAATGTGGCCGGCGAGCCCATTTTCCCTATATGTATATAGTACAAATTTGAACAATATTCTTGTTCAAAAGAATGCATATTGGATTTCAACATTTTTCAGCACATATTTTCCTTGGGTCACTCTCTATCAAGACTGTTTGAATCATTCAGATCCATTTAAAAAATGGCTGGCAGGGGCAGAGCCCATTTTCCATAATAGCATAAGATATTTGCTGTTTCTTTTCCTCCCACTTATACCTGGATCTCAGGTAAGCAATTCCAGGGCCTTCATTGCCCTCTTGTTTATTATTATTTTTAGCTTACCAGAGCATGAATTGCTCATGGTGAGCTATAATGATCATCTCTGTTCTTTGTCCTCCATCATCAACAATTTGCTTTACTTGACATCTCCTCTGAGACCTCTGGGCAGAATTTTTATTTAACTTTGAAGGAATGATCCTTGGGTGAACCTTCAGAAAAGTTGCCAAAAATAAACTTGACCATGTAGAACTCTGGTTGCCATAGCTACGGAAGGAAAAAAAATGAAAACTTTAAAAAACATCTCCTTCAAAACTACCTGCCAGATTTCAAAATGTTTAAGTACAGGTTAATGACTTTTATCTTGCCAAGGCTGACTTAGTATTGAAACTTGACTATCTCCAGTTATGGCCTTTGAAGTATAAAAATGTCATATTTAACTTAGTTATTTTGCCTTGTTTGGAAGATTTAGTCCATAATATGCCTTTAGAGCAGTGGTACTCTGGTGAGCGATATAGGGCCATGGCCCTCGGTTGTTTTTTTCCTTCCTTTTTCAAGTTGTTATTTCAACAGGTTGCTGAAGGACTGGGATCATGAAACTTTAATGGCATATGTTTAAAGCACTGAAACTTTTAAAAATTTGATTTTTATCTACATGTGACATCAATACTGGCACTAGACATTGAAATCTTGATTATCAAAAAAATGTTTGTTTTTGTGTATGTGTTCGTGTTTGTTTTTGTGTATGTGATCGTGAGTTATCTGGTACTGTATTTTGAAATCAGGTGATGTCAGATTCTGTTCCTTACCATAACAAAAAAAAATCATTATCAAGATTCCAATGACTTTGGCAATTCTGCGGTTCTAGTGCCATTGGATGTCAAATGAGGTCAGAATTGACGTCAGCTACAAAAGTTTGTATGTGCTCTACATCTATCATTTCTGGATGGATATTCTTGAAATTTTCACAGAATGCATGTATAATAACATAATTTGCAGAATGTTCCCTGTCTGTTTTACTGGTGTTTAGATTTTAAAGATTGACCTCAGATTCATTCAGTTATAGGGAGAAAACCATACCACATGAACATATTTTTGCCAATTTTGTGCCGTTTTCTCAAGGTTCAACCATCCATAACTAAATAGTAGTTACATATATAAAGTATGGGAAATGTTGAGAATTTGATGACCTTTCTAATGGTACCTTGCTTTAAAAAATCCGTCATCATATAAGGAAGTTATATGAAAATAAGAAATAATTAAAACCGTTCTTTCATGCACCTCTGCAGTTGTTCCCAATCATATAATTGCTTTTTCCAAAGAAACTATTTGCTTTTGAAAACAATTTCTGAACATTAGGTACAGCTTGATGCACTGCTGTTCTAATGGTTTACAGATTTTAGTAATCAGACCATTAATTACGAACTTATCAGACGAGAAGTACAGTGGAACCTCTCTAAACCGCACCCTCTGAAAACCGGAATACTCTCTAAACCGCACGATTTCAAAAGTCCCGATTTTTCCCCTATATATTTCATATTGAAAAATACTCTCTAAACCGGACCCTCCAAATTCCGAATACGCACGAAAATTTTGGGATATTTAGATAAATTGTGCCTATTTTAACCTCTGTAAACCGCACACAAATTTTCTGTCTGAGAAAAAAAACGCATGATTAATTTGAAATTCTGTACTGTAATTATGTGTTTATGGCCGTAAGGTTTGAGATTAATTAATTTTATCCACTATGTGTGAAAAAAACAATTAGCGGTGCTTGTTTACAATGACTGGATTGATCAATTACAGAATACGGTAATAATAGTGTTAATCAAACTTAATGAGCATCAGAAGTGTATGATAATTAAATCAGAGATTAATTAAAAAGAAAACCGTCAACAAACACATCATTTCGTTTCCTCCATAAATGTATGATGGTTACCGGACAAAATGAAGTTAAATAAATCGGCTCTTTCTGATGTTAATTCTGTGGAATGCATTTTGTGATAAACTTTAATTGAGTAAATATGACGGCTGAGATATATTCAGGGTTCTTTAACTTCCTTGTCATATCTCTTTTAGAGTTTGATAAGGTTACAATAAAAGGTGTATCTTAAAAAAAAAAAAATGTCTGAACCTCCGCCAGCTAAGCGGCAACGAACTGAGCAAAATAAGCACTGAAAGAGCAAAAACCTCTGCAAACCGCACACCTCTGAAAAACCGACAATTTAGCTAGTCCGGGCAACGTGCGGTTTAGAGAGGTTCCACTGTAGTAATTAACATGAACATCTTTTAGCTGATTTTTGCTGTTTTCTTGATGATTAACTGCCTATATTTCAAAAGCAGTAGTATACACAATAGCATAAAAAGGTAGATAGTGTACCTCACCATACACACCAAATGGAGAGAACTAGCTAGGTTGGCAAATAAAACCCCGAACCCCATTCCGCTAGACCACAATAGTGCCAGGTTTCGCGAGAAGCCTTTGCCGAAATAAAGTCCAGGAGGAAAAAGGAGAGTACCACATCGCCCAAAGGAGATGCTATCGAATTTGCGGCGGTACCAGCCAAACTTTCATTTGGAGAAACAAAGATACATACCCATACACTAAAGAGTGGATATGCCAGGTGCAACTCTATTGCAAGAAGCCTACGCCGAAATACGGTCCAGTAGGTTGTCTATACGGGAGGCAAAGGAGAAGTACCACATCTCCCAAAGTAGATACTATCGAATTTGTGGCCATGACCAGACCGCCAAATTGTAGAAACATCCCAAAGAGTGGATATGCCAGGTACAATTCTATCGCTAGAAGCCTACGCCGAAATACGGTCCAGCAGACTGTCTGTACGGAAGGCAAAGGAGAAGTACCACATCTCCCGTAGTAGATACTATCGAATTCGCGACAGTGCGGCTGCAGACGCCCAAGAAGATACTGCAAAGGAAACAAAGGAGGAAGGTGTCACTGCAAAGGAAACAAAGGAGGAAGGTGTCCAAGAAGACACTACAGAAGCCAAATGGAGCTGCTTTGTAGACAAATTTCCAAATCTGCTCCTTTCCGATGCAGAAAACAAATACTAGTACAGGCGATCCACAAACTGCAGTCGTGCCGTCGGCAGGAACTGCCAGATCCTCTATCAAGGAACGGCTGGGCCGACTCAGGGCGGAGCCCAGCCCGTTGGCCCAAGTCGCACCGTGAGGAGGAATCTCTGTCGAAGACTTCTATATGCGGCTGGGCCGACTCGAGGCCGTGTGGAGCAATCTACAAGCCTGCTGGAGGAGGTGCTGGCCCAGTTGGCATACCCCGACAAAGACACCTTTCTCGACGAGCTGCTGGTTGCTGTTGGCAAGCGGCATTTAGGGGTTGCAGGGGGTTATTTGCCAATCTAGCTGGTTCTCTCCATTTGGTGTATATGGTGAGGTACACTTTCTACCTTTTTATGCTATTGTGTTTACTACTAAAGCAGTTAAAGATTGGTCTAAACATAAAGAATGCTGGATTTGAAAACCTATCCAACAGTACTCTTAGGTTTATGAAATATGACATTATAGAAGAAAATTACATGGAAAATAAGAATTTCTGAAAAATCTTTTTTCTAGTGCCTCTGCATTTGGTCCAACTTAATGTTTTTATTTCTTTTACATTATAGGTGTAATATGCTGTTGTGATTTTTTTTTTTAATGTTCTATGCTCCCTTTAATGTCAGTAAGAAAATTCTATCAAAAAACAAGAAATAGAGATTAGATTGTTTTAGGGTGTTTGAAGACTATGATTAGTAAACTTAGGGAGAAAGTTTAAAATTGTGGCTTACGGTGAAAAAGAAAACTAAGATTATGATCATATCAGTAAACATTTGTATCAGTTCAGATTGTTTTTATGCCCCCAAAGGGAGGCATATAGTAATTGCATCATCTGTCTGTGCAGAAGAGAGATACATACTTGGATTAGATTTTAACCAGTTTTTCATTGAAAATCTAGGTTATTAGAATGGGATATGTTTATGGGTTGGTGTCTGTTGAATAACTCATGCTAGAATTGAGATACATTTTTTCATACTCAGTAGGTATATACCTGATGGGAAGAAGGAATATTGGGATTGATGGGGTCAAGGTCACTGTTGCTAAGAAAAGTTTTTCATTTCTGTCAACTTCTTTTAGGAGTGAGGTATTATGATCACATTAGTAAATATATACCTTATGGGGAGAGGAAGATTTGGATTGATTTTCAGGTCAATAAGGTCAAGGTCATTGTTATAAAAAAAAAGTTTTGCATCAATCAGGTCATTTCTGTAGAATATTTCCCGTTAGAATTGATACAGTTTTCATACTTTGTGGGTAGATGCCTCATGGGAAGAGGGAGATTGGGATTTATTTTCAGATCAATAGGTCAAGGTCAAAGCCAATGCTTCTTAAATAGTATTTGTTCCCATTAAATATTATTTTCTTTGCCAGATACATATTCACCAACCTATATAAAATTGCAGAGCCTGACTTAATTCCCCTATACTGATGATGTCATGAAGCATATTATGATGTCATTAATGAATTACAAGGATCTTTTATGATGTTAATTTGTGTGATGTCATGTGTTTGCTTCTGCGGCAGGGCTGGAAATAAACAGTAGTCTGCTGGCCTGGGGCATCCCTTGAAAACCTGGTTTTGCATCATTTGATGTGTTTTTTTGTTTGGGTTAGTGTTAAATGTTGCGTCATTACATTCCATTTTTCTGAGGTTTTAACCAGTTTTCCAGCAAAAATCCTTGTTATATGATTGGAGTACGTCGTAGGGCAGGCATATGGGCGGACAGCATCAAACAGGTAGTTTCCACCAAATATCATCATTTAGAATAGATATACAGTTTGACCTCTTGGTAGGTAGATACTCTATAGGAAGTGGAAGATTTGGATTGATTTTCAGGATGATGAGGACAAGGTCAAGGTCCTGTTACAAAAAATAGATTAATCGTGTCCATCAAATAACTTCTTTTAGGAGCCAGGTATGATGATTTAGTAGGGAAGAGGAAGATCGGGGATTGATTTTCAGGTCACTAGGGTCAAGGTTAAGGTCACTGTCATCAGGCATCAAAATGGATATTGTTGTCAGCAGGATAACTTCAAATTCAGTGATGGGTATAAACCTTGACTTTGCAAGCTCACAACTGTCACAGTAAAGCTCAGGAAGCCTGAAATATTGTGCATCTGAAAGTGTTTAAAGGCAAGATGTTTCTCTCTCTTCATTATGGTGCATTCAATTAGCCTTATAGAGGTTTTCTACATGTTGGATAATTGAGAAAGAAGTAGACTGTTGCAGAGCTGGATGTTTTGGTCCCAATCTGTCTCTAGGCATTGCTAGAATTGGGAAGCTTGATGGGTCCAGTCACAGTTGAATGTAAGGGTCCAGGTGTTGGCTTCCTGTATTAACCCTAGATTTGTTTAGATGCTTTGGCAAACAGAGCTGACCCAGACCAGAGTTTCCTTTGTTTGCAAAAATAATATTGTTGTTCAGAATAAGTTAACACATTGTGTACTGCAAAGAAAAATCCATTGATTTTTATCCCAATTTAAAATTCAATAAAATAATATTTATCAAGTCATAAATTTGTTCATGAATATTCCAAGTACATAAGTGTTTATTTACCCCTTCTTCACTTTGAGGATTTGGACTGTACTGCTATAGCATAATCCATCTTATCCTGCTATACTTAAAGACGTATCCCACAGTTACAGTTTTTAATTGTTACCACTGTTGTATCTACTTTCTGAGCATTCAGCTCTCTACTTTGAAACCAAAGAACCTCTCAATTTTGTAAAAATGATCAAACAATTAAAAAAACATAACTCTATAGCACAGGTTTGCTGAGGTTAAGCAAAAGTGTTAAAAACTCAATTTTGTGTCAAAAATAAGTATCTACAGGACTTGAAAATTGTCTGTGGCATAAAAGCACAAAAGAACTATGATGTTGGGTAACTATCACTTTACCATGCAGAATATAGTTTGTTTTGATGCAATGGTGGCTTAATATTGACTAATTTTGGATAGTAGATATGCAGGTTTCAGTCATTTTATGGTGTTACAATAACCCATATAGAAAGCTTGGAAGTCCGATACAAATCCATGTAACAGAGGAAAAATCACCTCAAGCTATCAGTGTCAGATACCTCTAGTGGTTGTTACACAAAATATGACCAAAACCTGTATATCAACTATCTGAAGTTAGTTTCCAGCCTTCACATCAAACCTTTTGCATAATTTCCAGTGTTTTTTTTTGCCAAAATATTCGGCGAAATTCGGCGGCATTCCCCCCTTCCAGAAGTATATATTTTTCCCCTTATTATGCTGAAAATTCCCCCACTTAGGGTTCATTTTGGGGTGCAAAATGATGAGTTTCTCTCATTAAACCAACAAATGTTGCACAATAAAATATCAGCTGAATATATTTCGTCTGCCCGGTTTACTAGGTATCGTCTGCATTATACGACAAATTGTTATATGCAGACAATACCTAGTAAACAGGGCAGATTGTCTAAAAATGGCAAAAAATAAAGTTAACTGGTAAAGGTATGGGCCAGGTGTTGGAGAAATGTCATTTTTTATAATTATGTAACTTGTTTTTATGTGTTTTCTTGATTAGCATGTGAAAAGCATGCATTTTTACTGTTATGGTTGAATCTATTGTTTACTTCCGGTTTGTTTGTAGTAAATAATGGAAAAAAGCATGCACTGATAAAACTTGTTAAAATGTTTTAAAAAGCTTCAATAATGTTATCAAACATGTTATTTATGAAAGAAAACAAATTTTAAAGGCTGTCTTTAAAAAATATATTACAATATAATAGTGAAGTGGGTGGGGTAATGCATTAATTAATGAAGACAGGACTTATTTAAGATATATCTATACACTTTTTTTTTTTTTTTGGCAAATTTTGTTTTCCTACACCAATTTAAGCCACCAAAGCCACAATTCAACAAATGATAATATATGAAGTGCATAATTTAATGTATAAAAGTTTATAGATAGATCTAAAAACAACCCCCCCCTTTTATATTGTAGTTATTTTTTAACAGTTTTTAATGATGCAAACTATCTTTAATGATTCTGTGTTGAACAGATGGGCATCACAATGAAAATGTTGAATTTTATTAAAACAGTTAAAGCATACTAGTGCTTGTGTTGGTGTTAACTTAGAGTCAGTTTTATCATTTAAATAGAGATGAAAAAGTAATTTAAAATATACTGCCTTAATGATGTATAGAGTAAAAAAATTCCCCTTTTAGCTAGTTCGCGCGTTTTTTTCCCCCTCAAATGGGCCCGGACCCCATTCCCCCAAAAGTGAAAAAAAACACTGATTTCTTCAATCTATAAATAGAGACCACAATCTTTTGGCAATTGGTACTGAGTACAAATCAAAGAGAGAATAGTATTGGTACTTTTTATTTGTTTCAATGGGGATCAAATTTTCAAGTGATGACAATAAACCCAATGTTATAACTCATTTAAAGAAAAGGTGAACACACCATTTGTTTCAATGGACTGCTAACATTTAGCACATAACCACTCTTACTCTCCCTATTTCTCTTGCCTATAGTTAATAAGATTTTTATCAATATGCATATCTGAATCAGAAGGAAGCAAAAGCAGCAATCTTTCAATATTTTATCAAAGTTTGATATCTGGCAGAAATTAAATTATCCAGCAGACCTGCAGCTCGTCAAACCCTCTTTCACTTGAGACACATATAACTTCAGTGCCTTCAGCGTTTTGATTTATAATAAAAACTGTTGGATACGTCTTTAAGCAGTTCAAGTGCAACAAGTGGTGATGTAACTCATTTTCAGAAGCTTAGAGTAACATGATATCTCAGATTATGATAACAATCAAGGTTTAACAAATTTAAGTTGGTTTCACAGCTAAAAAAAGAAAAGAAAACAAAAAAAACATACTACTACTAAAATTTTTTGAAGTAAAAATGTGTCTATTTACAGGTTATGATAGAGGTATCCCTGGATTTCGAAGATACAGCATTATTGGCAGCAACAATGAATTTAATCTGCAGATTGAGGATGTGAACCTGAGTGATGACGACATCTTCCAGTGTCAGGTCAGCCCTGCCGAGAACAACCCCCCGCTGTTAGCAGAGGCAAACCTGCGAGTACTGGGTGAGAAATTTATAATTGGATATTTGTTGTTATAATCAGGCAAGTTTATATTGCAACTCAGTAACATTTGTTATCATTAGTGGAGTTACCTTTGTTGAAATTGGACAAGTAACAAATTTGTTACAATTTTGAAATTACATAAAAATTGATATATTTGCAGGAGATGCTGTGGTCATATATGGATATGTACAGTGGCGCTATCGTATCAGTTGTCAAAAATAGCATATATCGTTCGTATCGCATCGTATCGTATAGTATACTCAATCGCATTGTAACGTATCGAATCGTATCCTATCGCATTCAATCGTATTACACATAATGAACAGGATCTTATCGCATCGTATCGTAAAGCAATGGTAAATCGTATATCGTAAATCGCATAACGTATATCGTATCGAATCACTCTAAGACTTTTGGCAGTCTATGTTTCGGGACACGCTTTTATTTATTTTTTTAGAAGAAAATAATTATTCTTCGTGTCTCTAAATTCAACATTTTGCGTATATGTATCATTTTTATCATAAATTATATTATGTAGTATAATCTTATTATTTATTTAGTTATAATAACATTCTTTTACTTTTAATGTACCGGTATATACATGTGTAGTGGCCTACGTGACTTTCTGCAACAGACACCGTGTGTCGTTAAGCAATTTAATGCACGTGTGAAAAATATGTATTTGAAAGCATTAAATCAGTATTGAAGTATACGCTGGGCTACATTCATTCCTCTAAGTTTATTGGATGTGTTTGATCAAAATTTTCATGATTAGCAAGTCTGAAAATTAACAATTTAAATCTGACCTAATTATGCATAATCAAACTCCGATTTTGTCCAAGATGTTGCTTCCTTTGAATAATTTATTTTCCGGGACCTTTTTCCTCTGCAGTGTTCACTCGCGTGCTCTTATTAAAAACATTGAAAGAGATGATTGTAACATATGCATTTTAATAGCATAAATACGTTACCTGTTATTACTTCAGGTATGTGCACAGCTTCCAAAACAGAGTCCGCAAAATAAACCATTCCCTAAACCCCCTAGTTACCGGAAGTGTAACCCCCGTTCTCCAATTGTGTTTTGGAAGCCATCGAGTTTCAGTGGGTAACCTAGCGTGTCCCTTTCTTGATAGCTTCTGTGCGCTACAGCTCTCCTTTTCTTATCTTTTCATAGCCTCGGCTGTGTTGTTTATATTGTTCTATTGGTTTTATTCTATATACGTGTAGAATTCCCAATCTCCGTCCCGTTTCGGGACCTTTTGCCTTGTGTCTCTTTCCGTTTTGGACTTTTTGCCTTGTGTCACGGGTTTTCTTCGGTCTTCCCGTTTTTATTTTGCATACATTGTTCTTTTGTATTGCTTTTACTATGTCGCAGTCTCGGGGCTCCTGCGGACATGTCAAGGCGTCCTGGGATTCCCATCAGTCCTGCCTTTCATGTTCAGGGTGCTCTAGGGTCGACACCTGCACCGTTTGTGCTTCGTGGACAGACGAGATCTGGAAGAAAGCCTCTTCACGTCGGTCTTACTCATCCCGGAAAAGGAAGGCCTCATCTTCCTCCTCCTTCTCTGGGTTCAGTGCTGCTGGGGGTCGGAGTCCCTCTCCCCCTCCCAGGAAGAAGGCTTCCCGCCCCTCTCCGGAGAGGCCGCCTTCATCTCCTGGCTCCCTGCCCGGCTCTCCTTGTGTCAGCCCCAGGGGAGCAGTCAAGGAGACTACTCCGACCGGTCACCGGGCATGACCAGTCAATTGCGTGATCGTAGTCATAGCCAAGCTCACGACCGGTCACCGGTCAGGTCTAGTCACCGGTCAAGACCGGTCACCGACCATCACGGGCCGGCACCGGGCCGGGCCGGACCGGTCAGGACCGGTCACCGACCACCGGTCACCAGGCACCGGTCACCGACCACTACTCACCGGTCACCAGGCACCGGTCACCGGTCATCAATCACCGGGCACCGGTCATCAATCACCGGTCACCGGTCAGGCCAAAATTCGGACTCGAGTTTTTCCTCAGGTAGCCCTGCGGTTTCTCCGCTTCGGCCACCTCCTCCCTCATGTTCAAGGGTGCCCAAGAAACGGTCCCACAACCGTTCCCCGGGTTTTTCCGGTCACCGGTCCCCTAGCTCTGCTACTCGGGACCGGTCCCCTTTACGCTCCACCACATCTTCGAAGGTTCAAGGTGCGGATGTTTCAGCGCAACCTCAGACCTTTGACCCTTCCACGTGGTGGTCCCACATGATGGGGGAATACGCCAGGCATTTCAGTTCTGCCTCCCCCCCCGTCATACCGGGTGAGCCTTCATCTTCTAGGAGGGATCGGGTTTCTCTTCCACCAGAGACCCTAGATCACAGACTGTTCCTTCAGTCTCCTCCCTCCTCGGGTCCACAGGGCGCTTCTTCTGCACAGCCCCCTATGTGGCCCTTTTTCCCTCCATTTCCCTTTGGGACTGCTCTGAGCGGACACTTGGAGGATGAAATCTCCCTTCATGCTCCGGAGGAGGACTCCTTATTTGCTGAGGACGTGCCTCTTTCGTCCACCTCGCGCCGATCCAGCGCTCATTCCGACCCTCGTACTGACAATCCTCTCTCTGACGAGGACGAGGAGTCAGACGACAGTCGGTTTTCCATGGACAGGGCTGTTCAGGAGGTCTTTGCTACCTTACCTGCATCAGTATGCAAACCGGCCCCTCCTCCCTCCCGGAAGAGGTGCGAAGGTTACCTTGACCTTGTCGGTAAGCCTAAGGAATCCAAATCAGTCGAACCGGAGTTGCTCCCTTTCTCTCCGGTCGTCCGTTCGGCTCTGGAGGATTTCGAATCTTCATCCTCCTCTAAGCCAGGACCGGGCTGGTTTATTCCAACTTCAGACCTTCGGCCTTTGGGTTTTAACCCCAAGACCTACAAGTTTCCGGAGGGTGATTTTTCTATCCACCCTCCGAAACTGGACCTAGATGCGAGTCGGCTCCGGCTCAAGGTCCCCTCCTCTTTACCGCTTCAGAAGAAGGTCCTGGATCGCTGGGAGCAACGCTCCCGCTTTCTTTCTGGCATCTCGTCGCATACTGACTCCTTCGTGGCCGCTCTTTCGGTCAAGCTACAACAAAAGGATGCCTTATCTGCTTCCGTCAGGCTTCTTTTAGAGGCCTTAGCAGCGACGGCAAAACATTCGATTTTGCTATCTCTCTCTCTCTCTCTTCCGAGATGACTCGCTGCAGGCGGGATGCCATCCTGGACGGCCCCAACAAGCTACTTCTCTCTTCTTCTCGAGAAAAGCTTAGGTCGGCCCCTCTTTCTTCTTCGTCCCTCTTTGGGGGCCCAATCAAGGAAGTAGCGGATGCCTCCAGGGAGGAGCAAATGCACGGCGCGGTGGCCTTCCAGCCCCGCACTCCTACTTCGGCTCCCCCTAAATTCCGGATACCGAAGAAACCTTCGGCTTCTACCGGTAAATCCCCGAAGGACTCGGAAAAGGGCAAGCCTCAATCTCCTTTCAGAGGCAATCCCTCTTCCAGGGGCGCTCGCCAATCTGGTCCTCAGCGACCACGATTTCCTCCTTCATCGCCCCCCACCCCTTCTTCTACCTCTACCAGTCAAAGGGGTAGGAGTAAGCCCTAGGGGTACGTCCTTTCTTCCGCTTCCTCTTCCAGACGTTCGATTAGGAGGAAGAGTGTTCCTGCCCCTTTCAGTAGGCGGCAGACTCACTCATTTCATTCATCATTGGGAGACAATCACCGACGACCAATGGGTCCTGTCTATCGTGAGACACGGGTATCGGGTTCCGTTCAGTCGTCCCCCTCCACTATCACGCTCTCCCATTCATCTCTCCTCCAATCATCCTCGTCTGGGACTCGCCATTTCAGATCTTCTGAAAAAAGGAGCGGTAGAAAGGGTCTCGATTCCAACCTCTCCGGGGTTTTACAGCCGTCTCTTTCTGGTTCCCAAGAAGGACGGCGGGTTTCGACCGGTCATAGACCTATCTCATCTAAACTCCTTCATTCCGAAGGAACACTTCAAAATGGAAACAACTTCGTCGATCAGGGCAGCCGTCCTCCCCGGTCACTGGGCTGTTTCCCTGGATTTATCGGATGCCTACTTCCATGTATCTATCCATCCTCATTCCAGGAAATACCTTCGTTTTACGGATGGCCAAACTGTCTACCAGTTCAAGGCCCTTCCGTTCGGCCTGTCTTCGGCCCCCAGAATCTTCACCAAAATAGTTTCGGTTCTGGTCGCCAGGGTTCATTTTCGCGGCTCACGCCTCCTGGCGTATTTCGACGACTGGCTTCTTCTTCACATGGACCCAGTCGCTCTTCTCGACGAACTTCGATGGGTGACAGACCTAGCTCTCCGGTTAGGCTTCATCCTCAACTCCGAGAAATCGGAGTTGATCCCATCCCAGAACTTCACGTTTGTCGGGATGCAGTTTCTGACCGACCTAAACAGGATCAGAATTCCGGAACCCAGAATTATGTCTCTTCTAACTCTGGTTCGGGGGTTTTCGCGTCGGCAATCAATCTCAGCCCGCGAATTCGTATCGCTTCTCGGAGTACTCAATGCAGCAGCGGATCTTGTTCCGCTGGGCCGCCTTCACATGCGACCTCTTCAATTTATCCTACTCTCGATCTGGCGTCCCAGTCGAGACCATTTACAGACCATTCTTCCGGTTTCTCCGGAATTGGTTCATCATCTCAGTTGGTCGAATTCCCCCTCGTTTCTCCGAGAGGGTGTTCCTCTTTCTCCTCCTCAACCGGAACTGTTCCTCTTCTCGGATGCCAGTCTGTCAGGCTGGGGTGCTCATCTGGAACCTCTGGGTCTCACAACCTCGGGTCTTTGGTCCCCTCGGGACAGTTCTCTTCATATCAACAACCTCGAACTCAAAGCGGTTCTACTAGCCTTACGACAGTTTTCTCCTCTCATTCGAGGCAAATCTGTTCTAGTATCTACAGACAACACGACTGTTGTCTCTTACATCCGCAGACAAGGGGGGACGCACTCGCCTTCTCTGTGCATGGAAGCATGGCACCTTCAGACAATAGTTTAATCATCATGTCTGACGCCTCGGCGGCTTTGGTCGTTTCCTACTTCGGGTGTCGCTGCAATCAAGGTTCTTTGTTAGCAACCTCCCGCCTTAGCGACGAAGTCATACCTGAAGTAATAACAGGTAACGTATTTATGCTATTAAAATGAAATTTTTGAAGTAAAATTAATTAATTACAGAGTCCCACCTCCCTCCCCGCTTGCTGGCGGTTGTATCCCTCGATGGCTTCATATACAATTGGAGAACGGGGGTTACACTTCCGGTAACTAGGGGGTTTAGGGAATGGTTTATTTTGCGGACTCTGTTTTGGAAGCTGTGCACAAATAGACACATACCTGAAGTAATAACAGGTAAGTATTTACTAATTAAAATTAATTTTACATCAAAAATTTCATATACCTACATTAAAGTTCTAATGTGTATTTTTAGCTCACCTGAGCACAACGTGCTCATGGTGAGCTATTGTGATCGCCTTTTGTCCGTCGTCCGTGCGTGCGTCCGTCCGTCCGTCGTCAACAATTTGCTTTAAACAACATCTCCTCATGAACCGCTGAAGGATTTTGACCAAACTTCACAGGAATCATCCTTATGATGCCCTCTATCAAAGTTGTACAAATTATTCAGATTGGTTAAAAAAGTAGGTCACAGGAGCTAAAAATAGATTTTAAAAATGCAAACTTTGAAAATCTTCTTCTGCAAAACTGCAAGGCCTAGAGATTAGATATTTGGTATGTAGCATCATCTAATGGTTCATTACCAAGATTGTTCAAATCATGACCCTGTTGTTAAATGCCCCCGCAATAGGGGTCACTTGTTTTACATAGAGTTATATAGGAAAATCTTTAAAAATCTTCTTCTATGAATCCATAAGGCCTAGAGCTTAGATATTTCATATGTAGCATCATCTAATAGTTCATTACCAAGATTGTTCAAATCATAGCCAAACGGTGATAAATGCCCCCGCAATAGGGGTCACTTGTTTTACATAGAGTTATATAGGAAAATCTTTAAAAATCTTCTTCTATGAATCCATAAGGCCTAGAGATTAGATATTTGGTATGTAGTATCATCTAATGGATTATTATCAAGATTTTAAAACCAAACCATAAGGCCCTGCTTATATATTTGGTGTGTAGTATTGTCAGGGCTAAAATGTTTAAGATTGAGTTATATCAGAATTCTTGTCTGTTTAAAAACCTTGTAATCAGTTGTAGCAATGGTACTCAGGTGAGGGTTTCAGGGCCATCATGGCCCTCTTGTTTTTATTCCCTACTTTATTTACCCCCCCTCCTCTTTCTCTGTCTGTCTCTCTCTCTCTCCACATATGCAAACGTCATAATTCGCACAGAACATATTTCTTTTTCTTCTTTCCCTCTCTTTCAGTTTGAATAAGCAATATGATATCAGGAGGTCTTGGATTCGAAACCCAACCGGGATACATTTCTCCGGTGATGGCGTCAAGAAGTATAAAATTTGTACTAGATTCGCCCTTGTCTTGCACTTGGCAAATTGGGGTTGCTATGGGAACTCGGAGAACTCAGTACTGGTTCTAAGCAGGAACTTCTCTCCCGTGTATTGGTCGGTGCTATTCCTCTGACAAGTAAATGAACCAAAGAAAAAAAAAACAGGACCCCTACAATAGAAAATTAACATATTGCCTTTGAGAATAGAAGCATACGGTTTTAGTCAAATTACCGATCTCTCCTTGTCCGTGAAAACACAAATTCACTACATGATAAAAGTTAAATGGGAAAAAAAATCCATATTATTACATGTATAGTTCGCTTAAAATATATCTGATTTTTTTTCTCTTGTATGTACATTTATGCATGAATGTGTATATATACATATTTAACCAATGTAATAGTATTTCACCAGACGCATGTCATACCTTCTTATCAGCGGGCACAGCATGTGTTCATTTTGACCGGATATGTCACCTTTATGTATCGCCGGTACCGATATACCGTCACCCCACCCCCAATCCCACCCAAGGCGAGGGAGGGACACTCAACCTTACACAACATGAATGTTATAACCGGTACTAATTAACATGACAGAAAACATGAAAGATGGTCGCAGGCCTATTGTGAGAACATTATCACAGAAAGAACCAGGGTGTTATGTACGTAGTGTCACTGGGCAGCTTAGTCAAAAACTGTTCCTCTATTATAATAAATATTATACAATAATTTACAAGTAACTTAGAATAAGTATGTGTATATACATACATACACTATAGAGCACTTACGTAATATAAACTGCACCGACTAAATTAATATTGTCTGACCAACAGCTCTGCCGCCTATGCTTGTTAGAGTATATATTCACAACATTGCGAGTGTACATAATGAAGTGTGACCCTTAATACAGAAAACTCTAAATTCTTCATCCTACCAAGGAGTGTCCCGAAGACAACGGAGGAATCTACAAGACAACAACAACATGACTACAAGTTTCTTCCATGGATTCATATTGTTTATTCCTTTTTATGTGTATCATAATTACATAATTATTCTAAAATTAAATTGTCATCATAGAAATATTATATTTCGAAGAAGAAGACATTCTATATATCAGTATATTTCCATAGCAAATCCTGTTGATGATGATATTAATAGTAAAAGATCTCTCTCTAACTTGAGGGAGTGGGGTTCTTTACAAATTAAAGACTAATGGACTTTAAAAAAATATAGTACAGTGGAACCTCGGAATACCGAACCCCCTTGGGACCAGGTGAAAAGTTCGGTTTTCTGAGGTGATCGGTTTTGTGGGGTTTCTTTCAAATATGAGTACAGTGTACATATACAGTGTTGCAGTGTATTAATTTACTCACTCACTATCTCCATCACTCACTCAATGTTTAAGCCCATGTTTTTTTTTTTATCATTATTTTTTTTTTTTCTTCATATTTTGTGATTTATCTAGAGAAATGTTGGTTTTTTTTCACCTTTAATGTAGGCTTAGGAATGGACTCTGATTCTTTCAAAAGCTTAACTTTATCTTCTAGAGTTAATTCAACCCGTCGACGTTACCAAAGAATGTTTCAAAAAATTAAAAATCGTTGAATATATTGTGATGATAACTCAATAATTAGATCTACCTTAAACACATTTTATTTACAAAGGGAAAAATGTAGCGAATAACATCAATTATTTTTCGCATGCGGTGCATCTTTAAAGTTCAAATAAATTAATCTGAAACCAAACAAATTCTAATTAACACATTTAACTTCACTTACGTAATTAAATTCCGCCAGCGAAACCGTTAAGACCAAATGATGTCCATCATTAAAGGATTTAACCTTTTATAATCGTCGTTTCTAATTATCGCACCTCATTTTCACTTTCCTATTGATTACAGTAAACCCTTACAATAAAACATACCGTCCAAAACAGAATTGTGTTAACATGTTTGAAATTTGCCCTTTGTTACGGCACGTGCGAGGTTATTCTGCTGACACCTTAGTGCAGCTTGTATACACAAATTACTGACAGTACACAATGTGCCATTTTATACCAGTTTGACACTTTTTTTTATTATTTAAGTTTTAGGAAGTACAAGATTTCGGAATTTCGAGGTTCTGGTATTCTAGGACTTTAAAAACATGAAAATAAGAAGGAAAAAAAACGGGACCAGCATGATCGTTCGGTATTCCGGGAATTCCGGTATTCTGGGGGTCCGGTTTTCCGAGGTTTCACTGTAATCACATCGAGTAAGTCTTAGAGTATTCTTATGATTGATAAAACAAATAAAAATTTTTTTTGGTTAAAAAGTAAAATATAGCAAAGTTCTTTTATAGGAACAAATAATTTGTGCTTATGGTTAAAAGCATGGGACCAATTTAGATGTTGTTTGCAAATAAGATTTTCTGCTATCATCATGTATAAGCTGCGACAAAATCGGCGACCTCTTCACTAATTACTTCCGGTCCTCTTTTTTTAAAATTAATTGTTTAAAGAAGCAGCAATACGGATATCTCTTTCTCTCTATATATAAGGTGCAGGTTGCATGCAGTTGTTCATGCATCATTACATTTTTATCGGCTATTTGACAGTTAACCAGAAGTTCTCTAGCACATGCTATACTTCTATGTGTTGGTTCACAAGCGCTCAATGAGCGGTCGCGATCGTATATAAAAGGGCATGGATCAGTTATATTCATATTTTTAGCTCACCTGAGCACGAAGTGCTCAAGGTGAGCTATTGTGATCACCTTTTGTCCGTCGTCCGTCGTCCGTGCGTGCGTGCGTCCGTCCGTCGTCAACAATTTGCTTTAAAGAACATCTCCTCCTGAACCGCTGAAGGGATTTTGACCAAACTTCACAGGAATCATCCTTATGATGCCCTCTATCAAAGTTGTACAAATTATTCAGATTGGTTGAAAAAGTAGGTCACAGGAGCTAAAAATAGATTTTAAAAACTCAAACTTTGAAAATATTCTTCTGCAAAACTGCAAGGCCCAGAGCTTAGATATTTGGTATGTAGCATCATCTAATGGTTCATTACCAAGATTGTTCAAATCATAGCCTTATGGTGTGATAAATGCCCCCGCACCAGGGGTCACTTGTTTTACATAGAGTTATATAGGAAAATCTTAAAAAATCTTCTTCTGTAAATCCATAAGGCCCAGAGCTTAGATATTTGGTATGTAGCATCATCTAATGGTTCATTACCAAGATTGTTCAAATCATAGCCTTACGGTGATAAATGACCCCGCACCAGTGGTCACTTGTTTCACATAGAGGTACATAGGAAAAGACCTAGAGCTTAATCTATAGATTTGATGTGAAATATTGTCTAGTGGTCAGTACCCACATAATTCATAATTATAGACCAATCATAAAAAAAATATTTTGCAATATTACTAGTTTGAGAGATTATGACTAGATAATGGTTAAAATTTGGCCCTTGATTGAATCACTTTTTACTTTAAATTACATACTTGATATATGTTTTATATTAAAATCAGTATCTACGATTAAATAAAATGATAAAAAGACTAAGAGAATATATTGTGTCAATTGTATATTAAATAAAGGTTTTCTTTAAGAAAGATATGAAAGTACAGATAATTGTATTGTTGGTAATAAAAACACATTCGGTCGTTTTAGGTTATAATATTATTAACCAATGAAAAATTAGGAAACTATTCAGCCCTCCATTTCCGGTTTCAGTTTGGTTGGAAATAACTTAATTATGTTAAAAAGAATAGAGATTCTCTTCAGAAATTTCAACGAATTATCGAAGATCATTAATCTAACAGACCTAAAAAGCGATTGAAAAGTAGGCCTATGTAGGTCCCATAATCTTAGACAAACCTTGTTTATCTACACTGTGGCCCAATTTTGATTCAAGCATTCCAAAATTGGTCAGCACAAATGTCCTCAGGTGAGCGCATGAGGCATCTTGGCCCTCTTGTTTTAAGAAAGATATTGTGTGAATTACACAAGTAGCAGAGGACTATATTGTTTTGTTTTATGTGATTTATTATACACGTACTGATAAAATATATTTATAAACAATCTTCATTTAAAAAAAAACAAGAAAAAAAAACAAAAAAAAAACTTTCTCTCATTACATGTACGGTTTACAGTGGTCTCGATGGAGATCGTAGAGCCCGTTGCTTTTTTACGGGGGCTGCAATTTAGTATGTCCCCATTTCCTGTCGCTCGCTATGTTTATTTTAGATGAACACATGGATTACCAGTTATATGTAACGATAAATATTGTTAAAAACATGAAGTTTTTGCATATTTCTGGACTTGTAGTCAAATCAAGCTTGCAGGTATAAAAATGTCATGTAAACCCGTGCTTACCGTATATCGTATATCGCATAACGTAGATCGTGGATCGTATATCGTATGGTATCAGATTATAAACGCATCGTATCGTATCGAATCGTAAAGGAAAATCAAACTTGCTATCATACATCGCAGATCGTATATCGCATATCGTATATCGTTCGTATTTCAATCGTATATCAATCGTATTTTTTGACAACTATACGATAGCGCCACTGTACAGTTTAATTTAATTTTTTTAATGACGTGGATCGTATTCATTGAT
>CM037780.1:12682888-12697347 GCA_021229015.1 Solen grandis | reverse complement strand
CATAATGTATCTACGAAATTTATTTAAATATAAAGGTATTGGTATCATACCTTAGCATTTTCATAAACGGCGCATAAGCTAAGGCATTGGTTTCATACCATAGTATCATATGAATATCATTACTTACATTGAAATATTGGTTTCAAACCAATGTGTTTGAACTTCCATCAATAATAGATACGAACATATGTCCATGACATATTAAGTCATATGTATAATATTTGGGCTTGGTATTGGTATCATACCTTCGCCATTGTTTTGAACTAATAACTTTCGTTCCTATTTAATAACAGTGTCCATGCAAACAGTACCTAACACACAGATAACCATTGTTCACTTCTAAATCTGGTCTTTTTCGGTTTATCCGAAAAGCAAGAAGATAAATTCATATGTCGTGATTTTGAAAACAAAACTTACCTCATTCTCAGCCATTTTATTTGGTATCGATATTTCAATTTTCCAATGGAATACACAAATATAGAATAATTATCTTTGATTAAAAAAAATCTTGATCCCGACTACGTCAAGCCTCGTTATGATCTCGACTGCCGCTTGCTGCGTCATCTCTCTGTGGGGCCCTTTAAGGAGTTCATGTCTTAGAAGAAATAGCTTACGTTCGTTATCTTTACAAGCTTATTTTGGCACTGATTTTATTCATACTTGTCAGAGAATCGGTAAACAGATGTGTCAACAACTTTAAGAATTAATTCATGAATGAAATTGTATCAATAAGTTTAAATGATATTTTGCTAAATACTTACTCTGTGAAAGACCTCTGCTTCCCAAACGTTTGGCGACAAAATCTTCATGACAAGGGAGTAAACAATGCATTACGAATACATTTATATCTTCAACTGTACTCGAAACTCACTTTTTTTTTACTCGAAACTCACCTTTTCCGACTCGAAACACACTTTTTATCCGGACTCGAAACTCACTTTTTGCAACTAGAAACTTACCTTTTCTAACTCGAAACTCACTACTTACTAAAACTTATATCTCAATGCATCGATACTAGCGAACTTCTGGAAAAACATACTTGTGAGAATTAAATAAATACACAATTTATTGGATGATATTGGTATTTGTTAGAAATATTGTATTTCTGTGAAGTTACCGTTGAAAAGCGCATTGACTGTGATATACATTGCTTCGGTCACATCGTGTCCGAGTACAGTTTCCATTGAGTTTCGTGACTAATATCTTTGTAGTTTATCTAAGATAGAAAATCGGCTCAGCAACAAAAAGGCCTGCGTTGAACAAGCCCGGCATATTTGAAATCGGCTGAAAATTGTGTCAGATACGAAAGTCAGAATACGACCATGTCAGTTTTCCTATAGATTTTGAACGGAGAATTACATGCTTTTTTTTAATTCAACATTTTTTTTCTTGAATTGTAAAATTTTGTTATTAAATGTGTTTTGAATATTTACTTTGTATCATTGGGGGGTCCAACGCCGGTAGCCTGTGATTTAGACAAGGCTGAATCAACCGACCACATTGACATTTAATATAAATAGGATTCGGAACAGATCATTACTGTGGGAACTAGAGTCTTAGTTGAGTGTGATGAAGTTGCTGCTTTCTTGTGCCTACATTGAAAAGGGGATACCTGCAGAGTACCGATGCTGATGCTGACCGTCCCCTGTTGCCGAGTGGTTATGGCGTCCGCCTCGAACACAGGAGGTAGTGGGTTCGATCCCCGGCCGTGACATACCAAAGACGTAATAATGGTACTGGTAAAGCACCATTGATTGTCACTCAGCATATAAGGGTACTTCCAGGACTGGTAAGCCCGGTTTAAGGATAATGTGACCGTTTGTGGTATCATGCCACATATCTTCGGCGCGATATTGCATTGTAGCAGCACTATACGAGGTAAGATCATTATATTCGGGAACTTCGGCCATATTTTCTTTGTCAGTCCAAAAACATTTACAGTTAATCACATTTTTTTTACCCTTCGGGTTTTGTTCTTAATCACATGGTACATACACACGGAGATATAATCTCCTGATGACTGACATAGTGTTTGTGTTTACTTTAACCGAAAAGTTTAAGGATAAAAACTTAAGCTAAAGAGAAAGGTTGAAATATACATGCATTTTTTACTGAGCTGATCTAATCTTGGAGGGGCATGTGTTTAAAAAAGGTTTGCGTGTGACTGATTGACGGGTAATTGGATGATAGGAGGGGCAGACACTTAAAGCGTATTCAAATGGGACTTTCTGTTGAGCACGAAAAGATTCGCAAAGGATAAAGTTACTCAACGATAAGTAGCCCAGTAGAAAATGTCGTTTCTAAGATGTAAATTATAATTTCTTTTACCTTGTCTATAGCGTAATGGAGTAGTTTCTCTATAGTATCGAATCAATCAAAAAGGGAATATCCATATGAGATTTATTCCAAGTCACGTGGCATTCTATTTTCACGCAAAACGTTTCGAAGTTCTACTTGAACGGATATTTTTAAATATAAAAATAATTAAAGAGTACTGTTTAGCAGTTCTTTGCTTAAGTATATTTCATTTTTCAAGTACTAGTTCTTAATCTTGAAAATCATTTAGAGATTAACAATGTCGAATATTCTTCGTTCTTTAAGTATCTAACGCTGTGACGTCAAGATCTAACCACGTCGCCAATCGAGTAGAAAAAATTGTTAACGATCGCTATGTCCCAGTCGAATATATCACGGCAGGGACTTTTGTGGTAACGCGTAGAGACAATATGGCGGACTGAAACCTTCGATTTTAGACCTATTTTTTTTAGGTACATTTATTTTATATTATTCATACTTACGTATGAGACCTGCTGTAGCCTATGTGGAATGGAATATTGTTAACGGATATACTTTATTTTTTAGCTCGACTATTCGAAGAATAGGATGAGCTATTGGAGTCACCCTGGCGTCGGCGTCCACATCCCACGAAATGTTAAGGTTTTATTTAACATTGCCATCTTCTCCAGTATTACTCAATGGATGTCCCTCAAACTTTACAATTTTTATCATCACAACAACGAGAAACAGGAACAGTAACTCTTCCAAATATTTTTGCATATTATGGCCCTTTGGTTAAAAAATTTTTTTTTTTTTGCCATTATCACCAGGATTACTTAACGGATATCCCTCAAACTTCACGCATGTGTTTATCATCATCATCAGACCAACCAGTAGAAACAGGAAGAGTATCTTCTTCAAATATTTTTGCATATTTATGGCAATGTTAGGACTTAGAAAACTGTTAAATTTTTGTTTCACATTGCTTTTACCTCCAGTTTTACTCATTGAATGTCTCTCAAACATCACACATGTTTTAATCATTAGACAAACCAGTAGAAACAGGGACCTTATCTCTTTCGAATATATTTGAATATTTATGGCCCTTTTTGGACTTAGAAAAATTTTAAACTTACGTTTATCATTGTAATTATATCCCCATTTATTTAATAGATGTCTCCAGTACTTCACACATGCCTTGATCATCATCAGACCAACTAGTAGAAACAGGGACAGTAACTCTTCCAAATATTATTGTATATTTATGGACCTTTTGAACTTAGAAAAAATGTGAAACTTTTTTAAATATTGCTATTATCTACAATTTCTTTTCCATGGATGTCCCTCATAATCCACATATGAAATTGCATACCTGTGTTGGGGGTGAGGCTCTGTCATGAATTTTAAAATAGTTATGCCTCTTTTTTACTTAGAATCTCGGTTAAGGTTTTCACACCACCTCATTTTAACAGTTTGACAATCACCTCTACTTTACATTGCAAGAGTATATAACTCTGTATTGGATTTTGACATAATTATTCCCCTTTTCTGACGATTAATCTTTTTTAAGTAACTCACTTTTTTACTGAACTATTTAAGATATTGCTTTAAAACTTGGAGCACACGTTTATTGCTCTTGTGTATATTTTGATAATACAGAGAGATTCTATTTTGCCTTTATTTGCAATATTTTTTTTTATTGACAAGCATTATGCTGTCATAACGGACAACTCTTATTATCTTTATGCTAATCTTTGATCGTAAAATTTCGACAGTCATTTAATTTTGACATTAATGTTTCGGTTAATTTCCACGCACAAATTGTATTTTGTTATGAAAACCCCTTAGGTAGGGTCAATTTTGACCTTGTATATTCAACATCAAACTACAGATCTTTTAATGATTTTTTTTCTATATAAGACTATGTAAATTCAAGTTACCCCTGGGGCGGAACCAATTTTGACCCCGTAGCCATGATTTCAACAAACTTGGTAGATGTTTGCTAAGCCATGTTACATTCCAAATATCTAAACTCCAAGCCTTTTGGTTTCTGACAATATTTTTTCTAGATTTTCTTATATAAATATATGTAAAACCAAGTGAACCCAGGGACGGTGGCAGTTTTGACCCCAATACCATGACTTGAACAAACTAAGTAGAGGTCCACAAGGCAATCTTGCACACCAAATATCTAAGCTATACCCTGCAGTTTTGCAGAAGGAGATTGTAAGAGTTTTCATTTTGAAATTCTACTCATACCGCCTATGACTTACTTTTTCAACCAGTCAAAACATTTGGTAAATTTTGATAGAGATCCTTATAATGATCAATCCTTAGAAGTTTGGTCACACTTCACTAAGCGGGTTAGGAGGTGATGATGTTTAAATTAAAGGAAATTGTTGACAAACTCAAACTCAAATAGTTTATTTGCTAAGTCGACAGCACAGCTGTCTTTGGCAAATAATAAATTTCAAAAAAAAAAAAAACATTTATACAATGTATATTTACACATACTTTAAACAATATCATAATACGATCATATCTAAAGTTTCATCATAGTTACATTTTTACAATCATCTTAAATTATACCATATACAATATGTAATCATTCTTAGTCCGATAATGTATAAATGAATTGTTTCCGTAACTGGAAGCACTCTTTCAAACAGAGTACTACATTTTTTTTATTATCATTTCGTTTTCACTTTTCATTAAACGTTTTCATTTATAAAAGGTCGGCCAATTGATATTGACGATGGACGCCCGACACAGGGCCATCCTTATAGCTCACCATGAGCACGGTGTGCTCAGATTAAATCGTATATGTTTGAAGATGGAATACTTATTTCTGATATTTGTAAATATTGCATGCATTATGACAATACATCATATAGAAATAAAAAAAATATAGATTGTATTACAGGAAGAAATATTCGTCGTGACAAAATTTATACCTAAAATTATCTCAGTTAGTGATGAAATCATTCCATACAAATCATTCTATTATCATGCATTAAGAAGTGATATCTTGCCAGGAAATAAGATAAAAAAATTCTGCCTCGAGAGCGGGAGGTCGTGGGTTTGATCCCCGGCCACGACATAACAAAGTCGTAAAAACGCTCAGCTTAAAAGGGCAGTTCTAGGACTGGTTGGTTCAGTATCAGGATCAGGGTGTGGTATCATGCCACATGTCTACGGCGGAAATTGCAGTGTGGCAGAACTGTCCCAAGTAGATATAGTCTCGAAATGACTGAAATATTGTTGATGGGACGTTAAATCCAACAAACAAACAGATATAAAACAAGGTTATTTCGGCATGTTTTATTTCCATTTTCGATTTCATGACTAAAGAAAATAAGTCTTTGAAGAAGAGGTCAACCTGTGAAATATCGAGATTTATGCATGAGGTGTTTTTAATGTCCTCGTCCTCGATTATGTTTTTGTTTTCTTTTATTGTTGTTGTTGTGTTGTTGTTGTTGTTGTTGTTGTTTGGGGGCTGTATTTTTTTCTTTTGGTATTGCCGTTTTAATATAAATAGCCTATTGAAAATTTGATAAAAAAAAATCTTAAAATTTCACACTAAATCACGTGCATCTGTTTATCATTTGGGATTTCTCTAGTGTCTTATATTAAACATGACAGGCTCTGTCAGCCTTCGTCTGGCATCCAGATCTTATGGGTATAAATACCTACTTTTAAATGACAGAGCAGTGATTCGAGACAGAGTTGTTAGACCAGGAGAAAGTCGGTCAGAGACCATTGTCTCTGTCATGAAAAACAGATTATGACTAGTCCGAAACTATTGGCGAAATTACCTGAGATACTAGGACCCCTCCTTCAGCTGGAGGGCAAGTGGAGACTATTTGACATGAATTAATTGACTGAAATAACATCAATTCGGTAAAATTTTACATTGATGATTCCTGGATTCCGTTACCGATAAGCACTGTTATATTGTATGCACGTGTTTAAAGACGATTTATTTAATTTTACACTTTCGCCGGTAATGCAAATATAACAGAAAGGCTAGATGATGGAAAAGTCAAGATCGAAAAAGGGTTGCGTCTAATACTTCAACTGCAAAGGTTACAGAATTGTTACCAACCGCAAATTCGAACCGGTGTTAAGATAGATATTGCCCTTGTTGTCTACTGTACTGTACATATTCATCATGCCGACTGACCCGACGTACTTAGAAGAAAATGTCTAAATGTCTAAAACGATTAACAGAAACTGCAGCGCATACGCATTATTCTTGTGGTTTTTTTTTTATTTTACTTTATTTTGACATCATCAACACATTTATAAAATTAATTACATTTGAGTTTACCTTTCAATAGATCAATACAAACATGTACATGAGTATATATAATGCATATACGCTATAAATAATAAACAGTAAAATTAAGATTAATTTAGCACAGTTTATATTTTTTATAATTATTTTGCATTTAACAGAAAACACGATAATTCAATATCACAGTGTTTTAGCATGATAACTAGATCTTAATTTATGACTACATAAAAGAAATTATATTCTTTGACAGGAAAATATTATAACAATAAAAGAAAAATGTAAAAAGTTGACAAAAAGAAGTATAATGTGTATATAAAAAAAAATTGATGTCATGGATAACCCTTTAAGCCCGAAGGCTTATTTCAAAAGGGGTCCACTAATATCGGAAGTCAGGATTACAAGATGGATAGGACTTCCCAAATCTAAAAGGGTTTATTGTATAGAAGATTCAATTATACCGTAATAATTTAACTGGATGCAATTGTTTCAACAAAATAATAATTTTTAAAATCAATAATATTTCATGAATATATAAGGTAAAAGTTAATGGTTTTATATTATTAAGTCAATATTTCACAGTGATTGTATTTATTTGTTAAAACTTTACATATCAAATATTTTATGATTCTTGAGTAATATAAAGGCGAAATATTTTATTAACATAGGAATGCTGAAAAACACATCTATACAAATCAAGTATTCCAGATATAAAATCAAAATTTTAAGGAAAAAAACAAATTTTTTTATGATGCTGTTTATGATAGTCAAAGTTAATATAACAAAAAGATCCATAGGTATAGTATTACATCAAAAAGATCAAAATATCACATCAATATGGATCAAACTCACAGTGTTTATATCAATTTCATAACACAATGGTTACAGTAGTACTTAAAATCACATTCATAGTCTTTCTTAAGATTAAGCTGGAGAAAGCCACCGCGCGTAGGAATTTTTTAACAGATGATTTAAAAGATCTTTTGTTTCTAATTCCTTTATGTCCTCTGGTAAATCGCTCCAGTCCTTAATTCTGTCATTATAAAAAGTGGAGTTATTCATCCCTTTGAGATTTGGAACAGAAAGTTGTATGGAGAGGATCTGGTAAAATAAAAATGTTTTTTTAGGTACTCTGGATTTTAGGTACTCTGGACACTTGTCATGGAAAATATTAAACATATAGTTTAAACGTAACTGCTTTACCCTGTAGTCAACATTTAAAAAGTTGAGGTTGAGAACTCATTAGCTGAAAGACTGGTTCTTGGAGTGTATTGGTATATAAATCTTATCATTTTATTCTGAGCAACTTGTAATTTCTTTTTCGATATTTTACTTAAGTTTTCATACCATGATGAGCAGCAGTAGTCAAACTTACATAGTATTAAGGAAGAACATAACAGTTTGCGGCAGTGAAATGTTAAACAGTTCTTATGTCTGTACAGAAATTTAAGTCTAGAATTGACTTTTGTAATTATGTGACTAACAATTGATTCCCCAGACAGAAAGTTATCTATACTTAATCCAAGATATTTTACTTGATTAGAGGCTTTAATGACTTGACCCTTGCAAGAAACAGTAAATCAACATTTTTCAATTTTTTCTAGAACCAAAAAGCATACATTCAGTTTTACCAAGGTGTAACGATAATTTGTTATCAATCAACCATTCAGAACAGGGCTCTAAAACACACATAAGCTTATTAGAGATAAAATCTACATTGGAGTGAGAAAATAGAATTGTACTGTCATCAGCATACAGAATTAACTTAAAGTCTTTGTCTCTACTAATACTCATGTCATTTACATAGCATAACAAGAGTGCCAGTGCTGCCACAATATACGCCGCCACAAAATATAAAGACCAAGAGGGTCCTTTTAATTATTGCTTTTAACATTTCTGTAAGCATAAGCTCATAATGAAGTCTGTGAGACCAATTAATTAAGCTGAACAGAGATAGAACCTTAAAAAGGCTTCCAATATGAAAGTAGGTCAATAGCAGTATCAATATGAATCCTGTTTTCTTTCTCCGCATAACTCTTGCAAGAATCACTGTACCAGAAAATCCCTCCTTTATGCACTTTTACCTGTTTAGAAACTTGAGTTGTGTTTTCAAGAGACCATGTTTAGAAAGGCATAACTATTGCAAATATTGATAAACATCGAAATCCCTGCTTTGTAACTATCTACCCAGTATAGAAATGACATTGCCCAAGCTTTGAAAAGATTAGGTCAGAAACATACAAGGAATTTCATTCACAAGGCTGAAATATCAATCAGCTAAAATGACTAAAGTTCAAGGGACAAAAATCTTGCAAAAATCAATGAACCGGAAAATCGCAACTTCATGCACATCTACCCATTATAGTAATGACATTGACCAAGTTTTGAAAAGATTCATTCAGAAATGTAGGAGTTGCGTTCACAAGGCTGCAATATCAATAAGCTACAGAGACTAAGTTTCAAGGGACACAAATCTTGTAAAAATTAATGAACCGGAAAATCGCCACTTCATGCACATCTACTCATTATAGTTATGACATTGACCAAGTTTTGAAAAGATTCATTCAGAAATGTAGGAGGAGTCGCGTTCACAAGGCTGCAATATCAATCAGCTTCAGGGACGAAGTTTCAAGGGACACAAATCTTGAAAAAAATCAATGAACCGGAATTTCGCCACTTCATGCACATTTACACATTTTAGTTATGACATTGAAAATGTAGGAGGAGTTGCGTTCACAAGGCTGCAATATCAATCAGCTACAGAGACTAAGGTCCAATGGACACAAATCTTGTAAAAATCAAAGAACCGGACAATCACCAATTCATGCACATCTTCCCATTAAAGTTATGCCACTGATCAAGTTTTAAAATGAATCGTTCAGAAATGTAGGAGGAGTTGCTTTCACAAGGCTGCAATATTAATCAGCTACAGAGACTAAGGTCAAAGGGAAACAAATCTTGTAAAAAAAATGAACCGAAAAATCGCCACTTCATGCACATCTACCCATTATATTTATGACATTGACCAAGTTTTGAAAAGATTCATTCAGAAATGCAGGAGGAGTTGCGTTCACAAGGCTGCAATATCAATCAGCTACAGACACTAAGTTTCAAGGGACACAAATCTGTAAAATCAATGAACCAAAATCCCACTTCATGCACATCTACATTATGTATGACATTGACCAATTTTGAAAAGATTCATTCAGAAATGTAGGAGGAGTTGCGTTCACAAGGCTGCAATATCAATCACCTACAGGGACTAAGTTTCAAGGGACACAAATCTTGTAAAAGTCAATGAACCATAAAATCACCACTTCATGCACATCTACGAATTATAGTTATGACATTGACCAAGTTTTGAAAAGATTCATTCAGAAATGTAGGAGTTGCTTCACAAGGCTGCAATATCAATCAGCTACAGGACTAAGTTTCAAGGGACACAAATCTTGTAAAAGTCAATGAACCAAAATCCCACTTCATGCACATTTACCATTTGTAATGACATTGACCAAGTTTTGAAAAGATTCATTCAGAAATGTAGGAGGAGTTGCTTTCACAAGGCTGCAATATAATCAGCTACAAAACTAGTTTCAAGGGACACAAATCTTGTAAAATCAATGAACCGGAAAATCACCAACATCTACCCATTATTTTTTGAAAAGATTCATTCAGAAAAAAAGGAGGAGTTGCGTTCACAAGGCTGCAATATCAATCAGCTACAAAAACTTAGTTTCAAGGGACACAAATCTTGTAAAAATCAATGAACCGGAAAATCACCAATTCATGCACATCTACCCATTATAGTTATGCCACTGATCAAGTTTTAAAATGAATCGTTCAGAAATGTAGGAGAAGTTGCGTTCACAAGGCTGCAATATCAATCAGCTACAGAGACTAAGTTTCAAGGGACACAAATCTTGTAAAAGTCAATGAATCGGAAATTCGCCACTTCATGCACATTTACACATTTTAGTAATGGCATTGACCAAGTTTTGAAAAGATTCATTCAGAAATGTAGGAGGAGTTGCGTTCACAAGGCTGCAATATCAATCAGCTACAGAGACTAAGTTTCAAGGAACCCAAATCTTGTAAAAATCAATGAACCGGAAAATCGCCACTTCATGCACATCTACTCATTATGGTAATGACATTGTCAAGTTTTAAAATGAATCGTTCAGAAATGTAGGAGAAGTTGCGTTCACAAGGCTGCAATATCAATCAGCTACAGAGACTAAGTTTCAAGGGACACAAATCTTGTAAAAGTCAATGAACCATAAAATCACCACTTCATGCACATCTACGAATTATAGTTATGACATTGACCAAGTTTTGAAAAGATTCATTCAGAAATGTAGGAGTTGCGTTCACAAGGCTGCAATATCAATCAGCTACAGGGACTAAGTTTCAAGGAACCCAAATCTTGTAAAAATCAATGAATCGGAAATTCGCCACTTCATGCACATTTACACATTTTAGTAATGGCATTGACCAAGTTTTGAAAAGATTCATTCAGAAATGTAGGAGGAGTTGCGTTACAAGGCTGCAATATCAATCAGCTACAGAGACTAAGTTTCAAGGCCCAAATCTTGTAAAAATCAAGAACGGAAATCGCCATTTTACAATTTTAGTAATGGCATTGACCAAGTTTTGAAAAGATTCATTCAGAAATGTAGGAAAAGTTGCATTTACAAGGCTGCAATATCAATCAGCTACAGAGACTAAGTTTCAAGGGGCACAAAACTTGTAAAAGTCAGAGAACCGGAAAATCGCCAATTCATGCACATCTACCCATTAAAGGTATCCCACTGTTCAAGTTTTAAAATGAATCGTTCAGAAATGTAGGAGGAGTTGCTTTCACAAGGCTGCAATATCAATCAGCTACAGAGACTAAGTTTCAAGGGACACAAATCTTGTAAAAGTCAATGAACCGGAAAATCGCCACTTCATGCACATCTACTCATTATGGTAATGACATTGACCAAGATTTGAAAAGATTCATTCAGAAATGTAGGAGGAGTTGCGTTCACAAGGCTGCAATATTAATGAGCTACAAAGACTAAGTTTCAAGGGACACAAATCTTGTAAAAATTAATGAACTGGAAAATTGCCACTTCATGCACATCATCTACTCATTATAGTAATGACATTGACCAAGTTTTGAAAAGATTCATTCAGAAATGTAGGAGGAGTTGCGTTCACAAGGCTGCAATATCAATCAGCTTCAGGGACTAAGTTTCAAGGGACACAAATCTTGTAAAAGTCAATGAACCGGAAAATCGCTACTTCATGAACATCTACCCATTATAATAATGACATTGATCAAGTTTTGAAAATATTCATTCAGAAATGTAAGAGGAGTTGCGTTCACAAGATATGGGTGGACGGACAGACGGAGAAGATGACGCCAATATACGACCGCCTCCTGCGGCGTATAAAAACAGAATAAACTTTATAAACTGCCGTAAGGAACGCCACATAATACATCTAGATAAGAAGAATAAGAATCTGTTTTCTGTTTTCTAAATAAGACCTAAACAACTTGGTTGACATAACACCCATCTGATCTAATTTGTTGCAAAGAATATTATGGTCTACAGTGTCAAATGCTTTTTGCAGGTCAAGCATAATCATACTAATATAAAGTCCTTTTGCATTCTTGTCTTTAATGTAATCTAGGAGGTGTATCAAGCATGTGTTAGTAGAAAAAGAGCTTCTGAAACCAAACTGCATTTCATATAGTGTTTTATTTTTGACCAAGTAAGATTCTAATTGTTTATATACAGCTTTTTCTAAAATTTTAGACACAACACTTAAAATACTGACAGGTCTGTAATTTCCTACATCTAAAGTACTGTTTTTCTTATACAGGGGCTTAACTCTTGCTAATTTCATATCTTCAAGAACTTTGCTGTCTGAAATTTACATATTTTTATAAAAGATATCGGTAATATTAACAAGAGCACCGCATGTGGGTGCCAACGCCCGTCTGTTATTGCCAACGTTACATATTTTGTTAAACATTTTAAAAAGGTGACCTTGAAAATCACAACTAAAACTGTAAGCCTTAAAATGCAAAGTTGAAGTCCCATACCCTTTAAATTTGACCTTTGACCTTGAAGGATGACCTTGACCTATGCATGGAATAGAATGCATACAACACAATGATGTAAAATATGTAAACAAAAAATCACATTTGCTAATCCATTGAGTTTTTGATAATCAACAAAAACTGTAAAATTTGAAGACATTTAAAAAACAATGTTCTTTTTTATCTGCCTAAAGATCATGACCAAAATCACACCTTCACAGGTTCATATGATGACAAACCAGTATAAAAAGTTTTTAAAAAAATATTGAAAATGACAAAGAAATATATATTATAAAACTTATGGGAAAGTAAGGTCAAAGGTCAAGGTCGATAGATAAAATATCGAGGTATATCTAAATAGCCCTCGCAAAGATGAATATACATACCAAAAATAAAAGTTGCATGTCAAATAGTAAAGAGGTTACGGCCAACGTTTAAGTTTTTTTGTTAAACATTTCAAATATAGGTAAAAGTTCAAAGGTCAAGGTGAAAAGTCCAAAAGTGTACATTGATGGAAAGGTCTTGTCATAAGGAATTCACATGTGAAATATCAGTGCCCTGTTGGTAACGGTTCTGAAATGACAGACATTTTAAAGTTTTCAAAAGTTACAGCAAAAATGGGTCAAAGGTCAAGGTCAAGGTTGATAGATGCAATGTTGAGGCATATCTGAATAGCCCTTGCAAAGATGAATATGAATACCAAAAATAAAACTTGTATGTCAAATAGTAAAGAAATTACGGCCAACGTTAAAGTTTTTTGTTAAATATTTGATTTGACATGAAAATCCGAATGACCCTGCCGGGATTCAAACCCACGCGGTGAGGGACTGAGTGAGTGTTAAAGTCAGCGACTTTACCCTCTCGGCCGTCAAATATTTCAAAAGTAGGTCAAAGATCAAAGGTCAAGGTCAAAAGTCCACACGTGTAACAGTGATGGAAAGGTCTTGCCACAAGGAAGTCACATGTGAATATCAGTGCCCTGCTGGTAAGGGTTCTGAAATGACCTGCATTTTAAAGTTTTCAAAAAAGACAGCAACAATAAGTCAAAGCTCAAGGTCAATAGGTGAAAAATTTGCATATGTCTGGATAGGCCTTGTCCAGATAAATATGCATCCCCAAAATGAAAGTTGTATATGGAATAGTAGAGAAGTTATGGCCAACGTTAAGATTCCGGACGACGCCTGACGACGACGACAACACAGACGCCGGAGTTACGACAATAGCTCGTATTTTTTTTCTTCGAAAAACAGACGAGCTAAAAATGAAGCACAATCTTTTAAAAAATTGGCAGGAATTTCATCCAAACCTGTACTTTTATGTATATCGAGATTACACAGTTCTTTGTACACAAACTCCTCAGTTACAGTTTTTAAGCAGAACTTTGTACTGTTACCTACTTTTTCTGAATAGAAATCATTAAAAAGGGGTGATTCAACAGAGAACTTGTTAGTGCCAAATGGTAGTTTAGAACAATAGTGGAAGTTACAGTGAAGAAATTATTGAAAAGATTTGCGACTGAAGCTGGGTCATGTCTAATTTCATTGCCATCATTAAGAAAAATAGTTGCTTTTTTTTGTTTTTGTTTTTTTGTTGTTGTTTTTTTTTTTTGGTAACCAAGGGATTTCAAACTATGCCAGAGCTTTTTAGAGTTAAACATATTTTCATTTAATTTATTTGAAAAGTAATTATTTTTGGCATCTTTTACATGCCTCTGGATCTTGTTCCTATAAATGCAATATTATTTATAGTCTTCTTTCTGACCGTGTTTCCTAAACTTACATAAAGAAGTTGTCTCTG
>CM037780.1:12627463-12677463 GCA_021229015.1 Solen grandis | reverse complement strand
CAAGTCTTTGTAAAATCAAGTGATCCCCTATGGTGGGGCTAATTTTGACCCCATGGCCATGATTTGAAAAAATTTGGTAGAGGTTCACTAGGCCATGTTACATATCAAATATCTTAACTCTAGGCCTTGTGGTTTCTGACAAGAAGATTTTTGATTTGACAAATATATTTGAGTTTACCGTCGCTTCAACAGTATTTCATTCATATAGCAACGTCCAGCTAATAACAGGTTGAGGAAGACCCCGAATGCATGGAGGCATCCGGGTAGAACCACTGACCTAATGCAAGCTTACTGGAAGCCTGATCTGCAGAAAACCAGTTTAAACCTTACCAAATTTAATTATAAAGTCCTCATTTCCAGACCACTGAGGAGCAGCGAACAGCATAAAACCTGATCAGCCTGCAAGTTACTTGCAGGCTGATCTGGTTTTATGTTGTTCGCATAGGTCCTTTCATGGTTTCCTCTATGAGGGAAAGGGTTAAAGTCAGTGACTTTACCCTCTCAGCCACAGAGGCCCCCAAGAAAATTATTCTAATTTTTCCTAAATAAGTCTATATAAAATCAACTGACCCTAAGGGCAGTGCCAATTTTGACCCCAGGGCCATGATTTGAACAAACTTGGTAGAGGTCTACTAGGCCATGTTACACATCAAATGTCTAAGCTCTAGGCCCTGTGGTTTCTGACAAGAAGATTTTTTCTAGTTTTTCCTATATAAGTCTGAACCCTTGGGCAGGGCCCAGAGCCATGATTTGAACAAACTTGGTAGAGATCTACTAGGCCATGTTCCACACCAAATATCTAAACTCCAGGGTTTGTGATTTCTGAGAAGACAACTTATCTAGAATTTCCTATTTAAGCATGTGTAAAATCAAGTGACTACTGGGATGGGGCCAATTTTGACCCCAGGGCCATGATTTGACCTTGGTAGAGGTCCATAAGACAATGTCACACACCAAATATCTAAGCTCTAGGCCCTACGGTTTCAGAGAAGAAGATTTTTAAAGAATTCACTGTAAAAATCTATTTTTAGCACCTGAGACCCAGATATACAACAGATCGGAACCATTTGAACAACTTTGGTAGAGCTTCATGCAAGGAATATCACAGGTAATTTTCATTCCAATGGCCCAGTGGTTTAGGAGGAGATGTTGTTTAAAGAAAACTGTTGACGCTGGACGCATGCACGGACGCCGGACAAAAGGGAATCACAATAGCTCACTATGAGCACATTGTGCTCAGGTGAGCTAAAAATAAACATTTGGAGAACCCACATTAAAGTGAGGATAGCGTTATTCCCAGCAACGTTGTAACGGGGCTATAGTCATAAGCAAAAACCATACCAAGTATGAGATCTCAAGGTCAAATAGAACTTATCACCCAGACAAGACCTTCACATAAAAAATATGTAACCATGCGACCTTTACCTTTGAGTTATTGACACCAAAATCAAAAGGGTTCTTCTACTATTTGTAAGCAACAACAATATTAAATTTGGACTTAAAGGTTTGGTTTACCGACAGACTGACGGATGGACTGACCTATCAACATGTGCAAAGCAATATCCCCCCCTCTCCTTCAAAGGGAATCATAACAAGTCACTAAATTGACCCCCCAATTAAATCTAAGAAAAATAAATGTTGTTAAGCAAAACAAAAATATCAAAAAGATCAAATATTGATAATATATCTAAATATAATCTAAATGCATGTAGCAAGGCACAAAAAAAAAAAGGACTGATTTCAAGAGAGCTAAAAAAAAAAATCTCAACATTAAACTTGATTTGATTTCTACCACCAGTGTATTTTCAGTATCACATTTAACCACTAAATTTCTTGACATTTCATCTTCAAGAAAATTGGAAAACCATGAAAACTCCTCTGTGCAACTAACACAAATTCCTTTCTGACTGACATGCTGATGCCATCAATGTTTGAAATCACAGCAATTTTCCAATCGCCTGACATTATAGGTGACTAACAATTTATAATTAGTCTGTATTCTTCTCAACTCTCAACATTTATTCCCTGACACTCTCCAAATAAAATCCTTCAATTGTCATCAAGTAGTCTTGCTAATTAAGACCTTAATGTTCAATTTGTGGCAAATCCTCCTTAACCTGACATGCTCTGTGGATTAAATTGTGATTTCACAACATTGAAATAGGCATTTACTGTACTGTTTTTCCTTCCCTTTTTCTACAAAACATATTTATTTTTAGTTACTTTCTTGAGATATTTATTGTTATAGACTTCATTAAGTATTTACGTAGGCCAAGAAATAAAACAGACATTAATACTTGGGTGAAGCTAATGCAAAGCGAGAGATAAAACTGGATGTGTGTTTTGAAAAACTGGATCCATGTCAGGAAGCTGCAGTAAACCTCTATGAAGATAAAAAGCTTCCATGAAGATAAAAACTGAATCTGTGTTAGGAAGCTACAGTAAACATCTATGAAGAGTAAAACTGAACCGGTGTTAGGAAGCTGCAATAAACTTCTATGAAGATTAAAACTGAGTCTGTGTTAGGAAGCTGCAGTAAACATCTATACAGATAAAACTGAATCTGTGTTAGGAAGTCGCAATAAACATCTATACAGATAAAACTGAATCTGTGTTATCGATAAAACTGAATCTGTGTTAGGAAGCCGCAATAAACATCTATACAGATAAAACTGAATCTGTGTTAGGAAGCTGCAATAAACATCTATACAGATAAAACTGAATCTGTGTTAGGAAGCTGCAATAAACATCTATGAAGATTAATCCAGATCTGTGTTAGGAAGCTGCAGCAAACTTCTATGAAGACAAAAATGGATTTGTTTGGCCCATCTCAAATTAGCTGCAACTAAAGTCTATGAAAATTCAAAGAGAAAACCAGTCCTCTATATTATTTATCATAAACATGTCAGAATTTAGGCCAGGAAGCCATTTATAGAGTCTTAAAAGAAATATGCCATTTTCAAATTCTGAAAATTGTAAATAGGTTTCAATAATTTATCCTAATTTTTTTTTTTTTTTTTTATATATATTCCACATTTTTCTGCAAACAAACAATTAGAAAGGATGAGTGGACAGCTTGTAACATGAATAAGTCAGCCAATTACACCTGACAACGAAAGTTCAGTCATGAACCTGACTTTGTCTGCTTGGTTTTTATGTCCTAATGACCCTATGTGGCCACTTAGCCCCACAGTGCTATAGGTTCAAGTTCAAACATCCCAACTTAGTGCTAATTAAGACTTAAATATCATTCCCATATCACTGCTAAAAAATGCCACAACATTTCTTATCAAATATGTGTTGACTTAATCATAAATTTAATTCAAACTTCACTGATTATGAAACAAGTTATCACAACTAATAATCACTTAACTTGGCTCTGGTGCATGTGGTCATTATTGTGGGAGGAAACCCACATGTCTGGACGGGCAACCACTGTACCCTCTCACCTATGTGACCAGGAATCGAACCCGGGACGCATTGGTGAGAAGCAAAGCGCATTATCACTATGCTATCCCCCAAAGTTGAGTTAATAATAATGTCAACTTACTGATATACTAGAATACTTTGTAAAACAGAAATAGTGAACTATCTTTCTAAATTTAAAATTTGAGTATTATTTAGCTCTTAAATATTCTTAGCTGGCCGTCTATCAATGACTGATATACTGTCAGGGCAACGATAAATCCAAAATTAAAAGACATCTGAGGAACAATGAGACATGGTGCTTCCTCCCATTTTTATCACAATATAGACAGGAGGCATGATACCACACATGTTCACATTATCCAGAAACCTAGTTGGTATGTCCTTTAAGAATCAGAAAATTAGCTAATTTGAATATATCTAACAGTATAGGCATTTTAATGAAAATGATAAATCAGAATCAAAAATGCTCTCTATCAGAAATAACTGATCTTTGAATTAAGTGACGAAGAGCTGTCCTAAATTTTCTAGGTCTAAAAGGGGCATAACTCTTATATATTATAACTGCTGACAGAGTTATGTGACTTGTCAGAATTGTTCACCTTGTTATATGAAGCAAGCATGCAAAATTTGAAGCAAATTATCTTTTGAATGTGTACAAGATACTAACCTTTCAAAAATATAAAACCAATGTCAATGTCATAATGAGTATTACTCCTCAAATAGATGAGCTAAAACTATAACTTAAGCTGAATATAGCCCCAGAACTATCAGTATCACTTTCGGTAAATTTGGGTATGTTGCAGCTGACTAGGGAGTCTTAGGATGTCTGTTTATCTCATAAAGATTCAATTTGATGCCTTGGTAAACACAACAGACCAAGATAAACAAGAGGGCCATGATCATGGCCCTGGATTGCTCACCTGAGTATAGGGTTACCAAAGGAACATCAGTCTGTTTTAAAACAATGTGGAATCTGGCCAGTAGTTTTGAAGGAGATGATCCGTGCAAAGTTTTATCAAATTCTGTCCAGTTTCAGAGGAGAGGTCATTTTAAGTTTTCATTATATATATACAAGACTAATTAGTCATGGCCTTTGCAGCCATTTTTTTATGGATCAGAATAATTTTAGCAACTTTTGTGAAGCTTCACCCAAGGATCATCCCTGCCAAATTAAATCAAATTCTGTCCAGCAGTTTCAGAAGAAATGTCATTTTGAGATTTCATTATACACATATAAAGCACATTAGCCCCGCCCATGGAGGCAATGTTTTTTTATGGATCGCAATAATTTTAGCAACTTTTGTGAAGCTTCACTAAACGATCATCACTGCCAAATTTAATCAAATTCTGTCAATCAGTCCCAGAGGAGATGTTGCTTAAAGATTTCACTTTATACATATAAGGCAAATTAACCCTGCCCCTGGCGGCAATGTTTTTTTATGGATCGGAATAATTTCAGCAACTTTTGTGAAGCTTCACCCAAGGATCATCCCTGCCAAATTTAATCAAATTCTGTCTAGCAGTTTCAGAGGAGATGTTATTTAAAGATTTCACTATATACATATAAGGCAAATTAACCCAGCCCCTGGCAACCAATTTTTTTTCTCGATCAGAATAATTTTAGCAATCTTGGTAGAGAGTTACCCAAGGAACATATGTACCAAAATATTTTAAAATCTGGCTAATAGTTTTGAAGGAGAGGATTTTTGAAGTTTTCTTTTTTTTCTTTTCTTTCCATTGCCATGGCAACCAGAGTTCCATATGGATCAAGTTTATTTTAGCAACTTTTGTGAAGGTTCACTAAAGGAACATCCCTGCCAAGTTTAATCAAATTCTGTCCAGCGGTTTCAGAGGAGATGTCGTTTAAAGTAAATTAATGACGACGGATGCAGGGTGATTAAAAAAGCTCACCTTGAGCACTTTGTGCTAAAATTCATGAGGTGAAGGTTAAATAAACATTATTACCATATACGCTCATGTATAGTGCACATCCCAAGTTTGAGGTTATAAACCTTGGTAAAAATCTATTTCCCTTCTGCCATGCCATGGCAACCAGAGAAAATTCCATAAAATGCAAATTAGCCTTGCTCCTGGCAGCCATGTTTTTTTTACGGATTGGAATAATTTTTGCAACTTTTGTGAAGCTTCACCCAAGTCCTCAGGTGAGCTAAAAAACTTAAACGCAAAGGTAAACCTGGGACGTAACAACTCATCCAACTGTGAAGTATAGGTCACAGCCATAAATTTGCATAAATATTAAACAGATCATATTATTTTGTACATCTGTGCATAGTTTCATAAAGATGTGAGGTCATCTTCTTGGAAAAAAAGCTTAAAGTTAAACTTGAGGCATAACAATCAATTTTACCATGTTCATCCAACTGTGAAATATAGGTCATAACCATAAATTTACATAAATATTTAATAGATCATATCATAATGTACATGTGAACCTAGTTTCATAAAGATGTAAAGTCATCTTTTTGGAAAACAAGTAACTGGTGTTGCAGGCAACACATGAGTCCCCTACCGGTGAGGTACATAATTTTCCAATTACCAACGCAACCAGAATCTCCATACTGCCATCTACCGTATACACCGGCAGATTAGGCACTCTTTTTTCCAGATAATTCAAGTTTATAGAGGGGGTGTGCCTTATATGATGATATACAGCTTTTCAGGTTTCTTTTTTCAATTACCGAGAAGTGAAATTTACCGGTATATGATCTCAGAAAATGGATATACTGAAAGCCAATGAATACGATAATATGCCACAAAGTCTATACAAAACCATGATAAACAATACCAGATTATTGCTTTTGTTCTCATTAGTTATTGTCACAAAATAATGTTGACGTGGCCTGAAAATAAGTGTAGATTTAGAGTATGTTGTATTTGTCATGTAGGCCACAGTAGAACTGTGTTAACCGATTTTGGTTATATAAGGTTTATCACAGGTTTCTTTTATTACCTTTTGTTCAGAATGAGATATGATTAGGGTTTGAAATAGTTATATCTACTGTTTTGCTAAGTTTTAAGTGTATTAAGAGAGATGTTTAAGGTTTAGAAATTTAAACCTATAGTTTCTTTATATAAGCCCTTTTTATCAGTATACCTCAGTGTTGTCAGTGTTTCTCGGGATGCACGGGATTCAGCGATTTACAATTTATTGCACAATTCACGTGATATTTGTTTTTTAAGAGTAAATCGGGGGGTTTTAGTATATAAGCTGATTTGTATGGAGCCTCAGTGTCAGATATCGATGGGAGCTACGGAGGATACCTGGTCCAGTCTAGAGTATTCTGACCAAATTTCATTACGGAGCTTGTGTGAGTAAACTTTTATTTTGTATTTCATTTTGCAGGTAGATTTGAAACTTAGATTTTATTTTAAACATTTATTTTGTAGATTGTTGTATTGTTTCTTCTCAGGGAAACAAGTGTACAATCGTATTTAATTCTTGGTAGTTTTTGAAGTTTCGGTTCTATAGGCCAAGGAATCTAAATACATAGCTCTGCATTATTATGTATATTTGATGTAATTTTGAGAATAATTATGTTAGTTTATAGGTAGGTCCTTAAATTTGATATTACCTGAATATACAAGGAAATATTTGTCCAACAGTATTTGTTTTGGAATTAAGAAACGTGGAGTTGTATGGAATATCTGTCTGGTATATAATTGCTAACGAGGATGGTTCTGTTTTTAATGGACTGATGTAATTATGAAATGTGGAAATGTATGGAATATCTGTTTGGCATATAATTGCGAACAACAAGGGCAGTTCTCTACGTTAATGCGCTTATGTAAAACCATAATATTGTTGTATGGTATAAAATGCACGTATGTAATACCAGAGATTTGTTATTTGGTATGAATGAAGTAATCCAGTGTCTGCACATTATATTTGGTGTGATAAGTAAGTAAGAGCTATTTATTGTTTTTAGCCGTATTTAGTTGGGGCATGGAGCCTATGTAAGCCGGAAGGTTACAGTCGTTACGGGACCCCATTGGTAGACTACGTCGCAAGGACGATAGAATCTACGCATGCGTCATATGGACGACAGGGTGTCTACGGTGGACTAGTCGTAATTAGTTATGTAATCTGGGTGGTCACAGTCGATACGGGACCCCATTGGTAGACTACGTCACAAGGACGGGAGAATCTACGTATGCGTCATATGGACGACAGGGTGTCTACGGTGGACTAAGTGGATCACATATACTGAAGGGACAGCGACGACAGGAAGTCAGTGTTCATCGATAAGAGCACGTGTTATAGTGTATGAGTACTGTGAATTTAGGAATCATTTTGTGAATGTAGCACATTGAAGTACGTTTGTATCAGTAAGCCATTATGTAGTTAATATGCAGGCTTAAAGTGAAAACAGAACATTCAGTGCAGTTATTATTTTATTATTGTACCAACAGATAAAGAGACAGTTAGCCGGCAGTTTTTTTTTCTTCATATTCTTCAATTCTTTTTCTAATATTCTCGTTGTTTATATTTTTATATTAAATATAATTTTTAAGAAAGTTGTTTGGTATTTATTCTACCTTAGAGAGTTGTCCGCCCTTGGTCATATTGTTACAGTTATCCTACTGGTATATATCATGATAAAATGATCGTGAGAAACTAAAACAACTTGATAGAAGCCATTTTCAATATAAACAAATAAGTTAATTTTACGAGACCTCATGATGTATAGGAGGAACTTGACAGGTGGCAATTGTTACGTAAAGTTTGTTAGTTGTGAGAAATTTGACAGGTGACAATGATCCCCAGTGTTAGAATGCATTGACACGGTTGAGTAATGTCATGTTATGAAAATGTGTCACTTTTATCCTACCCGTCGTTAATGTAACGGTCTAACGGTAATCTTATGCCATGTTTAAACAAGAGGGCCATGATGGCCCTGAATCGCTCACCTGATTATAAATGAGCAACATATGTTGGATTTTTCATATTGACCTACTTTTTGACCCCACATGACCCACTTTTGAACTTGTCCAAGATTTTATGAAAACAGACATTCTGACCAAGTTTCATGAAGATAGGGCCAAAAATGTGGCCTCTAGAATGTTAACAAGGTTTTTCTAAGATTTGACCTCATGACCTACCTTTTGACCCCACATGACCTAATTCAAACTTGTCCAAGATTTTATGGAGAGAAACATTCTGACCAAGTTTCATAAAGATTGGGCCAAAAATGTGGCCTCTAGAGTGTTAACAAGGTTTTTCTAAGATTTGACCTTGTGACCTACTTTTTGACCCCACATGACCCAAATTAATGTCCAAAATTTTATGGAGACAAACATTCTGACCAAGTTTCATGAAGATTGGCCTAAAAATATGGCCTCTAGAGTGTTACCAAGCCAAATTGTTGACGACGCACGACGGATGAAGGGCCATCACAAAAGCTCACCCTTGAGCACGTTGTGCTCAGGTGAGCTTATAAAACGGTTCACCGTATGATTAGCCCGGTGACGTACAGATAGCTTTCAGAATGTCAAAATGTACGACGGCGTAAATTTCAAAACAAGATTTCGCCGCATATGATAGGAAAAGTGTTTTTTTGTTTTTTTTCAAATAAGTTAGGATGCGCCTTATACGTAGCTGCGCCTTATCTGACCGTGTGTACGGTATTCATATTTCAAGTTTCATAAAAATATTTTCAGTACTTTTTGATTTATCACAATATATTGTTTTATTTGCCATTTTTTAAGTCTATTTGTTGTCATAGCAACCAGATTTTTCAACCTAGGAAAAAAAAAAAAAAGACGTGCATAATCTCCATATAGCCATCTATCCATATTTCAAGTTTCATAAAAATATCTTCAGTACATTTTGAGTTATCACAATATATTGCTTTATTTGTCATATTTTAAGTCTATTTGTTGCCATAGCAACCAGATTTTTCAACCTAGGAAGAAGAACAAGAGGTCCATGATGGCCCTATATCGCTCACCTGAGAACCACTGTTCTAAAGGAGCAATCTTGGTGGCCACAGAACATCTGCGCCAACATTTTAAAATCTGGCAGTAGTTTTGGAGCAGATGTCTTTTAAAGTTTTCACTATATAAAGGCAAATTAGCCCTGCCCCTGGGGGCCATGTTCTTTTTATGGATCAGAATAATTTTAGCAATCATGGTAGAGGGTTACCCAAGGAACATCTGTACCAAAACAATTTGAAATCAAGTTAGTAGTTTTGAAGGAAATGTTTTTAAAGTATTCTCTATATGGATCAAGTTTATTTTAGCAACTTTTGTGAAGGTTCACCAAGGGATCATTCCTGCCAAGTTTAATCAAATTCTGTCCAGCGGTTTCAGAGAAGATGTCGTTTACAATTTCTACTATAAACATATAAGGCAAACTAATGAACATTTAGGTCCTATGTTTGAATCTTGCTTCAACCACAGAACCTCGGTCTTTCGGAATTTTGGTCAGCTGAATGGATATGCACAGCTAAGTCTTGCGATGTAGCATCTGTGAAAATTTGAGGAAATTCAGACCATAAATGGCGGCTATAGAGCACGTACAATATTTTTCACTATTTTGATTGAGTAAATAGTAAAAGAACTCTTATCTATGAAATTTTTATCATTCTGAACAACCGACATCATATCGAAATCATTGCCCAAATAATAAGAACTAAGTTGTATGTTGTGACGTCAGATGACAAGAGTTCTAATTTTAACATCATTTGTGAAAATCTGGCCAGTAGTTTTGAAGAAGATGATTTTTAAAGTTTTCATATTTTTTTCTTTTCTGTCGCCATGACAACCAGAGTTCTACATGGATCAAGTTTATTTTAGCAACTTTTGTGAAGGTTGACCCAAGGATCATCCCTGCCAAGTTTAATCAAATTCTCTCCAGTGGTTTCAGAGATGTTGTTTAAATGTTTCTCTATATACATATAAGGCAAATAAGCCCCGCCCCTGGCGGCCATGTTTTTTACGGCTCGGAATTTTTTTTAGCAACTTTGGTAGAGGTTGACCAAAGGAACATCTGTACCAATTTATTTGAAAATCTGGCCAGTAGTTTTGAAGATGATTTTTAAAGTTTTCATATTTTTTTTTCTTTTTGTTGCCATGGCAACCAGAGTTCTACATGGATCAAGTTTATTTTAGCAACTTTTGTGAAGGTTGACCCAAGGATCATCCCTGCAAGTTTATCAAATTCTGTCCAGTGGTTTCAGAGGAGATGTTTGTTAAAGGTTTCTCTATATACATGTAAGGCAAATAAGCCCCGCCGCTGGCGGCCAGGTTTTTTTACGGATCGGATTAATTTTAGCAACTTTGGTAGAGGTTGACCCAAGGAACATCTGTACCAATTTATTTTAAAATCTGCCCAGTAGTTTTGAAGAAGATGATTTTTAAAGTTTTCATTTTTTTTTCTTTTTGTTTCCATGGCAACCAGAGTTCTACATGGATCAAGTTTATTTTAGCAACTTTTGTGAAGGTTGACCCAAGGATCATCCCTGCCAAGTTTAATCAAATTCTGTCCAGTGGTTTCAGAGGAGATGTTGTTTAAAGGTTTCTCTATATACATATAAGGCAAATAAGCTCCGCCCCTGGCGGCCATGTTTTTTTACGAATCGGAATAATTTTAGCAACTTTGGTAGAGGTTGACCCAAGGAACATCTGTACCAATTTATTTTAAAATCTGGCCAGTAGTTTTGAAGAAGATGATTTTTAAAGTTTTCAAATTATTTTTCTTTTTGTAGCCATGGCAACCAGAGTTCTTCATGGATCAACTTTATTTTAGCAACTTTTGTAGAGCCTCACCCAAGGAACATTTCTGCCAAGTTTAATCAAATTCTGTCCAGTGGTTTCAGAGGAGATGTCATTTAAAGCAAATTGTTGACGACGCACGACACCGGACGAAGGGCGATCACAAAAGCTCACTTGAGCACAAAGTGCTCAGGTGAGCTAAAAAAGATGTGCATAATCTCCATACAGCCATCTATCCATATTTCAAGTTTCATAGAAATATCTTCAGGCTTTTTTGAGTTATCATGGGATCCAGTTTTTGTGGACAGCCGGCCGGACTCACGGACAGATGGACAAATGGAGGGGAAATCTATAGTATAGTCCCCTCCGGTTACACTGGTAGGGGACTAAAAAGCTTAAACACAAAGGTAAACCAGAGGTGTGATCATGGACGGATAGACAGACGGACTGACGCTGCACCTGACAGAAATTAATGCCACAAAAGTGTGGGCATAAAATAAGTAACAACTGACTGACTGTGAAACATCATGCTGACGTATAACCTGGTACTAGCTGAGACTTAACATCAATATCTGGTAATAGCTGAGACTTAACATCAATATCTGGTACTAGCTGAGACTTAACATCAATATCTGGTACTAGCTGAGACTTAACATCAATATCTGGTACTAGCTGAGACTTAACATCAATATCTGGTACTAGCTGAGACTTAACATCAGTATCTGAAACTAGTCTAGACTAAAAACCCCATTATCTGTACTGGCCGAGACTTAACACCAATATCTGGAAGCTCTTACAGCAAGATCTGCTCTGCATCTCACAAATAAATGCCATTCTTTTTGCCATTCAACTTTGATGAAGAAGACCTGAAGATCCCAGGCATTACCATCAAAATATTAAATACTCAAATTAAAACTCTTCTACTCATTGGATGATAATGAAAATGTCTCCCTCAGTCATCACTTTCTTCCCCTAGTTTTAGAATGATTGCTATTTATTCCCCTCTACTGTGATTATGTTTTCTGCTATAATGTTGAACATGAAAAATCTCTGAAATAAACAGTCATAACTGATTAGATTATGATCCAGATTTCTTGGGAAGTAATTATATGTGCCATTACAGTTCCCTCCAATAGTTATTGATATAGCTACGAGATTTCCTGACTTAAACATGACTTCTTAAGCATACTCAGTGCACCAAAAATCTGTGTTCAAAAACCAGGATAAATTCCTGTATAACTTTCCCAGCAATTCCCTCAAATCAAGGGTCTTAACTTTGGAGTGCTTGGGAAACTTTGACCAGTTATCAGATTTGGTCAAGATACTGTGCCAGTACACATTGTGAGAAAGTTTGGTAAAGATCAGTTCATGGTTGTCCGTGTTACAGAGCTGTTAATTTCGCAATTTTTCATCAATTTAATCAATTCAAGGGCAGTAACATTTTGGCTGGTTGTCCAACTTGATTGAGATAAAGTGCTCATACACAATTTGACCAAGTTTTGACAAATCAATCATGTTTGTTACAGTTAGAGGGTAGAAACTGTTTTTTTTATTATTATTATTATTTTTTTATTTTTTTTTTAATCAGTTCAAGGGATTGAACTCTTGACTATCAGGAACAATCTGGCTGGTTATCAATCTTGGCCAAGATATAGTACTCATTGTGAATTTGGTAAAAATTGGTTCATGTTTTTTAGAGAGCAGACTTTGTGCTTTTTCATCAATTAAAGGGCTGTTACTCTGGAGGGTTAATGTAAACTTGGAAGGTTTATAATGCTTTTGTGGCTACATTTTAGCGTTTGTATAATAGTAATCAACAGTAACTGTTGTCAAACCTATCTCCTAACATACTTCCTCCATCCAAGCCCAACACAAGGCCGTGCAAAGGACAGCTCTATCCTCTGCCTTAATAAAGACTTTAACCTTTTTAGTACTGCTGAAACAGTGGGGTTTAAACTGCATTTCATGCTTAGGAAAAGACAAAACTTACTTTACTTATGAAACCTTTCCGTTGTTAAAAAATATGACATTGAAACAAAAGTATAATGGAAATTGAAGATTAGGACTCTTGACCTTCAAATGTTACCTTGAGCCAACATGGCTGCCACCTGTGGTCTGAACATCATCTCAATTTGGTTTACAGCAGCAGCGGCATGGGGTTAAAAACAGATTTACAGTTGTAATTCACTCTGACAGGTTGTAAAGTATTTTTTCTCCTACTGGTGGACCTAATGAATCACCTTACCAGCAGGCGGCACTGCTCATTCTATGCATTCTGCTGCTATCTGCTTCAAAGAAAATGATGAATTATGGGATGTGCTCTTTAAGTCATGCACCATTTGGCATATACAAGGTGATGAGTATTTCTTTCTATCTTATTTCCAGGTTTACTCTTTCCTCCTTTAATTTACAATAATTGATAAACTATCTCCTTGAAACAACCATGGTCAGTCAAAGATCAAGTGCACTTAGAGATTGAAAAGTGCAATTACACAGGAAGTGGTCTGGACGGTCAAATGGGATCCCAATGAGCCATTCTGCATGCTGCTATGCCCATTAGTGACAGTTCAGGTACTTATCTAGGAAGAGCAGACCCAGAACTAACAAGATGATGAAGCCTGATTGAGATTAGCATGAGTAGACCTTGTTACAGTGTAGGACACAAGATGATCTTCCAGGGTGTCCTCAGGATTCAAAGGTTAAACATTCCACAGACTGAGTATTTTATTTTTAGTGTCTACTTGGGAAAGATATGCCCCATTGCTAAATACCACACTAAGTCACTTTATTGACATCAGGCCACTATTTTCAGAGACTGAGCGCCAAGCAAGGGAGATATACTATGGTGCCATTTTACATGACTATGGTACACTAATGAGGAAAGAGTAAAAACAGTGTGACCCCCTGCAAAATACGGCCATGGCTGACCATGCTTACCCATGGTCAAAATTACCAATCATGGTTGAACAACAGAAATCCAGGCTGACCATGGTTGACTTAACTGATGCATTTGTCAAACTATGGTTACTGAAAGGCAACCATGGTTACACCAATACAGACCATGGTAATTATATTACTGAACATGGTTATTTTTTATATAATATTTCTTGGTAATACTAATTGTTAATGATTTTGAAAATAATGAATTCAAAATTTACAACAACTTCTGTATAATACTATTGGAAAAATTCCCTGACTAAACAACACAAATTTACATAAACATTATATTTGATCAATGATGCATGAACTTTTACTTGACTTTATTTCTTAACAATGACATAAGCTGCATATTTATTAATATATCAAGTCTTCTTGATGATCTGTTGTACATAACATGCTGTCAGAATCCAAGATCATTACCCATCATTTTTTTTTTTTTTTTTTTTTTTGATCATTGATCTTTACATCTGAGTACTGATATTTGTGCAAAACACACAATACTAATTTAAGGTATCACGAAGATGAATTTTGACATTACAAGAGGTCTAAAATGGCAGCAGTTTTAAGTTCGTAAGTGCACATAGTTGAAGAAGGACCAAATTCTAAGAACTATTTTTATAACATTTCATAAGAATGTTTTCCTAGTTTAGATCAATTTTATGTCATTTAGGATAAACAAGCGGGTCATCATGGCTTAGGACATTCACTAAAGTACCATCACCTTAATTAAACAATTCAGTTGAACCTTGATTAAAATACAATTTCAAAGTTTCTATACAGTCTATATACCATATATATTAATTAAATCAAACATTTTGAAACAATTCCCAAGATATTTATATATATGACTCTGTAGTTAGAGTACTAGAATAGTGATTATCTTCCTTAGAAAACTAAAACCAATGCTGAGGTACCTCATTTTTCAAGGGATCAACTTCATTAAAGTAAATATTTTAGAGAAAAAATTAGGTGACCATTTGTGCCAAATGAACTTAAATTCTGACCATTGGTTTCAGAAGATAATATCTGTATTTTTTATAAAAAGTATATAAGGAAACTGGCCAACCCTGTGGAAGCCTCATTTTTCAAGAGATCAACTTCATTTTAGCAATTATGATTGATGACTAAAAGACAATTTTTGATGCCAAGCATCAAAGACGCCGCACATGTTTTTGAAGCACGACACATCTTTAATTATCACACGGACAGACAGACATACAGACAAATGGAGTGCAAACCTCCTTTTAAAATGTGTAGAAAACATTGAGAATACATTTCAAAACAAGTAGTACCACTAGTACTATCAGTCAGTACCACTGAGTATTTTATCAGAATCTCTTTCCTAGCCTAACCACGGGCAGCCACACAAAGGCACCCAGTGATCTTTTCATAATAATGTGCTTGATCATATCTCAGGATGTATAACAGATGCCTTAGATCCATATAGATTCATTCTGAAACATTGGCGAAAAGAGCAGACCAAGATCAGACAGCTCCGACAGGAGAGGTCTGATCAGGGTCTCTTCATTTTGCTCATACAATATTGTAGTTCAGTTTCTACACAGTCCATGTGGCAAAGAAAAAAATTCATAATTTCATTAACCACTTTAAGTTCTGTTAATTAATATTCATTAAGTCTTAAATTTGTACATGAATATTTATAAGGTAAAGGGGTAAATTAGGTGAGTTCATTGGATAAAAATCCCATAATCAGACATTTTCACAAAATCAGTCAGAGCACAGCTATGACTTTATAACTACCCTTTATTTTTTGTTCTACAGGTATTTGCTTCATGGTTATAACAGGAATTTTTTAGCATGTGGAGTGAATCAAATGCCATTTATCATAAATCTCACCACTGAGGAAGAAAACTTGTTAAAGAGTTTATCAGGTAAATTAAGAGCATAATAGTTGGTTTCAGTGGAATTTCATTTTTAATTCATCGAGTGAGGAGGAAAATTAATATTTTCAGCATTTTAATAATTATGATAGCAGGTTATGGTGACCATTTGTGATAACGGAAATTAAAGTCTGATCAATTGTTTCACAGAAGAAAGTTATGAAATCACCTACACAGAGTATATAATAAATTAGCTGACCCCATAGGGGCCTCATTTTTCAGGGTATCAGCTTTTTTTTGCAATTATGATTGAGGGCTTTAAAGCAGCTTGTTCACAAATGGTCACTGAATAGGATGAACTTAAGAAATCACTAACCTAAACTGGTGAAGATGCCATCCTGTGGAATGTGTCCTTTGGGGATATTGTATTCTAAGTTTAACCAATTTCGAATTTGTGTTTATGAAAAACAGGCTGTTTTAAGGTGACAGTTTAAAAGTTATGACCAGGTTAAATTTTTTTAACCCTTTCCCTCATAGAGGAAACCATGAAAAGACCTATGTGAACAACATAAAACCAGATCAGCCTGCGAGTAACTCGCAGGCTGATCAGGTTTTATGCTGTTCGCTGCTTCTCAATGGTCTGGAAATGAGGATTTTGTAAATAAATTTGGTACGGTTTAACTGTGTTTTTCTGCAGATCAGGCTTTATGTGGTACCTATTGAGTGCGTCAAAATGAGTCTATATGAGGGAAAGGGTTAATGATTATTTTTTTTTTATTGAAACCGGGAGACAAATTTAGTCAAAATGGACCAAAATAGTTATTGCACTTGATTGGAAGCCCTTGTGATAGGGAACAAGCATGTGAAGCTTTAAGTATTTAGAAGTAATGGCCGTGGGTAAAATTTTCACGAAGACTCCACCAATGCCACTGACAATGTCGTTGACACCAGAGTGATGACATTACCTCAACTTTTTTCTTTGAAAAAAAAAGACAAGCTGATAAAATTGAATTCTGACCACTGGTATCAGAGATATATTTTTTAACTATTTTTAATAAAATTCTGATGGTTGGCATGACAACAGGATTTTGCATAGATCAAGTTTATTTTAGCAGTTTCTATGAATGAGCTACCCAAGGATCATTCATGCCAAGTTTCATCTAAACCTAGTAGTTTTAAAGCAAATTGTTGACAAAACATGAAAAGCTAAAAATCAATAAAATATCAAAAACCTTTTTTCATAATATCTAGATGAGGTCTTTTAGTTTTATTTAAATGTTCTAAATAAAACAGAAATATTTTTTTTAAGAAAATAAACCCCAAGTTTAACCTATAGATGCCCATTTAATGCCCATTACTGGACTCCTAATGACTGCATGATGAAGCCCAGCATTTATCTATCCATTCTGATTACTTTCCATGAGCCCCGGGGTGATTTGCCTATTTCCTAATCTAGCATACAATTAACTGGGCGCGGCTGAATCCTTTCCTCTGATTGGTTAACAGAGATAGGGAGAAGAGCCATTTCCTTTTTATCAGCATGGTGAATGGCATTCCAGTCTCCCTGCAACCACTTGAGGTAAGTGTAAAGACTGGATCCTGGTTGGAACTCAGATCCCTGGCAGATGTTAACACTTTCCTTACTTCTTACTCATCTCTTTTTAAACCTGAAATAAACCTCTTATGCTGCCGTAAGTATGTGCATTTGGGTTTATTAGGCAATATATTTTTCAAAATTCTGAGCTGCTCCTGTGAGTTATTTGTAGGTAAATCAGCTTCAACAACACTCTTCATTCCTTTCATTTGCTTAGTATTAAGATTTTCTACTATCATTGGTGTACACAATATAAGGGATATTTGGGATGGTGTAACATTTCAAACAGGAAAAAAATTAAGAGGACATAGCAGCCCTTATTCATTCAAAAGAGTACATAAGCTTAATTAAAATGCTTCAAGTCACTTGATTGTACCTGATTACTTTCAGAAGCAACCAGATTCAAAATTCAGATACAAAGAAGTCTTGTCAACAATCTGGAAGACTTATTTTATGGTAGAGCACCTTAGGTTATCATTAAGCAAAGCAAGATTTAAATCGGAATAAAGTTTCAGAGGAGAAGAATTTTGAAATTCTCTATTAAGAGTACATAAAGAAATTAATAAACTACCCCCTTGGGGGCCTCATATTACAAGGGATCAACTTTACTTTAGCATTAAAGTAGAGGGCTATGAGGTGAACATCGGTGCCAAATGAAATTAAATCCTGATCATTGGCTTCATAGAATAAGAATTTTGAAATTTTCTTCAACGGATATATAAGGAATCTGCAGACCCCCTAAAAGCCTCCTTTTTTCAAGCAATCATCTTAGATAAAAACACTGGCACTAGAACTGCAGAATTACAACCTTTTGTCCCTCTATATTGTATAATGAATATGGTAAAGAACTGAATCTGACATCACTTGATTACATAGGTCATAACATTGTACAAATGTATGCTTTCATTATATTTTATGCACTCTTCGTTCAGTCAGATATTCAATTAACACATGGTGTAACAAATCACTGTCAAAAGGCAATCTTAATGATGCAATAACACGAAATGTAAGAATTAGTATAAACAGTCAAACTTGTGATAGTGGTCACGTATATTAAGCAGTCACCATGACGTAAGCAGTCATGTCAGGTCCTCCCAAGCAAATTCTTCTTTAATTGTCGTGTAATAAGCGGTCACTTGTCATACGTGGTCAACGGTCACCTTAAAAGGGGATAGTCCTACTTCAAAAGAGTCCTAATTAGCGGTCAATCAGCTTGTGTGATCCCACACCAAACGCGTGCCCATGAATCCCCTGCTCCCCACCCGCAGGCATAACTGACACATTTCCGCCGGCAAACTTACGGTGTTTGCCAATGTCACGCTGTTTGCCAATCAACCATTAATGTTTTAATTATTCCCGATTGCCTTTTATCTATGCATAGTTTGAAGTTTGATGAAATACGCATCAAGTATACATATGAACAGTTATGCACTTGATTCTGCTATGTTTGATTTACTCGGCTGACTAGATGATCGCCGATCGGTGTTAATGTTGGAATTATGAATGCATAATTATATGTGGACATCTTTTATCTTTCGAGAGTTATAAAGGTCTTTTTATTAATTGCTTGATCAAAGATCATCGACTGTTTGCTGCTAAAAACAAGAAATCGCTGCTGATATAAAATGGAATATTTAGAACATAACAGTAATGTGTCCGCGTATGCCATCATGTCTAAACGAAAATGTCTGATGCTAGAAAACAGAATGAAAGTTCTGAAACTTCCCGAAGCTGGGAAAAGCTCGGGAATAATCGCAGCTGAATTTAACCATGGCTTGACTCAGATCCAGAATATCTCAAAAAGAGAACCAGAATTACTTGAAGAGTTTGACAGAGCAAAATTTTAGAGCTTAAAAGATCATGGTGAACAACACCCAACGATAATTTAACGATATCTTACTGCTGGTTTCATGACGCAACATCAAAACAAGTTCCTTTGTCTGGCCCACTTATGAGTTATTTAACTTTTTGAAGATACATGTTTATTTTTTATATATTCATACATGTGCTTATCTTTTGAATATTTACTTTGTTATGGGTATAAAAAATGAAAGGGGGAGAATAAAGAGAGTTTGTGTAAAGGTATAATATACATATAAAAAGGTGAAATTAAATACATACAAACAAGCATATATACATTGACATGTACTATCAAAAATGGCCAATATGATATATTTTATCTTAAGCAGGCAACTTGTCTTAAGCAGCCAATTGTGGCCCGTCCCCTGTGTGGCTGCTTAATATAAGTTTGTATTTTTAAATCTGCTCCTTGGCAATTCCCACAAGATGACCTAATACATGTACACAAGCAAATTCCCACAATCACATCGTCCAATCATATCTCTTGATTCAAAATCGACCAAACAAAAACAGAAGTTGAAAGTGGACCAGACTTAAAAAGATGAAAAAACTGTTGACATTTTTGGGTTATTACTTCGTTAAGGTTGCCATTTGACAATGATTCGTTATACTATGTGTTAACTGGAACTCAAGTAAAGTACATCAATTTCTATCCTGTGATTTCAGAGATGTCTTCTAAAGGAAACTGTTGACAACTGATGATAGACAAAGAGTGATCCCAATTGCTCACTTTGAACACTTTGTGCTGTGATTAGACTTGACTTGACTATTCGGGTTTACCATTGCTTCGACAGTATTTCAGTCCTATAGCAATGTCCAGCTAATTACAGGTGGAGGAAGACCCGAATGCATGGAGGCATCTGGGTAGAACCACCGACCCACTGCAAGCCAGCTGGAAGGCTTCCTCACATGAAAATCCAAATGACCCTGCTGGGATTCGAACCCACGCGATGAGGGGCTGAGTGAGTGTTTATGTCAGCAACTTTACCCTCTTGGCCATGGAGGCCAGGCTCTGATTAGATAAAAAATAAGTGCTTTAGTATAATTATCATGGTTTCTTACGAATATTCTATGAATAATGAATGCATAAAGATGCTGAAAACCTGTTTCTTAAAGATTGATTGATCTGGCAAAGACTTTAATTTGTTAATCATAATACAAACGTTCCAGCATAATCCTGCATGATGTTAAGAAGTATATGGCTCCATTTCAAGGCCCTTTATCGTAACTACCTTTATACAGGCAATTAGTCCCTACTGATAGCCCTATTATGAGTTTGATTAACAGAAGAGGTTACATTATACATGAGATGGTATGCCTATAACCTGGTTTGTCTAATTCTTACCCAAATTAACAAATGGGAACTAGTTAGTGTTAGATATTCTGATCCAACCAAATGTAAGAGCTTGCAATTTATCTATCTGTTAAACTGAATGATATAAAAACAGATTTATACTATAGAAGTAAAGCATTTCTGCAACTAATACAACTATAAAAGATAAAAGAACACAGATATCTAAAAAGATATAAAGAGAAAACTTTAATTTTATCTCCAGAAGGCTTCTGTGCATTCCCGCATATTTGAAAAAATGATGGCTATGACTACGTACAACTAACGATTACAACCAAATCCTAGCCCATTAGCAGCCATTGATTGACATACAGGCCTTTATAAATATACCAAGCACAGCATTAATCTCTTTACTCAAGATTCAAAGCAATCTTGGTATGGAAGACACAGTTCCTGATTAATTTCAAGAACTTTTACAAAAACTAGAAATGTGTCCAGAGGACACAAATGCCCCAACCCGTCGCATTTTCCAAAACAAAAGCCAACACCCAAGAGCGCAAGTCATGTCCTGAGTAATATATCCATGTAGTTGAAAGTCTGTAGCTCAAATACCCACAGAATTACCTGTGTCACAGTTTTGGGATGGATGGATAGACAAAGACAGATCTATATGCCTCACTTTTTGGTAGGGGGCATAAAAATACCCAGGTGCACAAGTTCATTTCTTGATTAATATATCCATGAAGTTTCAAGTCTGTAGTACAAATACTTTCAAAGTTATGTGTGTCACAAGCATAAAATTAAATATCTTTCAAAAACAAAGGCCCTTAACTCTGTCAAGTTTAACAAAGGTTCGATAAAAAATACCCAAGTGCACAAGAATATATCCATGAAGTTTCAAGTCTGTAGTACAAAATTTAATACTTTCAAAGTTATGTGCGTCACAAATATAATTCCATATTTTTCAAAAACAAAGGCCCATAACTCTGTCAACTTCAATGGTGGTCTGATACCCAGGTGCACAAGTTTATGTCCTGATTAATATATCCATGAAGTATCAAGTCTGTAGTACAAATACTTTCGGAGTTATGCATGTCGCAAAGTTTCAGGACGGACGGACATACGTATGGACGGTCAAAGGCAAATCTATATCCCCCCCCCCCTTTTCGGTGGGGGCATAAAAACATTCACTATGAAAGCCATGACTAGCACCATGATTAAATTCCTGTGACCATATAAGGGCATTTGACTCTCAGTGACCTCTTGCCTAATGGCAAGGGATTTGCATCTATCGCTCACTCTTGTCACAATGTAAAGACTCATATTTAAAACTGCAGCAAACAGATGCATTAACTTCCAGTGTTTCTGTCAATTTCTTCATCCATTTGAGGGCCTATCAGAGAAGCTTTTAGTTCCTTGTACATTAAGACATTTTCTGATAATGAAGCTTACAAAATATTCTTGATATGTTGAGGGCCCTACAGTCCTAGGAACTAGTATTCCTGTCTTAACACTTAATGTAATCTATACATTGTTTTTTCTATTGTCAATACTCATGAACGTTGTGAAACTTGCTGCATCAGCAATAATAGATCTTCTTACCAGTATACGGAATCACATGTATACAAACAGATATTCTGTTGCTAATTCTGCTAAGGCCAAAATATTTTTTTAAAAAAATTAGTTCCGTTCCTGGTCTCCAGCCAGAAAAAAAGAGGGAAGGTAGGTTGGGATGCTTTTTTTTTTCCCTTCTGAATGTTGCGAAAAGTAAAAAAGGGAAAGAAACTTTTATTTAAGGCGGAAATGTAAAAAAATCAAGGGTCAGCCATGAAAAAAGAGGGCAGTCGAGAGATCAAAATGGAACCTCATAAGTGCAAATATAATCAAAGTAAATCATTTACTTCAAATACCAAACATTTGTCTTGTTATCTTGTGCTGTTGCAAATACAAATTTGAAAAATTAGGTGTGTCAAACACATTGAGAATTATTTCAAATTATTTCGAAATTTGATAAAAACCCTCTAAGGCTGAAACAACTGCATTTATTTATGCCTTAATTAACAGTTAAGAAGCAAAGGGTCAAAACTCTGTAATAAATGTGTTGATACAGACGACTGGACTTGATAGTGATTAATCATGTCCTATTGAATTTCATCAAAATCTACCAATTGGTTAAGGAAAAGATGTCATTTAATGATATTTCTGTTTTAAGCTTAAGCGGCCATCTTGTTCAGCAGACTGGAATTATTAGCAATTTTTGTACAGTACCACCCAAAGATCATTCCTATTGAGTTTTATCAGAATCTGCTTAGCGAATTAGGAGATGTCATTTAAAGATTTTTCTTTTTTTAGCTGTGGCAGCCATGTTTTTTAGTGGACCAGAACCATTTCAGTATCACCCAATGATCATTTGTACGGAGTTTCATCAAAGTCTACTCAGCATGTTAAGGAGGAGGTATTGTTTTAAAGATAATTCTATTATCAGCTCTGGTGGCCATTGTTTGGTGGACAAGAACCATTTTAGCTATTTTTGTGCAATATCACCTAAAGATCATTGATAATGAGTTTCATTAAAATCAACTAAGCAGTTTAGGAGGAGATGTCATTTAAAGATATTTCTCTTTTTTTTAGCTCTGGCAGCCATCTAGTACAGTACCATCCATTCCTGTTAAGTTTTATTAAAATCTGCTCAGTGGTTTAGGAGGAGATGTTGTTTAACAAAAGTTGATGATGCACGACAGATTACAGGCAACGGTTTGATCACAATACCAAAGTGCTCAGGTGAGCTAAAAAAAAAAAAGAAAAAAAAAAAAGAAAGATACCTCAAAATCTAATTCTTCAGATTGAATAAAGCCATGTATCTAATTTCGGTCTTCCCATTTGAAGGACGATTAATGCAAATTACCTGCCAAGTTTTATTTTGAAAATTTGCCTTCTGATCTTGAGTTGACAATTTATTGAAGACTCTGTAAACCTCTATTGATAGCAAAACAAACCATTGCAATTTTATAACCAAATCAAATCTGTTTTCATTCGTTTACAATTATTGGTGCTAAGTTTGATTCTGCTCTGATGAGGTGGCATTGCATGAATATTCTGGCTGTGAACAATCAATTTTGATGAAACCTAGGTCAGCAACACCACATCAGCACTACTTTTCATCTGGAGATGTGAAATTCAAAGCAATTTTTTAAAATACCATACCTCCCATGATAAATCTCTCTCAGGGATTTTTTCATGTTTCTTCATCTTTTGTTTGCCCTTGCATGATGGCGTGTGCATTTGTTTGAGGGGTTTTATTACAAGAAATAAACTGGAACTATAATTTCTTATTATCATTTCCACCAATTGTCACCAACTTTTTTCAAAGACACTGTAAGTTAAGAGAAATAAATATTTTTATAATTGTCCATTTCCTTAGCTATCAATCTATTAAGTCTCGTGAAAATGCCAGTATAAGATACATATATCCTGGATGATTAAGATGATTCAATTTAAACAAGAAAAGAAGAGAGAAGTAAACAAACAAAAGTGAGCTGAATTATTCAAACCCCTTTAAAACCAACAAAGTCAGAAACAGCAGCCATCAACATCCGTAAAACTGCTACACTAACAGCAGCCATCAACATCCGTAAAACTGCTACACTAACAGCAGCCATCAACATCCATAAAACTGCTACACTGCTTTCGAGGTTAGTTCCACCAACCTACCATTCTGATGATCAAATCAACCAGCACCTGGATTATATTAAATTTTCTCTTACAACTTAAATTATGTATCAGTTAATCTGAAGATATGGATCACAAAAACATAATCTGTGATACTTTGCAGGTTAACGAGAAATGTCTTAGGCAGATTGGCATGCAAGAATTCTCATGGTGGAATCCATTATACCAGATGGAGCAGGGAGCATTCCAGGCAAACCGCATTTAGAGTGGGTATCAATCATCTAAGAAAAGTGAATGAACATATCTAGATGATTTAGATTGGATGATGCATGTTTCAAGCAGCTGAGGTTTGACATCCTCCTCTCCCCTCCCTGCCCGGTCATTTAATCTGTCTCTAAGATATACATTATGCTACATTCACACTATGCTCCAGGCAGTCATGGCAACCCCGTTTTCACAAAACATAGTGTGCCATGGGACTTTGGTCATTTTTATCTCTGTATAAAAGTTGTGTGAAGTCCTGCCAAATTTTTTCACGTCTGTTTGTGACGAGCCATGTTGGGGAAAAGGACTGAGCCCCAGTGGCAACAAGGTGCATAAACATGGTCCTGACAAAAAAGGATGAACACAAAATTTGTTTCAATAAGCACTTTGACCCTCTTTCTTAAAGTTAGTAAGATTTATTAGATATATGCATTTAAACTAGAGCTCTGCAGAGTGGTGCCAATGCTCATCTGTTTTACATGTCAACAACGGGGTGCCATATTTGAGATTTAAAGTTTACACACTGTCAGGTATAGAGAGTAACCGTCAAGTAAATATGAAAAAAACAATCTTACATTGTATAGAAGAAATGTAATTGCTTTGAATAAAAGTTAAAAAGGGGCATAACATTCCTTTTAGGGTAATGCCCCTTGTCTAACAACTGCACCTTGTCATGATTATGAAGTATTCCAAGTTTCATTGTTATATCTTTCATATTTTTCAAATCAATATACTCATTAAGCAATTTTGATCAAAATTCTAAGTTAAAAAGGGACATAATTCCAAAAATATAGCTTTCAGAATAATGCCCCTTGTTTTACAACTGCATCTTGTCATGATTATCAAGTGTTTTAAGTTTTATGTTGATAACTTTATAGTTTTCAAAACATTTTACTTAATAAGCAATTCTGACTAAAATTCTAAGTTGGAAAGGAGCATAACTATGAAAATACAGATTTCAGAATAATGCCCCTTGTCTTACAACCATATCATTAATAATAAAATATCCCAAGTTTGGTGTTGATACCTTTAAAAGTGTTTGAGTTATGGTCTACATTAAATTTTTTGCATGGTGCCGACAACAACGACGACGCTGGAGCAATCATAATAGCTCAACTTGTTCTTGAAACAGATGAGCTAATAAAAATCAAACAAATACAAGAAACGCACAATAAAGGTCCACCCAAGAATCATTCATGCCAAGTATTATCTATTTCTATCCATTGGTTTCAGAGGAGATGGCGTTTTAAACAAACTGTTGACAATGGATAACAACGTACACAGGGTGATCACAATAACTCACCTTGAGCATATTGTGCTTTGGTGAAATACACATGCAAAATTAATTCATGATCAAGGTCATAAAAAGGTCAATGTTCAGTTCCACACACCAAACAGTACATGAGCATGTGCTCAGGGGAGCCAAAAAAGCACTTCTAACCTATGCGAATGCATCAAAACTTCACATACATGTACAAAACAACTAAGAATTATATTTCATTACAATTACAATACATTACAGTAGTTTTTGTTTTTCATTTCTTATTTTCACATTTACAAACAAGAAAATTCCATATTTCACCCTACATGTAATCAGGGATTAAAACCAATTAGCCCCATGCCAATCCACTTGTCAGATCTTACAGTAATGATAATTATGGCATTTTCAGATTCTGTAACTGCAGAATACCTTCCAACTTTTATTGCTAGCAGCACATGATCATCTACAATTCTTATCATACCAGTTGCTTCAGTTTATGTGATGACTTCTTGTATATTTTTGTAATATGCATTCTTAATACAGCATTAGTCTGGAATCTCTTATATGCAATCTGGCTGTCATTGAAAACCCTATGTTGAGTCTTTACATAGGTACCAGCTGTGAATTTTAGAACAATTCCCAACATTCCACAAAAAACTTCAGATAAAATGAGTTGGGTACCAGTGAAGGGGGGGGGGGGGGTCCTTGATGGTAATGCATGTGACAGGTTTTGACCGGAAGCCGTTTCCAAAATTAAAAAGAGAATTGAAAGGATGGGTCCTGATGTCGCACTACAAGGGACAGGTGTTAGAAGTTGCCAAGAAAAATAGCAGGAATCATGCTGCAGTGAGAATGCATGGAAAACTCATCCATGCTCTGCAGAAAATACAATTACAATGTGTTCTTAATTATAGACTGAGCTCTGACTTAATGATCAATCAAAATGCAAAGAGACTGTTTGCAGGAATTACATAAAATGGCTATTATTCTAAATAAAGCATTTAGGCTGGTTTGAACTCAATAGAGTCAATAGTCATGTACTGACACTCCACACATTTTCCAGCAACCCTAGTTTCTACTTAGCTGAACTTGCTCTTTGCTTCTTTGTAACCCTGCTAGCAGTCTCTCAGTGCCTGATAATGACCTGGAGAGCGGGTCATGACAAATGTAGTAATGGCATTACTTCTGTTCTAGTGAACCCAATATACATTCCAGCTATTTGAGAAAAAATTGACAAGGTGTATGATAATTTGATATATTAGTATGCTTGCCTTTCTATTTCAAAGTTAAGAAAAACTCTGGAAAGTACTTTTGGAAGGCTAATGCTTGTTGTTGTTATCATGCAAAATTGTGTGAACTTTAACTTTGGGAAAATTACATAGTTACACTAATGTGAAGCACTACCTATGTCTTTTCAGGTGTTGCTCTTCATGTATGTAAATTTCAAAAATGGCATGTCTATTTTTTTAATTAAAATGGGTTACCAGCGCAAATATTAAAAAATTTTTTTAAAGAAAAACATGTAAAAAAATATAACACATAATGAATAATTATGGCTACAATTAAAACTTCCACTAGTATTCATTTGAATAGAATCACACTGCATGGATACACTACTGAGCATTGAGTGATACAGTTAAATCAGCTACATCGACTTTAGATGTGTACATTTAATTTGTCACTACTAAGAACATTGGCAAATGTCAATCATCTAAAAACAGACAAAACGGACTTAACTATAGCATTATAATGGACTCTGCAGCTTATGGAAGTACCATGAAATATCAACTCTTGCAATATGTTATACCTCAAAACTTATCCCATTATTATGTGATATAACAAAATTTTATGGTCAAAATTGAGGAAAGACTTGTCAAGAAATGCCATTATCAAGATATCGCAAAACATATATCATAATAAGTAAGAGGGCCATTATGGCCCTAGAATGCTCACCAGAGTACCAATCAGCTTAATTAAACAATTCAGTTGTACCCTGCTTAAAATTTCAGACACAAGCAGTAGATGACTATGAGGTGACCAATTATGCCAAAAGAAATTAAACTCTAAGAACTGATTTCAGGAGATGATTTTTTAAGGTTTTTTAAAATAAAATGGTGTTGGTTGCCATGGCAACAGAGTTCTGCATGTATCAAGTTTCTTTTGGCAAATTTCGTGGAGATCCACCCAAGAATCATTCATGCCAAGTTTCATCAATTTTTACTGCGTGGTTTCAGAGGAGATGTCGTTTGAAGCAAATTGTTGACAACGGATGATAGACGCATGGTGATCCCAATAGCTCACCTTGAGCATGTTGTGCTTTGGTGAGCTAAAATGCAACATAAAAAAGATTCAGACATATGGAAACTTTTTTCAAGTGCAATATATTTAACGATTTATGAAGCATGCATGGTATTATCACAGATCAAAATATGGTGTGATACAGATCTAATACCACTTTATAAAAGGTTGATAATGGATTGCCCTTAAATGGGTATAGGCAGATTCATCATGCTGCTCCATCAGTTGAATGCTTATGAACATGGAAGTAACATGGTACAAAGCACACCAACTCATTAAAATATCATGAAAGTAAGACATGACCTTGAGTTCTGGCTGTGCATGTGTTTCCTCTCTCCACAATTTTGATACTTTGATTTATTTTATTGGTTTAATGAGTGAACCACATCCTGGGAATGGCTATGCCACATGGAAGAAATTTCTTTGCAGTGAATGATTTAATCTGCTAAAAGCAAAACATGGGAGTATGTATGTAGCTTAAGTTCTTCTAAATTACATTGATTTCTCTCTGGTATAATAAATGCAAAATGTGTTCAATCAAAATATATCATTTTCGTCACATTTTGATAAACAATTTCTTCCAACTTGTAAACAACACTGTAACAGGCATGCTTGAATTGTTTAATTACAACAGCCGTTTTCACTACACTGTATTACTCCATACTCAGAAGCATATCAATGCAAGGCCATTGTGTAAGCCTACATCAGGTTCACTTGTACTAAGAAAGGTCATGCAAATCAAAGCCCTCAAAGCACTCAGAGACTGCCGGCAGGGAGATCATAAAACAAAGAGCAAGTTTCGACCATGCTTAAATGTTGGAATTCAAATACTGACAATTTCATCATGTAAATCCTACTGACAGTCTCTAAGAACACTGACGGCTGGATTTTTAATTAGGTACATGACAAAAACTTTTTGGTAATTCTTGCATTATGATTTCGATTTCATTTTGATTTCTTTTAAAAGGTAAGACAAATCTTGTCTACAGACAAACCGACTAACGGACATAACTCAAATATAGGCCCCATATAATTATGCTCATCTGTTTAAAAAATTTTCAAAGGGAGAGATAAATAAGGTAAACAGTGACCAAAGAGTCATGGCCCTTGATAAGAATGTAGCCCTTGTGATAATGAAATTTGACGAGTTTAGAAGTTATGGCCAAGGTTTCAGTTTTTCACTGTATTGTTTCTTTTTTATAAAAAAGGAGATACATTTGGTCAAATGGACCTGAGAGTTATGGCCCTTGATATGAATGTAGCCCTTGTGTTGGTGAACAAATATGTGAAGTCTGATGACAGAATGTTTAATAGATGAGAGGTCATGGCCATTGTTAAAGTTTTTCATGACACCAGAGTGATGACAATACCTGGACTTTTTTCTTTGAAAAACAATCAAAATAAAAGAAAAGGAGAAATTCAAAGGCTTTACTAAACTGTAGGTAATTGCATTTAATAACCAGACATATGCCATTGAATGCTAATTTTAATTGCTATCCCTAAGGCCTAAAAAATTTATTAAATTTTAACTGATCTTAAACAGCAGGTTGAGACAATGCCCATAATACCTACATCACACATACAGCACATTACCCACTGTAAATGTACACAAAGAAATAAGCATACAATTAAAGAAAAACAACAATCAGATCCTTCCTGAAGTTTATGGACAAAGCAAAAATCAGTTAATAGCAATTATTACTGTCTCTAATTGAAATACACTGTTCCACTTTGATGATGAGATATGGCTGATCTTTGACATCAAACTGACTTAAACAATGTAATTACTAAACTACTCACTAGGTGCCAGGCATTTGTGGCTTCAGAATTAGGTATTAACCCTTTCCCACATATATACTCATTTTGACGCCCTCAATAGGTACCACATAAAGCCTGATCTGCAGAAAACCACAGTTAAACCTTACCAAATTTAATTATAAAATCCTCATTTCCAGACCACTGAGGAGCAGCGAACAGCATAAAACCTGATCAGCCTGCGAGTTACTCGCAGGCTGATCTGGTTTTATGCTGTTCGCATAGGTCTTTTCATGGTTTCCTCTATGAGGGAAAGGGTTAAATGGCTGACAAACCCATCTACAGCATGTTAATTGGCAACAATAAACAAAACCGCCTCTGCCTAATTAGAGGCAATTTCAGGATCTATCATCATAAGAAATGACATTTAAAAAAAAATATAGCCACCTGTAATAAGTGTTAAGTCCCCTTTCATGATATTTATACCTCTATAAATCACTTGGACAAAGAAAGGAGTATAGTAATATATTATACAATTACTAACATGCAAAGACCTTTTATACACATAATCAAGAATTTTAAGGGGTGTGATTAAATGACACTAGGTGAAGTCACTCTTTAGAAAGTAATAAGTCAGACTATGTCTGTTCCCTGCTGCTTGAATTTTCAGGATGTCAAATGTATTGCCAAGAATGATGCCACTTGCAAATCCATATTAATCTATCAGAAGTTAACTCTCAGTTCCAGAGATTCAGATAAATAATAATAAATGCAACATGTAGAATGACAAAGATATTAAAATCATAAAAAACATAATTATCACAAATTAAATGTCAACTTAAATAACATGATACACAAAACTGGAACCTTCACTAAGTCTCTAATCAATCTATACCTCCCTTATTCAAAAGTTGAAATTGTGAATAAAGCAAATGAACAGGATGATTTAATTATAACCTCTCAAGATCACCATTTGTTTTTTCTTAAAGTTCATGCATCCCCAACAGATACACATCATTGTGTGTAACACCTTTACTCCATGCATTTCTGTTTTTCCTTTCTGAAACTCTTCCGAAGCTTTTCATCATAATGAATAATGTTCAGCCTGTCAATTTACAGGGAGTAGAAACAACTTGGCATTTCTGAATTATGAATATTTGATCATGCAATAATCAGCCAAGATAATTTCTTCTGATTCCATAATTTAGAACAATCTTTCCTTTTTTTGACTTTTCTGCTTCAGTGTTACTGGTTAAATAGAACCTGCATGGTAGATAAGATATAATTCTATCATCTGTTAAACAACTCCCAGACTTTTATCACACTCTTTTCCCATATCTGTATGAATTCCACCCCTTCCTCATTAAATTAAATACCAGCCAACTTTTTAACACTTTTTACAGAAGAAATATTTTAAATCCTGACCTGTCAGTATTTAAAAACAAGTTTACCAAATAATGATTGTACTCTTTTTTATTTGTTTTATTTCATATCCTTCTGGTAGCACTCAGTCACACAGTCTTAGTGGCTTCATTTCTTAATTTGGGAATTAAGGGTTCAATCCCTGGCCACAACATAATTAAAGCCATCAATAATGGTATAAGTATAGCTCAGTATATTAGGTAGAACTAGAAGTTAGCCCTGTGTCAAAATAATACAACTGGGTATAATATCATGCATCTTGTCTATGATATATATATATATCATGCAGCCACTGAAATACCCTTGCTGGAACAAACCAAGCAAATCAAAGAAATCCAGCAGACAACATCCAGTAACCAGTCCTAGAACCATACTTATATGGTGAACATCCAGCAAGGGAGCAATACCAGGGAACCCTTTCAGTACTATGGCCATATATGCCATGGCTGAGGTTCAAACCCACAACCCTCATCCAGGGATCAGGCCTTTTTCAGAAGTTGGAGGAGGCGCCTTAATATCATATTTCAGGGAAAATATGACCTTTTTTCATTGGGGAAAAGAAAAATCCTGGAGTAGGATGCAAATTGGGAAAACTGCATGAATACAAAGAATTGTTCAGAGGGAAAGAGGCCTACGAATGGCCCCTGATAAATAAGGAAAAAAAAAAACCTGAGGTAGACAAGGCCCCTTAGACTGAGTCATTTTTTATCTGACTCATCAGATGTCTATCACGTACAGTTGAACATGCAATTACTGATGATAATTTTGTGAATGTTACTTAACATAAAGCTGAATATACATCAAAAACTTATTAATGACCATGCAACTGGCCTACTTCATTTCTATTCATTTCAGACAACAGAAAATGTATTTTTAGCACCATTAGAATATGAGAACATGTCAGTTTATGTGCAAACTCATTTTCAGAATAATATACAATTAAATACAAGATCACCTCTTCTGAATAATGATGCTCATACAACTATCCTTTCTGTCAGCTAACAATTTCTTGGCATTTCCTTCAAATCCAAAAAAATCATCTTGGAACAAGAAGAGAGAGTAAAAATACAACTTCTCGTAGACAATGGGACAATTATTATAATTCCTATAACAACTGCTGGCGTATTCAGAAGTTCAAGCATAAACTTGAAATAACATTCCCCACAAGAACCAAAAATCTTTTCATGAAACGAACAGATGTGCACTTCTTCCGACATAAATTGCAGGGTGAGAAGCTTCAGAAGCAAATGTTGCAGCACAAAACTTTAGAGAAGTAGTGAAATATTGATAATGAAAGAGGATGTTCTTGAATATACAATGAAGGAATACACAACTGACAAGATAGCATAAATAGTGTACATTTTTGTCATGATTTTGCAAATATTTGAATTTCTCTTTTTCCTCATTTGAAATAACAGTATGGTAAATGCTCATGTATTGTGCATGCTCATGTATAGTGCGCATCTTGACTTTGAGGTTCAAAACCTTGGAAAAAACCTATTTTCCTTCTATAATGCGCATCCATTCTTCGTGCTTTGAGGAGGCCACCATTTTGTTTAGCTGTGGATGTTTTGCGGACATTCGATTGAACTACAGGTAACAAAAGTTCTACTGCTTCCACAAGTCAGTCATGCGACAATTATTAATCAAACCTCTAGTATTCACATTGAGCTTGCATTGTTACGTGGATGTTCATTATGGTCAATAGTTTGAGTAATAGTCTTCAAATGTTGACACCTTGTTGTTTGTTTGTCACAACAGTTCTGTCCAAAATGAAACTAACTGGTTACAATTTTACCTGAATACACTACTGGTAACAACAATAAACTGATTGTATAATCAGAACATAATGGCAATCATGGTTAGTCTAAGTAGTGAAGTTGCATACATTCAGCTATAAGTCGTCAATTAATTATTTTGTAAAGTACAGTACTGTATGAGTTCCGGTGGAGTGAATCGTATCAATATAAAAAAAACTATGAATACAAGAAAATATTTCGTAGGCATTTATTTCACAATAACATGATAGCTATCACAAACAAACAATTATAATTCTCAGGCAAGTTAATATGATAAAGCTTTAATACCAACTTAAAGTATGAAATATCTCATAGACTTAGTCAATACAGCTTCTTAGTGGGTGGGGCAAAGTTTCTACATATCGTGAAGAAGAAAACTCTGTCAGTAACAAATTGTTATATGTAAAGACCATGAGTATGTGGCATGATCTTCTTTCTCTTGCTTACATTGTTCATACTTACAAGAGGTCACTGACTGAAGTCACTCACCTGAAAAACATTGCCTTCATTGCCTTTCAAGTTACTATATTATTGCTTAGTCCTACTGAATAGAGAATCCATGCAGAAATATATGAAGATCATTTCAATTCCATACATCAAATAGTACTTGTGGTCCAAATTTGAAGGTAATGCATCTTAAAAATTCAAAAGTAGGTCACTGGGTCATGATCAATTCCACTCTTTAATCCAAAACTGAAGGTCATAAATATATATAACAAGAGGGCCATAGAGGCCCTGGATCACTCATTGGGTATCTTTAGGCTATGTAAAATCAAATGACTCCTGGGGCAGGGCCAATTTTGACCCCAGGGTCATGATTGGAACAAACTTGGTAGAGGTTCACTAGACAATGTCATACACCAAATATCTTAGCTCTAGGCCTTGCAGCTTCAGAGAAGATTCTTTAAGATTTCACTTTAAAAATCTTTGTTTAGGTCCTGTGACCCAGACATGCAATAGACAGGAACCATTTGAACAATTTTGGTAGAGTTTCATACAAGGAACATCACAGGCAAGTTTGATCAAATTTGGCCCAGTGGTTTAAGAGGAGATGTCATTTGAAACAATTGTGGACAACAGACAGCCATTGATCCTAAAAGATAACATGAGCACTTATAATATGCTCAGGTGAGCTAAAAAGATAACTGCATGAAAAATCCATGTAATACACATTTAGCAATGCATCTAGCACACCCAGCAAGCTGCAAAAAACTAACAACAAAAAATCATTATGGAAAGACACAAAGAAGATGCCAGAGATGCTAGTGGCTCCTGCAGTCCCCAGTAATTCTTATCAAGCATTGTCAGCTAACATGTCCTCCTCATTCTACAAATGTTTAACACTGAAACCCTGATGTGCACCGTTTGTTTCATGCCAGGAAACAATGTGGTAGATTTGTGACATTTTTAACATTTAATTCCAAGTAATTTTAATATCTTGCCCTCTTTGCCACTCATTAGAGCTTCATTAAACTAATTTGGTTAACCCTACATATGCACAAAAAAGACATGTCAGGCCTGTCAAAGTTCACGTTTAACTGAGTCTCTTTAATATTTATCTGATAATTACCAGAATTTGTTAAATACAGTAGCATCCTTTTTAACTGTTGGTAAGAATGATAGGTTTATTCATAAATGAATCTAAATCAGAATGGAGCTATTATCTTGAACAATATATTGAGAGAGAGAACTCTTACTGACTTCTTCAGGAGCATGCTGAAACATGGTAGTTTTTTAAACTACTTCAAATACTCACATACTTTCATTAGCCACAAAACAGTTTTCTGGTAACATAAGGGTATTTCTAAAAATCATCTTGATCACTGAAAGCTCTAGCAATCTGGGAGGTTCACAAAAGAAGTATCATAAATGAGGCAGAAATTAAGTAGGCAATTAAACCAAGTATTTCTCCTGAAGTACACAGCTTTTTATCTTTATTAAATCCATCAAAAATACACTGCAATGATGCAACAAACATTGATTATCCAACTTGCAAGAAACACAGATAAGTCAGTGTAGGTATAAAATACATCGACAGGTATATCTTGGCCTCCTTCACTAAATCCTTCTGATTTTGACTTGCAAAAACATTCCTTTCTGACATAGGTCTAAAGAGCTATGAAATGATGGGATCATTCATATAGACAGACCAGTGCTTTGGAATGTGTATGCATGAAAAGAAAGCAGGAGAAAAAAGGTCATAAAAATCAACAGAATGTCATGTCACAGAAGACTATAACTAGAACCCAGATCTGTGCAACTCATTCTGGTCAATTCTATTTATTTATGCTAGATTTATCCCTCCCTTAATTACTTCACCTTCTCCTTGACCAGTTGTTGGTGCAAATGGATGCACTTGTTTCTAATCATGCTATTACCCTAGTGCTGCTTGTTTTTTTTACCGGGTTTGTACTCTGAAAACCTTTATTAAATTGTTTTTATGTGACCAGCTAGGTTTAGTTTTTATTTGGCTCTCATAAATCATGTGTGATAAATTTGAAACTGAGCATACAAGTATATTTATCTTTCCTTTGATTAGCTGAAATATCAATGTGAACTGGTAAGTAGCTGGGAACACTGGACTGAAGTTATGTGTTCAGAAATGAGTGCACCCAACCACACTGTCACATCCTTTTTTCAGATGAAAAAAATGACTTAATATCTCTTACCACTGTTAAATTCAAATGCGACTTAAGGGTGTATGTTACAGTTTACCATAGCAACGTCTCTGACATGTGAAGTATAACATATTTCAGATACTCAAAATGTTTAGCTATGAGCTGTCACAATGTCAGCACAATTACGCTTTAAGGGTTGTCTGTATTTGTGACATGTCCTTTTCAAATAGTTTAATTTGAAATCACTTAATAATTTTAATAGATTTTAAACTTTCTTTTCTTGTAGAGTATTAGACAGTTACCATAAAAACAGCTCAGTAGCTTGAAAATAAACACAGTGACCTACACATTTTTTTCAATGTTTTGATCAAGCGCTTCTTTTTCCTTTCTTAACAAGAGATGTACATTTAAGCTATTTATTAGATACAGTTACCATGGATATGCAAACTTAGTGTAAAAACGAGCACAGTGACCTATCATTGTTTTTACATTTTCGTATTCAGTGCAATTTTTTAAATAACATATATGAAAATCAGAAAATTCAATTGAAGAAAGAACAAGAGCTGTCAGAGGAGTCAGCACGCTCAACTATTCAAAATGCTTGTTGGTAAATCAAATGAAATCTATTTAAATTCTTGCCCTTCACATTCCCTGTATATAATAATAGTCAAAAATGATATACCTTGATAGTCTGATACCCCTTAATATATTTATGATGTCTAAAATCAATCCCATGCCTAGTTACTGAGACATAAGCACAATAACACTGTGCATGCAAAACTTTAACCAAAAATCCAAGTTACAAAAAGGCCATAATTTGCATCAGTCCAAAAGTTATCCTCCTGTTTTCTGATGCCCTTGAAGACACTCCTTAACTTTCTAGTCAATTCCACAAGCAATTTCTGAGATTTAAGCTGGATAGTAGCTTGAATGCAAAAATTTAACCAAAATTCTAAGTTAAAAGGGGGTCATAATTTTTTAATTTATTCCATCAAGTATTATCTTCCTTTATAGTATGATACCCCTAAACATATTAAAGATGTTTCAAATCAATCCCATACCTGGACTCTGAGATATAAACATGAAAGTACCTTGCATGCAAAACTTTAACCAAAATTTCTAAGTTAAAAAAGGGGCCATAACTTGTATTATATTCCATCAAAAGTTATCTACCATGAAAGTGTGATACCCCTAAACATATTAAAGATGTTTAAATCAATCATGCTGATACTGAGATATAGCATGAAGTACTTGCATGCAAAACTTTAACCAAAATTTCTAAGTTAAAAAGGGGCAATAATTTGTAACATATTCTATCAAGAGTTATCTACCATGAAAGTATGATACCCTAAACATTAAAGATGTTTCAAATCAATCGCATGCTTGATACTGAGATATAAGCATGAGAGTATCTTGCATGCAAAACTTTAACCAAAATTTCTAAGTTAAAAAGGGGCCATAATTTGTAATATATTCCATCAAGAGTTATCTACCTTGGTTGTATGATGCCCCTAAACATATTCATAAACTTTCAAGTCAATACCATGAATGGTTATTGAGATACAAACTAGATAGTAGCTTGCACGCAAAACTTTAACCAAATTTTCTATTGCATGCAAAACTTTAACCAAAATTTCTAAGTTAAAAAGGGGCCATAATTCATATTAAATTCAGTCAAGAGTTATCTACCTTGGTTGTCTGATGCCCCTGAACATATTTATAAACTTTAAAGTCAATACCATAAATGGTTATTGAGATATAAGGTTGATAGTAACTTGCACACAAAACTTTAACCAAAAGCTGCAACGCCAACGCCGACGCCAGGGTGACTACAATAGCTCTCATATTCTTCGAATAGTCGAGCTAAAAATGAGGTAAAAATTAGCACAATAAAACCTCAAACCCTTAACATGACTTGCTTTTGGAATCATTGTTACATTTTGTCCACTATATAGCCACATGATGAAGGAAGACTAATGTATATATTTTTACATTTTACAGCAATAACAACAATTATTCCTTTATTGCTGGAGAGCAGATACTGCTATCTCCATCTGATGTTTAAAAGTGACAGAGCCATTTGATAATCATGAACCATTTTTCAAGAGCTAACAGATTTATTTGCCAACCTACCGAACATTTCCACAAGAAATTCTGTACAACCTCAGGGAAATTACAAATTTACACTCACCACCTACTTTTTCTTTTTCTTCTTTAAAAGATTCTTCCTGGTGAAAATCACAGAACAGCTACAAGCTGGTAATTTGAAATTTGGGTCAATAGTTATAAATGTACAAAGTAGCTAATTACTTTCTAGGTTGTAAGGTATCTTTCTTACCAGTTTTTCTCTCTCACTGAAAGTCAAATCAAGTTCACTTGATCAATACTGTGATATACTGGTAAAATCTAATGATTGCTTTCCTCACCATTTTCTAAAAAATCTATTGCAAAGAATAAGTAAAGACCTCGTTTAAATTCTAAAGTTCAAGAAAAGCTATTTACAACTAAATTAGTACTTTTTGTATTACTTTCTTGATTCTTTTTTTTTCTCTAACTTTTTAAAGAGTTATTCATCCTGAATCATATATAACTGGGGACAAATCTGAGAACTTAATTGCTAGCATGCTTTTAATTAATTTCAATATTTACTTTTCTAATTTAAAAAAAAATTTACACCAAAAGGCACTATCACACATGAGATCTTTTCTTTTACATAAACTTTGATGTGGGAGGAAACAAGAGTTATGAGAAAAAAAGCAAGAAACACATAATTTTATACACATACAATATGGACTGACATTGGATTTAACATAGGTAGCATAAATTGGCAGATGTTTGTATGCTGATTGCCTGTTGTACCAACTGACTGCCTTGGATGCAGGATGTAGTAGGTTCAATACCCAGCCATTTGACTGTAGTCCTAGTATATACCTGATACAGTATACCCGATACAGATGTCATTTAAATACTGTACTTCAATATTATGACAATGGCAAGTGACATGTGTCGTATAATAGCCGTATTCAAGACAAGTAGCCTTCATCCAGTTTACACTTCATTTAGCATGACGGGCCATGGCCCACTCAAACTGAGCACTGCCACGTAACGTACTTAGCCCATGGTCGGCACTGGAGGATCTGTGTCCGATGGTCTCCCTAGGTCTCTAACAAGATCTCCCTAGACCCTTGACTGGCCAGCTATATATACTGGTCAGTAGCCATGCACAGCACAGCCAAACTGAAACTATATGTAATACACAACAAACAGAAGGTAGGAATGGTATTAGCAACAGTCCATAGTTGTGACAGACATTGCATAACCAGAACAACAGTCATGTTATAATAACTTATGCTATATGTACAAGGTTTGTAACAGTGACACAATCAGACTTAGTGCAACAATAGCGTCCAACTAGGGTCCGATAATATTACACCTGATACCATATCCAGTTACAGGATTTGATACTTGACCAAACAGTTCTGGGACTACCCTCACACAAGGGTGCAAACACTTGGTGATTCTGGTATGATATGGCTGGGTATCAAACCTATGGTAGATTTCTTCTTCTAAAGCAATCACTCTAACCAAAAGGTTGTGTACCAGTTTTAATGACTCAATCAGGGACAAACCCACAGCATCCAGGTCTTTAGACTTCAATCACTTTAGTTTCATAATGTTTTTTGACCTGCAAGTCAGTACATAATGCACCCAATCATATTATGCACACTTAGTGGTCTACCAATATTTCACTTGATACAATAATTAACTGAGTTTTACTTGTGAGAGTAATCAGCTGCAGACAAGCTTATCTCTATTCTTGTGCAGCGCATGCTGATGTTATATAAATGAAGTTTGCCAATGGCATAGAAAGTGTGATGAATTTTATATGAATGTCTGAGTCAGCAAGACTTTAAGGACACACAACTGTGACCAGACAATGTTTGCAGGTCTTTCTCATCTTCTCCCTGTCAATGTAAACCAACATGGTCTGTCAGAAATAGATCCAAATATGACGTTGACTGCTTCATGTTACCTTGCAAAGTCTACAGAACTGCCCTGATCTTGTTTGCTGAAGCCTGTTTCAAGGTCCCTGCCCTATCCTCACTTCAGTCTATCTCTAAACCTGAGGATGTTTTAGACTTAACTGAGAATATTCTCCACTTTTTTCACTTTAAATATATTTCAATTCTAGCACATGGGCTAATATAAATTTCTCCACAGCCAATATTTTTATTTTGAAATGCCTGTAGGTCTGTTACATAAACAGTGGATGGGATAACAGAAAAATCAAAGCGCAAATAGCGCTGAGAAAACATAGTTGCATTTTTTCTATATATAATAATAAAATTTTTATAAATGAAGATTAAATTTTCAAGCAGTGCCCATAAACCAAATATTTACAAACCTTGCGTAAATAGGATCAACAAGAAAAGATAAACATAAAAATTGTTTATTGTCACCCAGATGGATTCAAACCCACAATTTTTCTTGATCACACCAGACTGGTATACTTGGAGTGACTCAAGCAGTCATTTTTTTTTTAAAACACCAATGGTCGTATGAAGAACACAAAAGAATTTTCTTTCAAAATATCAAACGTCACGCATCCATCACATCAGGGTCCTGCTGTGTGCATTCCATGCGTGCAACTTTTGAACATCCTGAATAGATATTACTATATAAATGCCTTGTATAAGATGGCCACCTGCTCAACACTGCCAGCGGCCACCAATTTTGGTCCCAAATTTCCTTAAACACTGTAAAATACAACCAGTTTGCAACATGGCAGCCGCCAATTTGTAACTTGTTTATTTCCTGTACTGTACAGCACTGTACTGTTTCACGGAAAATGGCAAAGTAACACAGAAACAAGAGGGCCAAGATGGCCCTGTGTCGCTCACCTGATTAAGATGGCTGTGTTAGGCATAATGACAAAAAATCTGGCATCTAAAGTGTTTTTCTAACATTTGACTAAGTGACCTACATATTGATCCTACCTGAATTTGCACTTAACTGGGAATTCATGCAGTCATCATTCATATCAAGTTTAATGAAGACTGGGACAAAAATGTAGGCCTCTAGAGTGTTCACAAGATTTTTCTAAGATTTGACCTGGTGACCTAGTTTTTGACCCAATGTGACTCATTATCGAACTCATCCAATATATCAATTAGACAAACATCCTGACCAAATCTATTGAAGATTGGGCTAAAACTGTGGCCTCTAGAGAGTTCACAAGGTTTTTCTTAGATTTGACCTGGTGACCTAGTTTTTGCCCACCCAATTTCAAACTCATCAAGATATCATGTAGACAAACATCCTGACAATTTATAAGATTGGCCAAAACTGTGGCCTGTAGAGTGTTCAAAGGTTTTTCTAAGATTTGACCTGGTGACCTAGTTTTTGACCCAATTTCGAACTCATCTGAGCTATCATGTAGACAAACATCCTGATCAAATTTTATGAAGATTAGGCCAAAACTGTGGCCTGTAGAGTGTTCACAAGGTTTTTCTAAGGTTTGACCTAGTGACCTAGCTTTTGACCCCACATGACCCAATTTAGAACTCATCCGAGATATCATGTAGACAAACATCCTGACCAAGTTTCATGAAGACTGGGCCAAAACTGTGGCCTCTAGAGTGTTCACAAGCAATTGTTGACGACGGACGACTGACAACGCACGACGGACAAAAGGCGATCACAAAAGCTCACCCGAGCACAAATTAAGTGCTCAGGTGAGCTAAAAATGTGCTTTTAATAGTTATAAATTTGTTATAAATGGGAAAAATAAGATCATTCTGCTTTGGAAATTATTACCAGCTGAAAGAATTTATGCATTTATAATGGTAGATAGGTGTAATTACTTGTGAGCAACAAACTGTCTCACTTATAAATAAGTATTCTTATGTACTACATGTAACCTGCGGGGTAATGACAGTTCACAGTTTACCAAACTCGATAATTATTGTACTCGCTAAAGCATTTAGATGACCATATCTCGGGACTGATTTAGAGTTCACCTACAAGTGAAAAATGTAATGAGAACATTTTTTTAACAATGATTTTATTCTGTATTTAAAACTTTTAAATCCAATACATTCATTAATACATGTAATGAAATGACAAATGTTTCCATCATATCTTAAAAAATCCACTCCTATTCTGTCTGAGGTGAACCTTGGATAAGACAGCCACCTGTGTACGACAGCCACTTTGACAAAATACAGGTTTGACTGTATATAAAACAAGAGTTGTCAGAATGACACATATGCTCCCCTATGCTCCCACCCTCCCATCAAGGTCACTGTTACCTTGACCTTTGACAAAGTGACCCCAAAATCAATAGGGGCCATCTACTAGTTATGAACAGTTACCCTATGAAGTTTGAGGAATGTGGGCCCAAGCGTTCTCCTGTTATTGATCAGAAACAATTTTCACATTCGAGGTCAATGTGACCTTGACCTTTGACTAAGTGACCCCAAAATCAATAGGGGTCATCTACTAGTCATGACCAATTACCCTATGAAGTTTGAGGAATGTTGGCCCAAACAGTCTCAGGTTATTTATCGGAAATAATTTTCACATTCGAGGTCACTGTGACATTGACCTTTGACCAAGTGACCCCAAAATCTACAGGGGTCATCTACTATTCATGACCAATCACCCTATGAAGTTTGAGGAATGTGGCCCCAAGTGTTCTCCAGTTATTGATTGGAAACGATTTTCACATTTGAGGTCACTGTGACCTTTACCTCTGACCAAGTGACCCCAAAATCAATAGGGTCATCTTCTAGTCATGACCAATCACCCTATGAAGTTTGAGGAATGTATATTGATCTGAAATAAAGTGGTCTCCCTATGGACTGACAGACCAACCATCCAACCAACCGACATTTGCAAAACAATATGCCCCCTCTTCTTCAAAGAGGGAAATAGAAAAATATACTGTGTGACAGTATTCTAGGGTCTTGAACCTAGCAGAGGCTAAAACAAGGAGAAACTATAATACATATACCTATATTTTCTACATTTTAAACTACTTAATGATTTCATGCAATACAGCAGCATGATATGGATCCATTAATTCTACATTCTCAGGATATCTGAATAGCTAGGCAAAGCACCTACCTAACATAAGTCCATTTTTCGCCCACTGAATTCGACCCACTCGATTTTCCACAGAGCATCGCATAATGGCTGTCTGACCCTTTATGACAGATGTGTCTTGTGGCCGTTCCAGAAACTGTTGTAACCCGGACACTGAAATAATAAGAATAAGGTGAAAGTCTTTAAGGTGGAATCATACCTTTGAAATGACGTCGTTTTTGACGTCAAAACTGATGTTTTTGTGAGATTTAAGGTGTGTGCAAGCAAACCGTTGTTTCTTTCTTGTTTCGATTTATACAGAAATAAATTTCATTTTAACTTAAAGAGAATAAAATGGCCTTTCCGAGCATGTAAATTTCATACATCTGTTTTTACTCAATTTCCCGTAATTTGGATTTAGTCCTGAAAACTAGTGTGGGAATTTTTCTGAAAAAAACAACAACAAGAAATGTTTGTGAAACATATATGCCCCCCTCATATGCCATAATATGTATATAGCTATATTACATACAAGGAGTTTGCCTTCATAATGTTGGCTTGTCACAAAGTCATGATCTGAACAACTTTTGTAGATGTTCATAAGACAATTCTACATACCAATTATTAAAGCTCTAGGCCTTACAGTTTTGCAGGAGAAGATTTTCTAAGATTGCATTTTAAAAATCTATTTTTAGCTCCTGTGACCTACTTATTCACCCAATCAAAATAATTTGAACAACTTTGATAGAGGTCATGATAAGGATGATTCCTGTGAAGTTTGGTCAAAATCCATCCAGTGGTTTAGGAGGAGAAGTTGTTTAAAGGAAAAGTTGACACAATACGCAAACACGGACGGACGGACGACGGACAAAAGGCGATCACAAAAGCTCACCATGAGCACGTTGTGCTCAGGTGAGCTAAAAATCCATTTAAAGATTTCCTGTAAAAAAATCAAAAAGGTTTGACAATAAATCCATTTCTTCTCTCCCATTTCCATTTCTTTTCTCCAATTTCTGTAAAAGTACCTGGGGATATTTAAACTATTTATTCAGATAAATTGGACTATCATGAATGAACTATTAGCATGTGTGTCTTCTATTCACAGATTTTTTTAAAAAGAGAAGTTTGTATTTAGCTATTTCTCAAAAAACAGTGACCATGGATATACAAACAAAGCATGAAAACGAGCACGATGACCTTTCATTTTTTTTTTTTTTTTTCATATTCAGCGCACTATTTTACATAACATGTGAAAATTAAACAAGAGGGCCAAGATGGCCCTGTGTCGCTCACCTGAGTAAGATGGCTGTGTTAGGCATAATGACAAAAAATCTAGCATCTAAAAGTGTTTTTCTAACATTTGACTAAGTGACCTACATATTGATCCTACCTGAATTTGCACTCAACTGGGAATAATGAAGACTGGGACAAAAATGTAGGCCTCTAGAGTGTTCACAAGGTTTTTCTTAGATTTGAACTGGTGACCTAGTTTTTGACCTCATGTGACTCATTTTCAAACTCATCCAATATATCAATTAGACAAACATCCTGACCAAATCTATTGAAGATTGGGCTAAAACTGTGGCCTCTAGAGAGTTCACAAGGTTTTTCTTAGATTTGACCTGGTGACCTAGTTTTTGACCCACTACCAATTTAAAACTCATGCAAGATATCATGTAGACAAACATCCTGACTAAAATTTATGAAGATTAGGCCAAAACTGTGGCCTGTAGAGTGTTCACAAGGTTTTTCTAAGATTTGACCTGGTGACCTAGTTTTTGACCCCACCTTACCTATTTTCGAACTCATCCAAGATATCATATAGACAAACACCCTGATCATTTTTCATGAAGATTGGGCTAAAACTGTGGCCTGTAGAGTGTTCGCAAGGTTTTTCTAAGATTTTCCCTGGTGACCTAGTTTTTGATCCCACTGACCCAATTTCGAACTCATCTGAGATATCATGTAGACAAACATCCTGATCAAAGTTTATGAAGATTGGGCCAAAACTATGGCCTGTAGAGTGTTCACAAGGTTTTTCTAAGATTTGACCTGGTGACCTAGTTTCTGACCCCACATGACCCAATTTCGAACTCATCCGAGATATCATGTAGACAAACATCCTGACCATGTTTCATGAAGATTGGGCCATAACTGTGGCCTGTAGAGTGTTCACAAGGTTTTTCAAGGATTTGACCTAGTGACCTAGTTTTTGACCCCACATGACCCAATTTCGTACTCATTTGAGATATCATGTAGACAAACATCCTGAAGTTTCATAAGATTGGGCCAAATGTGGCCTCTAGAGTGTTCACAAGGTTTTTCTAAGATTTTTTTGACCCCACATGACCCAATTTCGAACTCATCCGAGATATCATGTAGACAAACATCCTGACCAAGTTTCATCAAGATTGGGCCAAAACTGTGGCCTCTAGAGTAACTTTAGAGAAAAATTGAAAAAAAAAATAATAATAAAAAAAAAAATAATAATAACATACGTCCTGAACACTGTGATTATGTATAAAGCTTAGTATTGCTGAATCGACAGTCTTCGAGTGTTACAAACAGGAAATTAATCATCAAAGTAGTATTGACTTTAGAGAAATTTTCAAACATGATCTTCATGTCGAAAGCAAATAAATCATGATACATACGGCATTAGGCTGACAATAAAGCTATAAATGCAGACTCTCTTAAACACCACATAAGTTCGAGACCCATATATGAAGGGATCTGCAGTGCGTCGGTGGCTCTTTGAATATTACGATATTTGTATGTTTGATGATCTTCCTCAATAAAAAACAGCTATAAATTTTTATAATGACCATGTTTGTCAATCATATCCATAGCTGGACAGATGTTGTTGGCTTTGTGAAACAGACTTAGGTGATTTATATCAATGTTCAACTATGTTGTTTTTACCTTTCACAAAGTAGTTTGGTCAAAGAGTAAATAACTTTATTCATTTCAGTTTTTTTTTTAAATTTTACATGTTGTGATACTGTCATTATAGATTGATTACTATTATCAATGATGAAACATAATTGTTATGACCATCGATATTATTATAACTAATTGTCATCGTTTTCCTTGATATCAAAAATGATTATATAATAGAAGTTATAATGTTGGTAATTTGTTTGTTAACATTCTACACAATTCCTTTCAATTCCTCGAATATTACTTTTATTTGAAATATATGAAGGCATTATTCTTATTATTATTTCAATTTTTAAACTAGAGCTATCACTGAAGGTGATTAATACCCCCGCAAAATACTTTAATGCAGGAGAAGCCAGACTTCAGGCAGAGCATAGATAAGAACCTGTATACATAGTATATTGGTTGTGATAGTAATAAGTAAGTAAAGTTTTTATTTAAAGTTGATAGAGAGTCAATAATGGTTGTTTGTCACAGTAGTTTAAAAATATAAGGTTACAGTTCTTGGACACTGCACTTCTCCTAGTCGCCATCTGTTTACATTTTAAGTTTCAAGTATATCCATGTATAATTTTTTGGAAGAAACAAGAAAATAACAAAGGGAAATAACTCTGTAATTACTCTAGATAGAGTTATGGTTCTTGTGCACTGCACTTCCTCATATTGTGGTTGACCATTGTATGAAATTGTTTTGAAATCCAACCAGTAGTTTACAAGTTATACTCTGGACAAAGAAAAGTAACTAAGGGCAATAACTCTGTAATTCCTATAGATAGAGTTATGGTTCTTGTGCACTGCACTTCCTCATATTGTGGTTGACCAATGTATGAAATTGTTTTGAAATCCAACCAGTAGTTTACAAGTTATACTCTGGACAAGGAAAAGTAACAAAGGGCAATAACTCTGTAATTCCTATAGATAGAGTTATAGTTCTTGTGCACTGCGCTTCCTCTCATTGTGCTTGACCATTGTATGAAATTGTTTTGAAATCCAATCAGTACTTTACAAGTTATACTCCGGACAAGGAAAAAATACAAAGGGCAATAACTCTGTAATATCAGATGAGTTATGGTTCTTGTGCACTGCACTTCCTCATGTGTTGACATTGATGAATTGTTTGAATCAAACTTGTACTTTTCAAGTTATGCTCCGGACAAGGAAAAGTAACAAAGGGCAATAACTCTGTAATAAGTCAAGATGGAGTTATGGTTCTTGTGCACTGCACTTCCTCTCCATGTGCTTGATCATTGCATGAAGTTGTATTGAATTCCAACTTGAGGTTTTCAAGTTATGCTCCGGACAAGGAAAATGCAACGGACCGCTGGACCGACCAACTGACCGACCGACCACCGGGTGACTCCTATATACCCCCCCAAACTTTGTTTCGGAGGTATAACAAAGCAAATTGTTTGAGTAGGCTATAAAAGTCACAAAACGTCAGTTTTGACGTTGTGATTAAGCGTCCTAAGGCGCGACCGAAGTGAATCATTTATAATTTATGAAAAAAACAGCCCGATAGATTTTCTTTAAATTTCACAATTGTTTTATTAAAGGGTTATACTATTCAAAATTAATTTTTGATAAAAATCTATCAGGTAATTTTTCTTTAAAATAAAATAGAAAATTAGGAGTATATTTTTCCCATGCTAAGTTTCCGGATTAAGTTCGAATTACAGGAAATTGAGTAAAAACTAATGTATAAAATTCACATCCTTGGAAAGGCAATTCATCCTCTTTGAAGTAACAAGAAATTATTTCCTACGCGGATCGAAACAGGAAAGAAACGACGGTTTGTTTGCACACACTCTAAATCTCACAAAATCGTCGGTTTTAACGTTGAAAACGACGTCATTTCAAAGGTATGATTCCACCTAAAGCAGTGGAGATAATTACTACTTTGATCCTTTACACTAAGATTCATCATTTTACTGGAAACCCAGAACAAACCGAAACTCCGTAATCATATGGTAACTCATAGGCATAGTAACAAAGAAAATCCAATTATTACCAAGAATTCAAACTACATTGAAAAACTTAATTGAAATTAAATTCCAATTTTAATATGTTATATTTTTAGGTGCTAAATTAAGAAGAAATTTCACATATTAGAGGAGAAAATATTTTGTATTTTATAGGAAGTTTCAGTCTTGAGGGGTTTTTCCAACCAATTGCAAAATTGTACTTTTGTGAAATTAAATCATTTGGATTAAAGGTGAAGTAATAACTACCAGTATATAGCTCTGATTATAAACAAGAGGGCCATCATGGCTCTGGAACACTCACCAGAGTACCATCAGCTTAATTTAACAATTCAGTTTAACATTGATTGAAACTTAAGATACAAACAATTTCAAAGTTTCTATACAGACTAAATAAGACAAGAGGGCCATCATGGCCCTAGAATGCTCACCAGAGTACTATCAGCTTAATTAAACAATTGATTATATTTCAGAAAAGTAAAACATATATGCCCCCCTCATATGCCATATTATTTATATAGCTATGTTATATGGATGATGTTTGACTTCATAATGTGGGCTAGTCACAAATTACTTACTTAAACACAATGCTTAAGAGAATTCAACTAATAACCTTGTGACCTTCTACATTAGAGCCCTCTCTGGCCCATTGATAACAACAATGCAAAGGAATGCAAACCATGTGTTTTGTGATGTATCTGCTCTGGTACATATTGCAACCATTCCCACAGCTGAGATAAATAATAAAGACATAAAATCCTTGGATCAAAACATGGAAATGAATAGCCTCCTGGACTTGCTAAAATGAAATATTGGATTGATCTAACATTTTTAAATTTAATTTTAAGACAAAAATCAATTTGATCACAAAGATAAAAGAACAAAACAAAAGACATAATCATAGTATGATAACAAGTATCTCTAAACCAGAAAATGAGAAAAGAACAGTCTCATAAACTCTCTGCATTCCAAACATAAATAAAATACAAAATTATAATTTCCAGAAGTTCTTTATTTTCCAAACTCCAAATCAGAATCTCTGAATCTCTTGGATGTGTACCAGTTACAGGGCAACAATTAGTCTGGTCTGTCTGTAAGTGGTCTTATACTGAGTTGGTCTATCTGGAAGTGGCCTTATACTGAGTTGCTCTATCTGGAAGTGGCCTTATACAGAGTTGGTCTATCCAGAAGTGGCCTTATACTGAGTTGGTCTGTCTGGAAGTGACCTTATACTGAGGTGGTCTTTCTGTAAGTGGTCTTTATACCGAGTTGCTCTATCCGGAAGTGGCCTTATACTGAGTTGGTCTATCCAGAAGTGGCCTTATACAGAGTTGGTCTATCCAGAAGTGGCCTTATACTGAGTTGCACATGAGGTGACCATTTGTGCCAATTTTTAATGACATTAAATTCTGACCATGATTCATTCAGAGAAGAAGATTTTTGATGTTTTTAAAATAAAACTTTTTTTGGTTGCCATGGCAACCAGTTCTACATGAAACAAGTTTTTTTTTAGCAACTTTTGTGTAGGACCATCCAAGGATCATTCATGCCAAGTTTTATCAATTTCAATCGATGATGACAGATGAAGGGTGGTCAAAAAAGTTCACCTTGAGCATATTGTGGTCTGATAAGCTGAAAGTCTAATGCTGAAATCAAATGCATAACAACAGAAATGTATTTTTTTGTTTGTTTATATATTTCTTCTCCTCCTCCTATGACTGAGCTGGATCAACAAAGGCTCAAACATTGCTACCCAGTGTCATGATACAATCAGACTGATCCCTCATCAAACTTCACATCCTTTACTAATGGCAATTGTAAATCCAGATCAGTCTAACAGAAACCAGCAGACAGACCAGACATATACTCAAGTATGAACTCAGGATCAAACTCATTTCATTCCAAAATAACAAGCTGTAAAAACCTGACCTGGATGTTCTATATATTATTTGGGTAGAAATTTAGACAAATCCACAAAAAGAGAATTTGTGACATGCTCGTTGGAGTTCAAATTTTTAACCCTGAGGGTCCTGTACCATTCCAGTCCTTGATACAATGCTACAGGATGGGATGGGGCAACTGAGAAGTGGAAGTTTAATTTTACTTGACTGATGCATAAACAATACACCAGTAGTTTACATAGTCTGTTGAGAGAGAGACTTCTTCAATCTGGCTTGTGTCTTGTAGATGGGCCCTACAAATAAAACAACAAATCTCCAT
>CM037780.1:12577363-12627363 GCA_021229015.1 Solen grandis | reverse complement strand
ATATATCCGGAATCGGACCAGTACTTAGTATTTGGTCATGAAAAAATGTTGCCTGTAAACATGGTTCGATCTTGGGTCCTACACCAGTTGAAAAAACAAAAAACACAAAAAAAACATCAACAAAAAACGTACAACCTGAAGTTCAAATATCATAGCAATCATCATAGTTCCCCAAGATCATTACCTTGGTCCTCATTTATAGCAAACTCGGATTTTAAGCAAACATTTGGTCATAAGATACACTTCTGCTAAGTCCCGATTTTGCTCCTTCTTTATCCTATATAATTATCTCTATTTATAGCATGCAAGCTTATAGCATAACCTCCATTAGTAGAAACCCTTTTTCTAGTCCCAAATGCGCATTTTCAGCCTTAAGGTATAACCCCCCTAATACCCATATTCCATATCTTGCCATTGGATGGAAATATTTCTATGAAACTTTGTCACTTTGAAGACATCCAAAAATAAAAATGTTTCACTGAGAGTTTTTTTCAGATTTTATTAGATTCAGGGGAGATCATCAGTTTTCAAGCTAACAATGAACAAATGTCTGTGGGAAATATACAATTTCTGTGAATATGAAAAACTTTATTTGATTTTCGAGGAAAACTCACGGCAGAAAGATGCATTATATGATTCTGATTCAAATTTCATAAACACATCTAAACTTTACTGTGGGAAAATGGAGAAAATCACTTTTTTGTAGTTTTCAGAGGAGGTAACTCATGACAACAAAATTATAAAGGGGAGGTAATTAAATAATTTCTGTCTTATGTCATAACATGTCAATTTGCCTTTAAGATTTCCATGGTTTGACATTTTAACAACTTACATTGTGAAGTTATATGCCTGGATTTGATGGGTTTTTTTTGGGCATATACCTAAACCAGAAGTGAATTACAGGGTATAATTTAGATGTTTATAGCTAAATGTGAAAATCGATTTCTATCCTTGCTGAGAGGTTTGTTTTCACACCTTACATGTCAACTTGACAAGCTTGATACATCAATACCGCTCCAACATGATATACTGAATCAATTAACAAAATCATTTCTTTTGTGTTTTCACGTGTACACGCAACTTTTTAGCTGTGGTGTTATTACTTAGCCCCTGTGAGGGAAGTCATTCTATTCAATAATGACTGTTCAATGCAACTTATAAATCTGAAGTGCTTGTCATTTTTTGTCAACATTGTATAAAGCCATAAATTTAATTGGGGTATTTTTTTCTGTGTGTGATCGCTATCTTAATTTTGTGACAGGTGTGTCAAAACGCAGAATGATACACACAGTTTTACTGCAAAAGTGAAGTAGTGGGTTTCTTCACTTCTTCATTACATGAAGGGCTATTAAAACACATATGAAATTATGATGAATAAATAATAAATCGTCAGAATCTACATTCATAGCACCTGCTTTGGGATACTGTATTCTATATATAATGGATTTCCCAGAAGTGGCATTTATAAAATAGTGTTTTCCCATCCAAAATGGCCTTTTTCACCAACATTAACGAGGAAGAGTAGATTCGACCGATCATCTGTTTACAAGCTGCTTTAATTCCAAAACACAGGACCTGGCTTGAAATCCACATGCAAGTAATACTTAAATTCTTAAAACTACATAGAAACACATTCTACCATTCCTGTTCTACAAAAACAATAACTATGACTTAGTTGAAATACTTTTAAACAATATTTGTTAAGACATAAAATGTTTCAATATTAAGAATGATGATATTTGCCAGAAAGTATTTATGTATTACTAAGCAGAGACATTATGAAAGTTGAAAAAAGTGTCAGTCATTCGGTCTGACAGAACCTGGTATTTTGTCAGTTCAAAAGAAAATTTGTCAGTCTGACAAGTATATTATAAAACCAACTGTTTAAAAGACCATTTTACTTTTTGTAACAATTATAGTGAATTACAATAATACATGATTGTGTTCATATGTAACAGTTTATCATTTTCTTGATTTTTTTTTTCAATATCCCTCTATAAAATTTACTGTTTAAAGTAAAATTTCTTAATACTTATTAAAATATATTCATTCAGTCATTCATTAAAAATTTAGTTATGAGCATTTTTTTTTTTAGTAATTCAGTGTGATTAGTAAACTGACTCATACAAATGGACTAGATGATCAGATTAGACAGTTACTGGCATATATATGTGGGATACGCTCAATCTACCTGAAATGATTTTGTGTGTGTATGTGTGTGTGTGTGTTGTTGTTGTTGTTGGAAAAAAAGGACAAACTATGATAAGCCTGTGATAGTATCTAAATTATTTGATTTGTTTTAAGAAAATAACCCCAGAACACAAAAATACTCTGCCTTAATTAAATCAGGTGATAAGATAATGAAGAAATACATATGTGTATCAAAGGTCAGATGTACATACATCAAAATAGCATGAGGGCAATTTTCATACAGTAAAAATAGCTTGTTTTGAATGAAAAATCTTGGATGTGCTTTCCTATGGCAAAAATTATATCTATAATTGAACTATCTTTACTTTTCTTCATTTTCAATCATTGTTAGGAATGTAAAGAATGTAATAACTAGAGGTTTGTTTTCATAGAAAACTGATGTCCTTAATGCAAAACTCTTGAAGCATGAAGATAAAGTCAAACATGAAATCTGGTGTTCGAACTGAAGTATCATTTCAAAAGCATTAGTCTTCCCACAGATGATGCATCAGTTATCTTCCAGACAAGAAAATGTAAACAAGGGGAAGAACTCCAAAAATACTAGGCTAAAGTTAAAGACCTTATGTGTGACACTTCCTCACACCAATTTCTTTCCTCAAATGAAGTTTCATTTTAATAGCAAGAGTAGAACAGAATTTATCTCAAGGACACAAGTAATTAACATGACGCCAAAACGCCCCTAAATGAATTTGCATATTGGTTTAACCAGTGACAAGCTGTACAATCCTCCGACAAATAAATGCACGTGAATCTTGCTTTCAATAGTTACCTTAGTTCAACAACCTCCGACAAACATTCGGGGCGTGGCTATGCCTGTTTTGGCGTCATATTAATTGTGATGGAGGGGAATAAGGGAAATAACTAAAAAAAAACAAACAAGAGGGCCATGATGGCCCTAGATCGCTCACCTGATATCATTAGGCTATGTAAAATCAAGTGACCCCTGGGGCAGAGCCAATTTTGACCCCAGGGTCATGATTTGAACAAACTGGGTAGAGGTCTATTAGACAATGCTGCACACCAAATATCTAAACCCTAGGCCTTGTGGTTTCTGATAAGATCATGCTACATACCAAATATCTAAACTCCAGGCCTTGTGGTTTCTGAGAAGAAGATTTTTTCAAGTATTTCCTATATTAGCTTATGTTAAATCAAGTGACCCCTGGGGCGGGGCCAAATTTGACCCCAGGGCCATGATTTGAACAAATTTGGTTGTGATCTACTAGACAGTGCTGCACACCAAATATCTAAACCCCGGGCCTTGTGGTTTCTGAGAAGAAGATTTTTCAAGTTTTTCCTATATTAGCATATGTTAAATCAAGTGACCCTGGGGCGGGGCCAATTTTGACCCCAGGGTCTTTAAAAATTAAAGATTTTTAATTTTTTTAGCCTATGTTAAATCAAGTGACCCCTGGGTTGGGCCAGTTTTGACCCCAGGATCATAATTTGAACAATCTTGGTAGAGAGTCATAAGATCATGCTACATACCAAATATCTAAACTCCAGGCCTTGTGGTTTCTGAGAAGAAGATTTTTTCAAGTATTTCCTATATTAGCCTATGTAAAATCAGGTGACCCCTGGGGCGGGACCAATTTTGACCCTAGGGCCATGATTTGAACAAACTTCGTAGTGATCTACTAGATAATGCTGCACACCAAATATCTAAGCTCCAGGTCTTGTGGTTTCTGAGAAAAAGATTTTTCAAGTTTTTCCTATATTAGCCTATGTTAAATCACGTGACCCCTGGGGCGGGGCCAATTTTGACCCCAGGGCCATAATTTGAACAATCTTGGTAGAGAGTCATAAGATCATGCTACATACCAAAAATCAAAAGGCTAGGCCTTGTGGTTTCGGAGAAGAAGATTTTTAAAATCTATTTTTAGCTCCTGTGACCTAGATTTTTGACCAATCAAAATAATTTTAACAACTTTGGAAAAGGGCCCCATAATGAACATTCCAGTGAAGTTTTATCAAAATCCAGTGAGTAGTTTAGAAGGAGATGTCGTTTGAAGCAAAATGTTGACGGACGACGGACGGACGACGGACGGACGGACGACGGATGGACGACGGACGGACGGACGACGGACGAAGACCGGTCACAATAGCTCACCTTGAGCCTCTGGCTCAGGTGAGCTAAAAACAAGAGGGCTATATGGCCCTAGATTGCTCTCCAGAGTACCATAAGTTATTAAAAACCTTTCATATACATGGTTACCTTCAGCAGCATCCAGATTCAAATTTCAGATAAAAAGGATTTTTAACTAAGTCATCTGGAGGCCTCATATGGGATCAAATTTATTTTTGAAATAATAGTGGACAACCGTGGTGACCATTTGGTACCAAAAGAAATTAAATTCTAACCATTAATTTCATAGAAGACTTTTGATATTTTCTATAAAGAGTATATATAAGGAACTTAGCTGACCCCCTAGGGGCCTCATTTTTCAAGGGATCAACTTTACTTTAGCAATTATGGTTAACAGCCATGAGGTGACCATTTGTGCTAAATGAGATTAAATTCTGACCATAGGATTCAGAGGAAATTTTTTTTAAAGTTTTTAAAGTAAAATTCTTTTGGTTGCCATGGCAACCAGAGTTCTTCATAAATTAAGTTTATTTTAGCAAATTTTGTGAAGGACCACCCAAGGATCATTCATGCCAAGTTTTATCAATTTCTACCCAGTGGTTTCAGAGGAGATGTCGTTTAAAGCAAATTTTTGACGTCACACATGACGGACGCAGGGTGGTCACAATAGCTCACCTTGAGCACGCTGTGCTCTGGTGAGCTAAAACTTGATGCCAGAGTTATGGACCTTATGCATGACACTTCCTCTCATCAAGTTCTTCACATAAATGAAATATCATTCGAAAGCATACGTAGGAGAGAAGGTATCTTCTGGACAAGAAAATATGAACAAAGGGGCCATAGAGGCACCTAAGAATAGGGTTACCCAAGGACATCATTCTACATGGATCAAGTTTATTAAGCAACTTTTGTGAAGGTTCACCCAAGGATCATCCCTGCCAAGTTTAATGAAAAGTTTAATGAAATTCTGTCCAGCGGTTTCAGAAGAGATGTCGTTTTAAAGTTTTCACTATATACATATTAAGCAAATTAGCCCCGCCCCTGGCAGCCATGTTTTTTTACGGATCGGAAAATTTTAGCAATGTTGGTAGAGGGTTACCCAAGGAACATTTTGAAATCTGGCCATTAATTTTGAAGATGATTTTAAAGTTTTCATGATTTTTTTTTCGTTCGACATGGATCAAGTTATCCAAGGATCATCCCTGCCAAGTTTAATCAAATTCTGTCCAGCGGTTTCAGAGATGTCAAAAGCAAATTGTTGACGACAGACGTCAGACACAGGGTGATCATAATAGCTCACCTTGAGCACATTGTGCTCAGGTGAGCTAAAAGGGGGATAAATCCAAAAATGTTAATGCCGGAGTAAAGGTCCTTGTGTATGACACTTCCTCTCATCGAGTTCTTTCCATAGATGAAATTTCACTGCAACAGCATAAACTTGTAGAAGAGACAAAAGGTGTGACAAACAGACAGAGACAGACAGACAGACAGGCAGGCAACTCTTACAAAGACAATATTTATCCCCCATATATATGTGGGGGAGACATAATAATTGTAACATGAGGAATGGTAACTCACCTCTATAAAAAAGGAAGGAATTGACCACAATGGCTGTAATGATTATAAATCCAGAGCCTATATCCATTTTGTTTCTATCACTATAGCACTGACCAGGAGAAATCTAAAATATTCCCAAACAGAAAATCACAAATCCTATGTAATGAACACAGTCCTATGAAACTTGGTACAGATTTGAGTTACACTCCATCCATGTCCTGGGTCATCATACTCTTGTCAAATGCACATCCAATTCTGTCTTCATCTCTGTTAATCTGGAAATATAAATTAAAAATGCATTACTATATAAACAAAATTAAAATCTGTATCCTAAAGCAATACAATTTGCTCTTCTAATATGACAAAACATTCACTAAGAGGCACACCTGTGTACCATATAGAGTCAGATGGTAACCTATTTCAATTGTTTTATCATAGAAATCAGCTGAGTGTGCATTTAATACCATTCAACTGTCCCTAAATCAAGCAGCTGAAGTGTCTGAGAACCATAAAATGAATGCATGATCTTGTGCAATCCTTATTTCCTATCAATCTAAGTATATTAACAGTACTTCTGAAGCAACTGAAGGTTATTATCTCATCCAACATTTCAAACTACATTTAAATGAAATTCCAGCATTTGTAACTAACACTCAACTGACTCAGATAAAAATAGAACTCTTAACCCTTTACCTAATATGTTTAAGACACATTTTTACACATTGGCAAACAAAGCAGACCCAGATCAGACAGCTCCTAGGTTCTTCTACAATATGGTAGCTCTGATTCTTCACATTCTGCATGGCAAAGAAAGATCCATTGTTTCATATACATGTTTGTACCCATTTAAGTTAAACAAATTAATATTAATCAAGAAAGAAAAAATAACATGAAATTCATGAAATAATATATTCAAACATTATAACACCTGACTGACCAGTCTGACTCCATGTTCTGTAAATACTTGAATACCATCTTATACTCAAACTCACAATACCATATCCAAATCCCTATTAAATATAAAAGCCATATTTCAAGAGCTGACTTCAAACTGATCCATCTGCACCTAGCATTGTTTAAAAATCATGGGTCTGTCTCACATCTTAAAAGAGGACAAACAACAACATGCTTTTCATATGAGACATCTGCAAGTTTTTTTTAAGAACTTACAAATGTTTTACTTGGGTCTGAGGTTGATTAAATTGCACAAAAAGAAATAAAACACACCACCATGTTTTAAACACAATCTAGGGTACCAGTCCAGAGATATCTGAAACTCTGACCTCAACTCTTGCCTAACTTAACTACTTTCAAAATATCGAGGATGAGTTCTGACTTTCCATAGAACCTGACATAATGGAGCCAGCAATGCAACCATTAATATACCAAAATTGCACAAAAGGTCCATCTGAGCAACCATTAATTACATAACAATGCGATACAGCAAATCTTTAATCATAGCCACTGCTACCAGAAATAGGAATTTCTTATCTACCAGACACCAATTTTCTAAATCTACCATATTTCTACTCAAGCCCCCCCCCCCCCCAAGCCCCATTTGGTTAATATATTTGAAACAAAACAGTACAAATTTCGGTTACTGTAAATGTGATATTTCTGAATTAGTTTTGAGGGTTGTGATGCCTAGTACAAATCATCTAATTAAATAAAAAAAAAACCTGCTTAATCTCTTTGCAGGGCATTGTGGTCAAGTGGTAACATACCAAACTGTGGATCTGAGGGGTGTGGGTTCTAACCTCACTGGGGGCAAGGATTTTTTATCACTTTCCCAGGCGCAAAGTACCGGTAAAACCCAGGAACAGCCAATAGGGATTAGTATAAATTGTAAAAACTTGTTTCCCAAACAACATAAAATAAGTAAGTTGAAACTAATAACTTAGCAGCATATTCAGAATTTGTAAATCACAAAAATGGCCCCTTTAAAAAAACAAATTATAACACAAATATCTCTAAAGGTGAATAATATTCTCTCCACCACACCTAAACTTGATAGAAAGGGACATACAGGCCCTGAATCGCTCACCTGAGAATAGGGTTACCCAAGGAACATCTGTACTAAAATAATGTGGCCAGTAGTTTTGAAGGAGATGATTTTTAAAGTTTTCATATTTTTTTTCTTTCCGTTGCCATGGCAACCAGAGTTCTACATGGATCAAGTTTATTTTAGCAACTTTTGTGGAGGTTCACCCAAGGATCATCCCTACCAAGTTTAATCAAATTTTGTCCAGCAGTTTCAGAGGAGATGCTGTTAAAGCAAATTGTTGACAACGCACAACAGATGACACTCGCAGGGTGATCCTAATAGCTCACCCTGAGCACATTGTGCTCAGGTGAGCTAAAAAAAAATCAATAAATAAAAATAAAAATAAAAAAATCAATCAATACAAAAAAATCAATCACCTTCAAATGAGATCTAATTGAAAATAAAAAAATAATCTCTTGATAACAACAAAATGTTTAAATAATCAAATTATGAAAATGCAATGATAAATTATCCAACAAAATTTGCAAAACCTAAAATTACTTGATGTTATTTCCAAATTTCACAGATTTGTTATGATTGCACAAGTAATAATATTGTATGGTTTCACAAGTTGAGCTTGATTATTCTGCACACTATACATGAGTTTGTGCATGCGCACAAATGTATGTGGGCGGGTTAATCAAAATCACGAGTGAAGCCAGTGCAACATATGTCTTGTAATATGGTCAAATGTAGGAAAGAGGCAGTACCATGGTCTCCCTACTTTTTTATGCAGCTGGTCCCAAATAAATGAGCACGTTGGGTATCAAAGAGAAACCCTGTTAAAAAATGGCCAATCAGTGAAAGGAAAGTTTCCTCTTAACCAATTCATTAACTCTCTCCAAACAAACCCTCATATTTTGGCGCCTTTTATACAGATAGGCAAATGCCTTTGAATAGAGGACATACTGAATCTGTACTTGTTAGTGTTCTCGTTTGACCATGGATATAAGTGACAGAAAATATTTTGACTTGTCATCAATAGATTCTCTTCATAATATTTTTAAAAGGTCTCTAATACAGTGTGACCAAACCAGTTTCTAACATTTGGGAAAACAAGATTAGTTACCATAAAATGCCATGTATTGTGCACATCCATGTATAATGCGCAGCTGGAGTTTGAGGCTTGAAACCTTGGAGAAAAAGTATTCCCCTCTATAATGCACATTTCTTTTTCTTATGACAAGGAGGCAGTCATCTTTACTCGCAGTTGTTTTGCGAATGTTCGATTGCACAACAAGTTGAAATGTTCTACTGCTTCCACAAGTCAGGTGTAATGCAGCGATTATTTTCACACCTTTAGTATCCACATGCATTAACATTTTGCATTGCTACCTTGTTAAAGCTGATAGTTTGAGTAATAATCTGAAACTACCAACACCTTCTAGTTTATTTTTCGCAAGTCTCTTAACGAAGGGCATTTGAACTTTTGAAGTACACAAATAGCTCTGTCCAAAATGAAACTAACTTGGTCAAAATTTTGTAGTATTGAATTGAAATTAATTAAATAACTGTTTATTTATGGACATCACAGTAATGACAATGCAAATAATTATTATGTAAAGCAAAGTTCTGTACAGGATTTCCGGTTGAAGTGTAAAAAAAAAAAAAGTAAACACCAATATGAAAAAGAGAACAATGACTTTGTAAGCATTTATTGTACAAAATCATGAAAGAAATCACAAATAGACAACATTACACAGGCAAGTACATTGGATCAAGCTTTAATATCAATTTTGCACATGAAAAATACCAATAGATTCTACTGATACAGCTTCCTAGTGGGTGGGGTAAAGTTTGGGAAAATACAAAAATATTGAGTTCTTTTGTATTGTGCACCCCCTCTTTCAGAAATATAAGTTAAAAATATGTGGCCAATACATTTTGCAGTACTGCTATGTGCTTTTTGTGACAACCCACAAATACTAACAAACTCTGAAGGATTTCTCAAATTTTGGAAAACTTGCACAATCACTAGGGCCAATGCTTTGAGCACATTTTTCCACTTCTCATGTGCTATAAGACATTATAATAGATGAAGAAACAAAATACTTGAATAAGTTCTCTTCTCCAAATTAAGGCCAAATTTGCTACTAGTGACAGCTTAAAAAAACAGCATTAAAATACCACGCCGTATGGGCACACTGCTTATTTCTGCTTCATTTTTATATAATTTTTGTCTAAGTTATAATCTTAAAAAATAAAGCCAGTGGAGGAATCGGTAATTTGGGAAAATAACTATTATGGGTGGTCACAAGATAAGTCGTTCTGCCATTATTGTGCATATATTTGATAAATAGAGTGTCCGCCATTATTTTTTGGTTATCTAGATAACTGCATGGTCTGTCATTACTGTGCGGTTATCTGGATAACTGCATGGTTTTGCATCAGTTATGGATGAGGAAACTCCACACTCTATAATGTGTGTGGAATCCAATTCATTTTTTTTTCTACAGAAAACTACCCAGGCCGTGTTACAATTACTACAAAATTATCTTGAAACACCCTTTAAAATTTGAAACAGTTTGTCATCTTTAGAAGTCATTATCAATACTTTCTCACACTTCAGATTTCAAGTGTTTAAATAAGCATAACTCTTGAAGATTGCCTACCTTCAGTTCACAAGTACCAATTTTAAAACCCATTCATCCATGATCTTCATTAAAATCAATTCAGCTCTAGCACCCACGCCCCTTTGTTCATAAATCAGATATCTTTACTATCATCAGAACAAACATATTTGGCCCTTATTCTTTTTAAAGCTACCCATTTTATAGTCACCAGTAAAGCACACTTTCTTTCTACCTAAAGCACAGTTGTACAAAATAGATGTAACACAGACAAGACATTAACATACTAGAGGAATCTGATAGCCATGGAAGATAGATATTTATTCTGATGAATAGAGTCGGCAGTCCTCATACATAACAATAAGAATGAGAACTATCAACAAAGGTGAGCTATACCCCTTGACTCAGCAATATGAAAAAATATTGAATTTTGAACACGTGACGAGGCAGATTACAACACGATTCCTACTTGTAAAAAAACAACAACATAGTCATTAACAAATAAAATCCAGTTATAATGAACCATTGGACTTTTGTTACCTCTTTCATTGGTGGTCACTTTGATGATATCTACACTTGCACCAAGCACGCAGTTACAGTGTAATGATGGCTTAAATATACACATAAATATATACCTAACTCCTGGTTGGAAAAAATTACAGCTTTCTCCCAATTGTTGTTCAAGAATACATACATTAAGATTGGGCTATAATTTCATAAATATTCTTTTTCACACACTGAATCAAGATCAATAATTCAAATACCTCCAATGTATTGCTACTACCATACCCCTTACCCAGTCAACAAAATTCACAATTAACATGTATTACCTTTTCTTCATTTTAATCCATAAATTATTATAAACAAACACAAAAACATTCTCTAACTATTGAGAAATTTTGTGTCTCATGTAGATCCTTCACTGAATGTCACTCATGTACTACTTTACTATATTTTACAGGCATGTATACCTGTACCGGTTCAAATACAGTTAAAATCTATCCAAAGTTTCAAATACTCTTCACACAGCTCCAATGTCTACTCTCTCCACTACTGAGGCTCAGTGACAGTATTGGGTACTGTGTTGGACTGTATACTGTGAGGGGTTTACACTGATTTGGGTGGCTGAGTTGAATGAGTGGAGCTGAGTCAGGTGTAGGGAGCATAGGGGCACAAAAAGCATGGGACTGAAAATGAGGGGGGGAGGGGCGCAGAAGCATAATATGTGCAGGAGTGGATCAAGAGTTGGGGACAGAGGAGAAGCAGGGATATGCAATGGCCTGAGGGAAGTTTGTGCAGCTGAAATGGATCAGAGACGGGAATAATAGTTTCCCAAACTCTCAAATATCTGTTGCATAGTATGCATTTCTTTCAAACCGTCAAGGAAATTTCAATAACTTAAGAATTGGTTAATAGAAGTATTTTCCTAAACAGGGGAAAACGAAAACCTAGAGTGGATATGAGGAACAGGTTGGGGCAAGTAGGAATAAGGCTATCAATAGAGAAGGAGTTTAAAATGTGTGTGGAAAAAAATAGCTGTAGCTGATCTTTAAGCACACAGACTGTTTCTGAATATTTATTTCCTTCTATCTATCAACAACAGAACACATACAAACTAAAACCTCAACAAGGTGCTATATATAGGAAACAATACGACAATCAATTGACAAGTGTAAAACATCAATAGCATGGTGTTTGATTTTACTGAGACAACAGGACCTTGACACTTTAACTGGCCATGTGACCTAGGATTAGCAGCAGGAGTCAAGGGGTCAAGTTGACAGCAAAAAGTCAAAGGGACAGAAAACCTTTTTCTAGCTGACCACAAGGGAGTAGAAAAAAGATGAACAAAGACTACCGATAAAGGTAGAAATGAAATGCTAAATACCATGTAAATTTCACCATCTGTAGGTCTGGTGTAATATAAAACATTTATGCATTAGATGAAATGGGGGGGGGGGGGTATTACACAGCTAGTCATCATGTGATGGCATAAAGATTAAAGTCATTCAGTACAATTATGTGTTTCATAAAAAAAAAAATAGTGCTTCTACTCACTCACAAAATACAAAACTGCTTAAACCCCTGTGATAAAAAGCCATTCATCATTATACAAAGGATAATGCTAGACATTGTTTATACAATTAATCTGTCTGTAGGATTTTCTAAATCTTTATGCTTCTTTGTTGTGGATTGAAAATCTGTGTCTTAAAACCTAGCAAGACCCTATATGCAAAGATGTTAGAGGAGAGAAAAAAAGTGTTTAATTTTTTCACCAGATACACTGCAGACCATCTCTGTAATTAATAACTCGTCATCTTTTTCCCCCTACACTGCAGACCATCTCTGTAATTAATAACTCGTCATCTTTTTCCCCCTACACTGCAGACCATCTCTGTAATTAATAACTCGTCATCTTTTTTCACCAGATACACTGCAGACCATCTCTGTAATTAATAACTCGTCATCTTTTTTCCCCTACACTGCAGATCATCTCTGTAATTAATAACTCGTCATTTTTTTTCACCAGATACACTGCAGACCATCTCTGTAATTAATAACTCGTCATCTTTTTTCCCCTACACTGCAGACCATCTCTGTAATTAATAACTCGTCATCTTTTTTCACCAGATACACTGCAGACCATCTCTGCAATTAATAACTTGTCATCTTTTTTCCCCTACACTGCAGACCATCTCTGTAATTAATAACTGTCATTTTTTTTCACCAGATACACTGCAGACCATCTCTGTAATTAATAACTCGTCATCTTTTTTCACCAGTTACACTACAGACCATCAGATACTCAGTTGACAAACAACAGGTAAGCCCTGTGTGGCTAGGGTACAAAACCATTACAGATGTTTGCAGTAATGTTCCGGACAAAAACCAAGTATGAAATAAAACAATGGGCATTAACTCCAAAAATATGATAAGCAGAGTTACAGTTCTTGTGTACTGCAAATCCTCCTCCTCCATGAAATCTATCCAGGCCTATGAAGTTTCAAGGTTATATGTCTCACAGTGCATGAGTAATACTCCATACGAAATTTAAGAATGAAAATAATTCAAAATTATGATGTGAAGAGTTATGGTTTTTGTGCATCACGGCAACAATGCCAATGACAATAATGACACAAGAGTGATGACAATTACTCGACTTTTTTTGTTTAAACAAGGGGACTAAGATGGCCCTGAATCGCTCACCTGAGAAATATTGCTTTCATTGCCTTTTACAACATAGTCATACTGAGTACAAAATCCATGCAGAAGAACAGCAATATTATTTCAATTCCACACAAAAAGTTTACATGTGGTCGTGGGATCATTTTTGACCCCAGGGCCATAATTTGAAATATCTAAATAAATTGAAATATTTAAGCTCCAGGCCTTGTGGTTTCTGAGAAGAAGATTTTTCTATTTTTTCCTATATAAGCCTATGTAAATTGAAGTGACCCCTGAGGCGGGGCCAATTTTGATCTCAGGATCATGATTTGAACAAACTTGGTAGAGATCCACTAGACAATGCTACACACCAAATATCTAAGCTCTAGGCCTTGCAGTTTTGCAGAAGAAGATTTTCAAAGTTTGCATTTTTAAAATCTATTTTTAGCTCCTGTGACCTACTTTTTCAACCAATCAAAATAATTTGAACAACTTTGATAGAGGGCATCCTAAGGATGATTCCTGTGAAGTTTGGTCAATTTCCATTCAGCGGTTTAGGAGGAGATTTTGTCTAAAGGAAATTGCTGACGTTGGACATTAGCACGCACGGACGGACGGACGCCGGACAAAAGGCGATCACAGTAGCTAACCATGAGCACGTTGTGCTCTTGTGAGATAAAAAACAGACAAGCTAAATATTGAAGTTCAAAATGTATAATATGAAATAATATTCCAGCAAAAAATGCCTAAGGTTACCCCAATCTGTGATATTTCAATCATTTCTTCTTCACACATTTCCCATACATTTTCCTTTCCTGTAACTAGAGAAGATGTATGTTTTTGGAAAATTGGTGAAGAAATCTCCAGCGGAAACCTAACCAAGCTAGTTTGTTCTGCATAGATATCTATATCACACAAGTGGCAGGCCCTTTGTCAGACTGACAGTCACCTTTCCTCAAGAGAGGAGGAAAGACAACTATTGAAATCATATTACACGGTCACATAAAAGCTGGAGACACAAGACATTCCATCAAGTAATTCGGCTCTTTGTAGTATAGATGTCCTTGAAATCCAATCCCTCGATCTCTGGTATTCTGTATTGCATATCGGCAAGTCATGGGGTCAGGTATTCCTTTGTTACCATTCAGGTGTTATCACACTAATTGAATTATGGAGGATATGTGTACTAGAGCATGTTACAAGATTTAATTTTTCCATTTAGAGGATTCTTCACCCCTCGGACAGATTAACTTGTGCTTTCTTTTCTATGGACTAAACATTTCATGACAAAGCTGAAAAATAAGATAATCAGTGATTTTCCATTTATCATAGTCACATAGTGTTGATAAAAAATTAATGACACAGATTTTTTTTTTTTTTTTTAATTTTTTTTATTGAAATAAAGTTTGTACCTGTTTATGTGTTAGGTAAAAGGAAATCATACTTTTGTTAAAATTTATATTTTATCGTTGCTGTGACAATATTCCATTCATAAGGCAACATCCTTTACATAGTGCTTAGAGCACAGAGATATGGGTTGAACCAAAGGTATCCAGTATGTTGATCTGACCGAAAAACTGCCGCATTAAATAAAAAAAAAAATCTTTTATATAATAAGAAGGTAGGTAACTTCTACTAAAAATGTACATCATATCATTTCAATTACTGTAACTCCTTTGAAGTTTTGTGGATTTTCATAAAATTGGTCTTATTTTGTGTGGAAAGGATGAATATAGACATACAGGGACAAAAAACACCCCCTTGTCTGAGAAATCGCCCTAAAAATGTTTGCGAATTCAAAAACATGTTTGGTCGAAAGAGATCTGACAGACAGAATCTCGCCAATTTCTCCCGTGTAAAACTACAGTACAATGCAGCTATATAGTGGACTGCTATTTCGCGTTGACCAATATATCACGGTTGATCTATGGACCCCAAAAATATATTGCATCATTTGCATAGGCTTACCGCGAAACTAATCTATCTCCTTCTATATATTTATGTATTTAAAAGAGTTTTGCTGTCAATATTTAACCCTTTCCCTCATATAGACTCATTTTGACGCACTCAATAGGTACCACATAAAGCCTAATCTGCAGAAAACCACACTTAAACCTTACCAAATTTAATCATTAAGTCCTCATTTCCAGACCACTGAGGAGCAGCGAACAGTATAAAACCTGATCAGCCTGCGAGTTACTCGCAGGCTGATCTGGTTTTATGTTGTTCACATAGGTCTTTTCATGGTTTCCTCTATGAGGGAAAGGGTTAACATGCTAGTGCACTGACACACAGAAGAGATAACAATTAAACACGCCAGATTGTTCAAGTTCTTTTCATGTGCTTTGGGAAGTTGGGAAGGAACCCTTCCTTTTTTGGTTTTTGGAAATTGACTTTATATGCAGTATCTTTATATGCAGTCATTTTGTATTAAGTTCAGTTCATTGTGCTTTATATTCGGTTCACGTGACTTTATATGCAGGGATAACATTATGCAGTCCTTTTTTATTATATTTTTTTTTATTGCAGTTTTTTAATGTGCAGTGATTTCAACTTTATGCTCAGCGGTAAAGAGCACTTTATGCTCTGTTGATTTTTTATTACTTTCAGTTCAGATGACTTTATATGCAGTGCTTATTGCATTATGTTCAGTGCTTTCTTCATTATGATGATGTGGTTAAAATGCTAACGGAATATTCCAAAGATGTCAGTTGTTAACCGAATGTGAATCAATTATACGAGTATAATACACATGTTACTAAATATAGTAATAAAAACACGTTGTTGAAAAAAAAAAAAATCAGTATTTGAAAAGAATTATCACAACTTTTCCCTGCTAGTAGGAGGGCAATTATCATGATAATTGCCCTTGGAAAAAAGCTCACGTGAAAACGTGACGTCATTTTTTTTATATTTCAAACAGGACCGGTATCAAGATCCGTATCTTTTGAACAGTCTTACTATATTAACACCAGTTGACGTCAAAATTTGCTAAGTTTACACACCTGCAAAAAACGTTTTATGTATAGGTTAGTTCATAGTTGCCTTTGACTACACGATATATCACGAGGGCGGAGCCCGAATGACTATGTCTTGTAGTTGAAGGCAACTATGAACTAAGCTATTTAGCACATGGTATTTTCCGTCCACTAGCAACAAAACGACACAAAAGTGTGAGTTATGTGGTGTCAAAGTCCACACTTACTGATTTTTTTTACAAAAGTGTGGACTACGCATTATAGTCCACGGTGACTATGAACAAATACTGGCATCTGATTGGATGAGAGGAAAATGCCATGTGCTAAACCTATTTAGCACATGGTATTTTCCTCCACTAGCGACAAAACGTCACAAAAGTGTGAGTTATGTGGTTGCATAGTCCACATTTATTGATTTTTACAAAAGAGTGGACTACACGTTATAGTCCACGGTGACTATGAACAAATACTAGCATCTGATTGGACAAGAGGAAAACGTCATGTGCTAATGAGTATATATAAATTATATATGTATGTATATGGAAAAATATCTGAAACGCGCATGTATTTTTGAGGTATAGGTTAGTTCATAGTTGCCTTCGACTACACAATATAGTCACGAGGGCGGAGCCCGACAGGTCAGTTCATAGTTGCCTTCGACTACATGTCAAAATGTCACAAAAGTGTGAGTTATGTGATTGCATAGTCCACGCTTATTGATTTTTTACAAAAGTGTGGACTACGCGTTATAGTTCATGGTGACTATGAACAAATACTAGCATCTGATTGGACGAGAGGAAAATTCCATGTGCTAATTTAACTTATTATTCGTGGACTTGATTTTAACTAATGTAGAAGTCAATTTGGCTATTTAATGAAATATCACTTGACTCAGACATATATCTATTTAATCAAGTATAGTCTGTCAGTATATTTCGGGTGAATCCGATATGCGCGAACAACGTACACTGGTTTGACCGCTGTTAATTAAATCCAATTCAATACTCAAAAAGCCGTAAAGATATGAATCCATATTAAAAAGAATAAAAATAATGAATACTAATATCTACAGTATGCGTTTGACTAAAATTAATGATATAATGTCAAAATAACGTTATATATTAAACATGTATTATAAGGAACAATGAATAGCTAGTCGGGGCATTTGAGTGATAATAGCCCTGTGTAATTGATAATTCCCTCGGGCTGAAGCCCTCGGGCAATTATTACTCAAATGCCCCGACTAGCCATTTATTATTCCATAAATAATTAATTGATCCGCATTCGGTTAACAACGGACATCTTCGGAATAGACATCTTTCATTAGCATTTTAACCACATTATCATAATGAAGAAAGCACTGAACATAATGCAATAAGCACTGCATATAAAGTCATGTGAACTGAAAATAATACAAAATCAACAGAGCATAAAACGCTCTTTACTGCTGAGCATGAAGTTAAAATCACTGCAAATTAATACTTTTCAACTACATATATTAAAGAACGAACTGCATATAATATGTTTGTAAACCATTGAACATAATGACCACTGAAGAGAACATAACGACAAAACTCATAAAAAATAGACCAAAAACTACATAACGGTTTTACCACTGCATATAATGTGTTAACCACTGCACATAAAGGCATATGTACCAAACATAAAGACAGGTGCACATCATAAGACTGTCATGGCGTTCCATAGAGAAGCAATTGTGTTTTGGGGCAGTTGACGATAACGCAATCAAGTGTTAATGATCAGCAACAATGCAGGTTTGTCGGTATAATTATCTAACCACAGTAATCAGCATTTAATTGGTATGGACATTCAATACCAAGCAGATACTCTATAAAATACACAAACATTGTCTAAAATACACTGCATAAACCTTAATAATGGTATTTTTGTTTATTAAGCTAGCGTGCATAATTTTTACCATGGATTAAAAAGTCCCAGAAAATAACCAATCTTTTTCACCGGAAGTAAACAATAAATGACAAATAGATCAGCGTTACCTGGTAATTTGTTTCATTTAAACATTAACAAGGCTCCTCATATCAATACATCATAATAAGTATACCTCAGCTTAATTTCAAATAGTGCTAAATTGTAGTGGAATGGCAATTTTCACACTGACATTGTCTTGATAAACAATGCACGGCATATAATTTATTACAATGAGATATGCTGAAGAGTTATGTAACCATTTCACATCACCATACCGTACACACTCTCTGAATCTGCACACAGGAGAGATTGGTGAGATTTGTAGGTCAGATCTCTTCCAAACCAAACACGTTTTAGACTTTGAGAACTGTTGTAGCGCGATTCCTTCGGCAAGGGGGTGCTTTTTGCACCCAATTGTCTTTATTCATCCTTTCCACACAAAATAAGACCAATTTTATGAAAATCCACCAAATTTCAAAGGAGTTACGGCAATTGAAACAACATGATGTATGTTTTCAGTGAAAGAAGTTACCTACCTTCTTATTATATATAAGATTTTTTTTTTAATGGGCAGCAACGTACTGGGTACCTTTAAGTTGAACTGCAAATCTAAAGCAAGCCAATTTGAAGGCTTTCTTACATGAAAGGTCTAAATGACACAAATGAGATGTTTATGTATCACAAAGATCTCGGCAGCACATTAAGGTATACATAAGTCTATTTATAAAATGACATTATACTAATGACATGAGATGCTAGACACGTAGTAATTTCACACCAAGCTGTTACCCTCAAATTTAATCATGGTTTGAAATCATCCTGACAAAAGATATATATTTCAGCATCATTATAACAAAAAGAAAAGAACAGATTCTTATATCACTTAAAAAAAAGTTTTACACCCTTACTACTAGAATGTGTTTCTTATATAAACACAAAGCCAAACAGTATTTTAGTTCTGTCAAAGAAATTAACTACAGTCAACATTGTACATGCGACCACCTGTATTAAACAACTTTTTTATTAAACGACCGTTATAAATCACGCCCGAACGTTTTTACTATATCACTTAATCCCATTAAGCGACTTTTTTATTATGTGACCAGCGACCACATAAACCAAGTCCCAGCACGTAAGATTATGCACAAAATCAACTGTTTTGAGCGACCGTGTTCGATTGCTAATTATCGTCTACGCTGGAGCATGTGTATATTCGTCTTTAACATATCCGAACTAACAAACAATTATCCCGATCATAAGCCAATTTGTTTTGTCCATGCATGACTGCACCATGTGCAACTAAATTCTAAATATAGTTCCTGGCTCCCGTTTCAACAGTTACTAAGCATAACATAGGTGAAACCATCCCTCCATATGCCGAATGCTTCGGATTTTGGTAAAAGAATATTTGGGAATAAGGTAAATTAATACTTCCGGATGCAATGAGTACCATTAATAATTCGTACCTATAAGTATGTACATTGCGTCTTATGATACGCGACCAGGGCACGGTTGAAATAAATTTATCGGGGGTTTCTGGATTTATGTTAGACAGAGACATAAAGAAAACTCATTGCTAAATAATATTTTCTCTTGAAATTGTCCGAATCCATCCATGAATTCGATGTCAAATGTTGTGTTTTTCTTCCGAACACCAAATGCAAATCTCAGCCAATGATCCAAGGTATTATTCCAACATAACAGCTAAAAAATCGAAAGATATGACAAAAATAAACATGTTAATGTTTTTTTGTATAAAGCAACAAAACATTGTGTAGTTTACATCGTATTCATGTTGTAATATAACGCTATGATACAATTTAGCTTACAGTTTGTATATATATGACTTGTTTGCCTAGATTTCCAAATATATCTATTAAGAGACCATTTCATTAAGCGACCAATTTTTGGCAGTCCCTTGAGCGGTCTCTTAATACAATGTCGACTGTATATAACCTGTACAAATCCTGATCAGCAAGCAAGACACTCACGTATGATGATTGTTAAACTCCTTCAGCATTTGACCAAGTGGAGATTCATCCCTGTCCCACTTATACCAGTCTGTGCCTTATTATTTGTATATTTTATTCCAGACTAATTCCCCATTCCCAAATTTATTTGTGCTTGTTCCCATAGGTTTAATTTCACACTGACAGTATATTAAGTCAATTTGGGACCATGAGAAAGGTTTAGTAGTGTCTCACTGCAGTATAATGCCACACCCAGTCACTTTATCCTGACATAGGGCCAACCAATCCTGGAACTGCTCTTATAATTATACTGAGCACCAAGCATGTGAGTGAAATATGCAAATATTATTTAAGGCTATGCTATATCACACTGTGGGACCTATCTCACAATCCTTTGGTTACAAATCAATCAATCAATCAATCAAATCCAGATTTTATTTTTCATCTGCTGCGGACATCCCACGAACTGGGGTAGGCAGCAGGTGGCTAGATCGCCTGACACTCAAACTCCACAAAACCCTGTTCAGAGGATCGGTGTCCAAGCGAACTAAAACCGATCCTCTGAACAGGGTTTCGTGGAGTTTGAGTGTCAGGCGATCTAGCCGCCTGCTGCCTACCAGGCAGACAACCAAACCAGTTCCCTTCAACTGAATACCACTCATCAATGGGAATGACAACACAAAATCTGGGCCATAATTTTCATTCTACAAGAATTAATAGCCCTGAACAAATAAAAACTTGCTTAATTATGAATTTTTAACGAGCTCTAAGCTGGTTAATTACAGAGACAATTACACAAAGATGAATCTCTTCACTGAGACATACTCCCCAACTATCAGAAAGTAAGACAAAGCCTATTAAGAAACTGGCAAAACCTTAATTACAACAACACTGATTATCTCGATTATCTTGCAGCAGATAGTGGCTCCCTCTACATCAATTACTGAGAATCTGGTGATATCTTTTGTCTGTCACACCCCACCTCTCCCAGACACCACATTCCAGAGGAGGCTGATGTGTGCCAGTCTCCCTCACAACATCCTGTCCAGGCCCCAAGAGGGAAGGGAAGGGGAAAACACAGCTGACATATGTGAACCCTCATGTACGCTTATGTCTGTCTCCTTCTGTTCTACCCACACCAAACATGCTCTTTTCCAAATATTGGTGGCAATTTCTTCCCAATGTTGCACCAAGATTTTATCAGTGGCATTCTGCAAGTAATTTTCATGGAGTAAAAGTTTTCATCTCTCTCTCTCCAATTCTCAACAGTATATCACTCTTTCTTTTCCCAACTGTCAATTGATCATTCCCCTCTCTCACACCTCCTCTCATCTGTTTTTCCTCTTTTTCTCTCTCTTATCCCCTTTCATCAACTATTCTTGTTTTTGTTTTTTTTGTTTTGTTTTTTTCTTGCCTTTATTCCTAGAACAAATATGGATTCAGCTCTCAGCAGCAATTTAAAACAAGACTTAGTATAGCAAGCAATACTGTCCGGAGTCTACCAAATGAAGAATTTGTGTCAGATAGATATAAGAAATTAATAGAAATGGGTTATGATCCCCAAACTGCACTGACCTTTTTGACAAACGCTTCTGAAAAGTTGTCATGAAAATCGAAATACAAATATGGAAGTTATACAGCAGACATGAAAATGTAGCCTATGAATACCAGTGATAGCAATCAGTTGATATTTGTCACAATCGATTATTGGTTTAATTAGATTGGGTATAATCAATAACTTTCCGATTAATAATCACTTAAATCAGAAATACAATTTAAGCAAGTTGCTTGAAATTATACACAGTTACATAAAGTTAATGAATCAGTTTATGCCACACTTTTCTCTTTATAATGCTGGAGCAGTTAATGGTTTATACTTGGTTCTGGGCCTTATTGTTTAAAAGAGGATATTTAAAGATTTTCCTATGGAAACCTGGGTAAAATCAAGAGATTCCAGATCGATGTACAGTGTACATTAGACAGACAACACATGATATGGTATGATATAAAATTTTACAAGGACCCGGAACAGATATATTTAAATTGATTATTGTCATTCTTCAGTAAAGTATCTGATCGTCGGCGACTAGCGACAATCGGAACATCACTAATGAATACCAAAGAAAACTTCTAACAACTCCTGTGACCTTGACCTTTCAAGTGTGCATATTGTTTATGCACGTGACACATCTTTGTGTCATAACAAACACTTCTGTAAAGTTTTATGAAAATCCAAACAGAGTATGGAAGTTATAGAGCAAACATGAAAATAAAGCCTATGAATACCATAGACAATTTTAAATAATTCCTTTGACCTTGACCTATCAAGTGGGAGGGGTGAAGTTTTGGAAAATACGAAATAGTTTTCTTGTATTGTGCGCACCCCCTCTTTTAGAAATGAAATATAAGCTAAAAAAATGCGCACAATACATGGCATTTTACGGTATGTAACATTTTAGTGAAATTTGATGAAAATCCATGGTGTGATTTTGGAAGAAAAGATTTTTCAAGAATTTCCTACATAATTCTATACAAAAATCCGGATGTAGTCCCAGTGTAACAGCCCAGATTTTCCCCTCAGTCAGTTTTTTCCCCAGGGAACTGAATTTCCCCACCATCACGCACAATATATTGGATAGGGAGGAAAAAACTGACTGGTCCAGAATTTCCCCACCATAAATACAATCTAAATGACAGGGGGGAAAAAACTGACTGGTCCAGAATTTCCCCACCATCAATACAATCTAAATGACAGGAGGGAAAACACTGACTGGTCCAGAATTTCCCCACTTCACAAACCTTAAAAAAAAAGAGGGGGGAAAAACTGACTGGGTGGGGAAAAACCTGACCAGTTAGTTTTTTCCCTAGGGAAGAACTTGACTGGGGAAAAACTTGACTGTTACACCGGGCGTGGCCCAGGGGAAAAATCTGACTAGACAGTTTCTTCGCAAGGGAAAAACCTGACCAGCCAGTTTCTTCCCCGGGGAAAAACCTGACCAGTTAGTTTTTTCCCTAGGGAAGAACTTGACTGGGGAAAAACTTGACTGTTACACCGGGCGTGGCCCATTGTGACACCAGGGGCACAAATTTTGCACTGATGTTGAGGCACCATGAGCTGATGCTTGTACCAAATATCAAATCTGTAGGTCTATATGTTTCTGAGGAAAAACATTTTAAAGATTATCCCTTCTTGTTGCCCTGACAACCTGAGTTTTTCATGGAATTAAAAACAAGAAGGCCAAGATGGCCCTGAAGTCACTCACCAGAGAAAAACTGCATTCATTGCCTGTACAAGTTACTAAATTATAGCATAGTTGTACTGAATACATAATCCATGAGATCATTTCAATTCCACTAACAAAACAGTACCTGTGGTCAAAATTTAAAGTCATACTTGACAAAAGATTATGGCATTAAACATTGTCAATGAAACAATGAAAAGATTCTTGAGTGTAAACAGTGAAACCCAGCATTTTTAGTAATTAAAGGGCCATAACTCCTGACCTAATTATCTGATATTATCCATAATCTAAATTGGCCTAGATATTATGGAATTTAACATTATAATAAAGTTTGAAAATGATTGCTTAAGATGTGAAGATGCTAGAGTGCAAACAAAGTTAAATATGGTTTTGGGAACCCCAAGTGGCCGTTAGCCAAACTCAATTTTTTAAATCTGGCAAATTTTAATATCAAAAAGGCCATAACTGCTGTCCACATTGGCTGATATCATCCATAATCTAAATATGACTATAAACATTGTCTTGAAGCTTGTAGATGATAAGAAATGAAGATGCCAGAGTGCAAACAAAGTGAAATCTGGCATTTTTTCATATTTAGAGGAGCATAACTCCTGACCTAATAGGCCAATATCAGCCATAATCCAACTTGGCCAAGAGATTATGGAAATTAACATTGTCATAACGTTTGACGATGATTGCTTAAGAAATGAAGATGCTTGAGTGCAAACAAAGTGAAATCTGGCATTTTTTAGTATTACAAGAGGGCCAAGATGGCCCTAGATCGCTCACCTGAGAAAAGTATCATTCATTGCCTGTACAAAACAGATTGCTTTAGAAATAAGATGATGAGGTGAAACAATGTTCAGGAATTTTCTGACCCCATCCACAAAAGATATCATCATGACAAACATTCTGCCAAAGTTTGAGGATGATTGGACCAAATATGTTGCCCTCAGAGTATAATCAAGATTTTTCTAAGATTTGACCTACTGACCTACATTTCTGTCCAGCCCCACCCATTTTCAAACTGGTTCGAGATATCATCATGACAAACAATCTGACCAAGTTTGAGGAAGATTGCATCAAAACTGTGGCCTTTAGTGTGTAAACAAGATTTTTCTAAGATTTGACCTATTTACCTACTTTTCGGTCCAGCCCGGCCCATTTTTGAACTGGTTCGAGATATCATCAAGACAAACATTCTGACCAAGTGTGAGGAAGATTGGATTAAAATTGTAGCCTCTAGTGTGTAAACAAGATTTTTCCTGACCCATTTTCAAAAGGGTTCAAGATATCAAGACAAACATTCTGACCAAGTTTGAAGAAGATTGGATCAAAATTGTGGCCTCTAGTGTGTAAACAAGATTTTTCTAAGATTTGACCTACTGACCTACATTTTGATCCAACCTGACCCATTTTCAAAGGGTTCAAGATATCATCAAGACAAACATTCTGACCAAGTTTGAGGAAGATTGGATCAAAATTGTGGCCTCTAGTGTGTAAACAAGATTTTTCTAAGATTTGACCTACTGACCTACTTTTTGATCCAACCTGACCCATTTTCAAAAGGGTTCAAGATATCATCAAGACAAACATTCTGACCAAGTTTGAGGAAGATTGGATAAAAATTGTGGCTTCTAGTGTGTAAACATCAAAATTGTTGACGGACGACGGACAATCAAGTATCCCAAAAGCTCACCCTGAGCTATGCTCAGGTTAGCTAAAAAGGGACATAACTTCTGACCTAATAGGCCAATATCAGCCATAATCCAACTTGGCCAAAAGATTATGGTAATAAACATTGTCATAAAGTTTGAAGATGATTGCTTTAGAAATGAAGATGCTCGAGTGCAAACAAACTAATTGTGGACAACAGACAGACAGACAACAGATATTCATCGATCCTAATAGCTCATCCTGAGCAGATATGCTCAGGTGAGCTAAAAAAATTAGGAATCTTAAGTATCATTTTGGTTAAATTTGATGAAAATCCATCTTGTAATTTCAAAGGAGAAGATTGTTGAAATTGGTGACACATGACACACAACAAATGACAGACAGTCAAGAGATCACAAAAGCTCACCCTGAGCTTTGCTCAGGTGAGCTTAAAACACACAAAATAAACAACAGAGCAATGCTGATATTGATTTTAATCTTTTATTACTCAGCTTACATGTCATAAACAGAATCTGAGAACATTAATTTATAGTAACTAACCATCTGATAAAATTTAAGCCTGACCCTAAGTAGATTATATCTATTTCTCCAACACCATCAATAAATCTTGCTCATTCAAACTCTAAATTGCAGGACTTTATTCCCTACACACATCTCCCCATTGGATCCTTTAGCATAATCTACTGCAATTTGGACAATTAAATTAAAAGTGGGACCCTGGACAATTAGCACAGGTTCACACAGATGCATTGCTGAGTACACAATAGTCAAACTTTGGATGTGTCTCAATTTTGTCTAAGGATGCTGCTTGGACAGGCCTGTGATTGGATATGTCCCCTCCAAACAAAGTAATTTTATTTATTCCAAGTCTATCCTAGTTTTGTCTCACCACTCAGACATTTTTCTCTTGCCCCATTAGCAGTATGTGACAGGCCTTAGGCCCAACATAAAATGTGTCTCTCTCAGTCAGTCTAGGCCACTGACAGAAATTTCAGATACCTCGGCATTAAGCATCTGGTTTACCTCATGATAGGGCAATAAGGCTCCTCCAATTTTTGCTTCATTTAGTGATTGAAGGAAGAGGACATATATTATTTTGACACAGTGTAATAAAATAAAGGTTTAATTTGATTGATTTATATTTGAACAGCTTAAACAGCTTCTTATTTCAACTAAAAATGAAATTCTTTATCCAATTTTGCTTGCATGTGTATGTGTGTTCTTTCCTCCTCTTTTTTTGCTATTTTGAAGTAAAATCCTTGTCCAGAGTTCATACTTTAGAAGTAAATTTTCATTGGCCTATTACCACACACTTCTTAACTTCTCAGTGACGGAATAAACAACAACAACTGAAAACTTGTGTATCATTGTATAAAGCACTACCCCTCTGGAAACCTGAAATATCTGGAAAAAAGGTGCGCCTATTCTGTCAGTATATACGGTAATGTCTTTACCTTCAGTCAAACTCTGCCCAAATTATTTTTCAGCGGTATTTGGAGTGATAGCTTAGGTAAGTTTTTCACACCTTTATCCATCCAGGTTGGGTTGACTTTCTGACAGGTTGAAAACAAGAGGGCCAAGATGGTCCTAGATCGCTCACCTGAGAAAAGTATCATTCATTGCCTGTACAAAACAGATTGCTTTAGAATTAAGATGATGAGGTGAAACAATGTTCAGGAATTTTCTGACCCCATCCACAAAAGATATCATCATGACAAACATTCTGCCAAAGTTTGAGGATGATTGGACCAAAAATGTTGCCCTCAGAGTATTAACAAGATTTTTCTAAGATTTGACCTACTGACCTACATTTCTATCCAGCCCCACCCATTTTCAAAATGGTTCGAGATATCATCATGACAAACAATCTGATCAAGTTTGAGGAAGATTGCATCAAAACTGTGGCCTTTAGTGTGTAAACAAGATTTTTCTAAGATTTGACCTATTGACCTACTTTTCGGTCCAGCCCGGCCCATTTTTGAACTGGTTCGAGATATCATCAAGACAAACATTCTGACCAAGTGTGAGGAAGATTGGATTAAAATTGTAGCCTCTAGTGTGTAAACAAGATTTTTCTAAGATTTAACCTACTGACCTACTTTTTGATCCAACCTGATCCATTTTTGAAAGGGTTCAAGATATCAATCATCAAGACAAACATTCTGACCAAGTTTGAAGAAGATTGGATCAAAATTGTGGCCTCTAGTGTGTAAACAAGATTTTTCTAAGATTTGACTTACTGATCTATTTTTTGATCCAACCTGACCCATTTTCGAAAAGGTTCAAGATATCATCAAGACAAACATTCTGACCAAGTTTGAGGAAGATTGGATCAAAATTGTGGCCTCTAGTGTGTAAACATCAAAATTGTTGACGGACGACGGACGACTGACGACGGACAATCAAGTATCCCAAAAGCTCACCCTGAGCTATGCTCAGGTGAGCTAAAAAACAGTGATCATGAGATTTCAGTGTGGTACTGACTCATTTTGACGCCTTTTATAGGTACCACATAAATCTGATTTGCAGAAAGCCCCACTTAAACCTTTCCAAATTTAATTGTAAAATCCTCATCCCCAGACCACTAAGGAGCAGCAAACAACATAAAACCTGATCAGCCTGCGAGTAACAGTTGGACTTGCAGACTGATTGGGTTTTATGCTACTCACATAGGTATTTTATAGATCTCTATGAGGAAAAGGGTTAATTATTATGAAATAAGTTGCAATTTATTACAAAGTGTTTTTAATCATTCGTTTGTGGTTTTTAAGAGGTGTTTGGTAATCCCTGTGTACTGGAACACTGACATGAACCAAAGTAAAGGCAGACAATCTGCATATATTCACCCCCCCCCCCCAATCACTTTAATGATGATGTTGATGCTGCTGCTGATTTAGGATAGTATGAATAACCCTTATATCTCTATCAGGTGGCTTTGTGTAAAACTAGCCTAGTATCTCATATACATAGTAGCAGGTAATGTAGTTTTGCACTAACTCAGTGGGGCAACACAGTCCAGAAAATGTGACCTCTGCCAGAAGGTCAGACTAAGCTATAGGAATGGTATTTGTGGTAATGTTATCTTCTCCACCTCTGCATATGTAGTGGAATCACCCAAATGACCTATCAGACTAGTGGACTATCTCATCTAAGGGTACAATTTATTTTTTTGTTTCTAGCTGGTTTTCTCTCTCTCTCTCTGTTAGACTTCTCTCTCTTTAATAAGTGGCCTTGTAATTTAATGTAACTTTTTTGCATTTTATTAAGCTACCTGGCGGCCATGTTTATTACAGATCGGAAAATTTTTAGCAACTTTGGTAGAGGTTGACCCAAGGAACATCTGTACCAATTTATTTTAAAATCTGGCCAGTAGTTTTGAAGAAGATGATTTTTAAAGTTTTCTTTTTTTTTTTCTTTTTGTTTCCATGGCAACCAGAGTTCTACATCGATCAAGTTTATTTTAGCAACTTTTGTGCAGGTTGACCCAAGGATCATCCCTGCCAAGTTTAATCAAATTCTGTCCAGTGGTTTCAGAGGGGATGTTGTTTAAAGGTTTCTCTATATACATATAAGGCAAATCAGCCCCGCCCCTGGCGGCCATGTTTTTTTACAGATCGGAATAATTTTAGCAACTTTGGTAGAGGTTGACCCAAGGAACTTCTGTACCAATTTATTTTAAAATCTGGCCAGTAGTTTTGAAGAAGATGATTTTTAAAGTTTTCATTTTTTTTGTCTTTTTGTTGCCATGGCAACCAGAGTTCTACATGGATCAAGTTTATTTTAGCAACTTTTGTGAAGATTGACCCAAGGATCATCCCTGCCAAGTTTAATCAAATTCTGTCCAGTGGTTTCAGAGGAGATGTTGTTTAAAGGTTTCTCTATATACATATAAGGCAAATAAGCCCCGCCCCTGGCGGCCATGTTTTTTTACGGATTGAAATAATTTTAGCAACTTTGGTAGAGGTTGACCCAAGGAACATCTGTACCAAATTATTTAGAAATCTGGCCAGTAGTTTTGAAGGAGATGATTTTTAAAGTGTTCAAATTATTTTTCTTTTTGTAGCCATGGCAACCAGAGTTCTTCATGGATCAACTTTATTTTAGCAACTTTTGTAGAGCCTCACCCAAGGAACATTCCTGCCAAGTTTCATTAAATTCTGTCCAGCGGTTTCAGAGGAGATGTCGTTTAAAGCAAATTGTTGACGACGCACATGACGACGGACGAAGGGCGATCACAAAAGCTCACCTTGAGCACGTTGTGCTCAGGTGAGCTAATAAAAACATGCTTCCATGCACGTAAATAGACAGCCTAATATTCGGGACGACAACGACAAGAGGTCATCGTTTTATGCAATGCCGGCAGTCCGGGTTCTATTTTAAGGAACGGAAAGTCCCATATCTTGATCTGTTATTCAGAGCGAAGCAGAAAAAATAATATGAACATGCATCTGGAATGTCACATGTTGTTTCCAGAATAAAGGAAACACATATAGTAGGTTTAAACTGACAGCTATTTGATATCAACTGAATGTGTCTTATATTTAGAACCTGGTTTTGAAAATGCGTCATTGACGGAGCACTAACATTCAGCATGGGGGTCATATCAGATTATTTTGCGTCAAAACGCACAATTATGTGCATCATCGAAACTCCTGAAGAAGGAAAATGAAATGAGTTAGAGATAAACTCTCAATTGTATCTCTGGAACATAGTGTTTTTATGTTTAAGAGTGCTTTGATTTAAACAAATTACAGTATCAGTAATATTTATGTTTATGAAAACCTTGCACCTATTCCATTTGATTTTCTAAACATACCAATTTTCACAATACAAACCAGTACAGAAAACACAGACATGTGTGTGGGAACTGGTGTAAACAACATGCAGCACACAAACTGAAACTTCCATTGGATTTTTAATCCAAATAATCCTTATTTCTTAGTGTACAGAACAGTCTTAATGACTTCAAATTAATGCAGTTCTACTGTAGCTTAAAGGATAAATATTTTCCTTTTCTAATCACATCTACAATTTTTGTTAATATAGAGGGAAATGTGTGGGTTTTCCATCTCCAACAAGAGACACTACTCAGGGGCGGCTTTACCTATCTCCAGACGGGGACTGGTTCAACTCAGCTCAGACTGTGAAAGCCACTCCATTGTTTGGGAGAGACAGAGAAAGACAATGGCTGCACAAATTAATTGTACCTTGCCAATCTGAAATCCTCACAAAATTGCTTTCACTGATACGAAGCATGATGATATTACCAATTTCTGAACCATATGAAAAGATAGTGAAGTTGGGGAGGTGCTGAGTGTACATTGATGTGGATACTAAACTGCCTTTCACAATCCTAGATCTGAACTTGACAGATGACAGAATGATATTACCAAAGAGTTCTGGTCAAACAGGTTAATATCCAATAGATATTTTCACTATTCATTACATAAAAATATTGATTAAAATTCACCTGGGAAATTTTTTTTGGAAAAAAAACCATAAAAATTTTATTACAGATTTTTTTTTTTTTTTTAATACAAATTGAAAATCAAAATTTATGGTAAAATAATTGTCTGGAGTAAGGATTCCTTAGACATGTCATGCTTAACATCATTGATATACGACCCAATATTCTTCTAGCATCTTCCTTACAACCCGCTGCGTATGTTTCTCATGTTTATTTTTAAGTCCTTTGCTGGCTCACCCAGACACTCATATCTTTAGACAAGATGTTTTTATTCTATGTATTTCTATAATGCACACTGATTTGTTGCAAAATGAAACTTATTTTTCCATAAAAGGAAAGTTGGAATTAAAAAAAAAAAAATACAAGCAATAACACTAGGATGACCAACAAAAATAGCCCTTAAACAAAATATAGAATTACTAGATGTTACAACAGCTTCTGGTGGTACAGAAACATTATATATTAAACAAGAATGTTCTTCAGAACACATGTGAAGAGTGACGGAAAAGAGTGTGACGGACACACAGACAGAAAACGGAACAGGGATCCCTAAATGTCACCTCTGCTTACAGCAGGTGACATAAAAGGTCTTTTTTTTCCCTGATGTCTCAATAAATTTGTTTGTTTATCCATAAAATTATTTGTTTGCTTGAGTTCAACATTGTTGACAGTATTTAAGTCATTGAGGACTTCTGTCTACAGGAGACATATATAGGGTGGTCTCATCATAAACAAGTGGCATGTTACCACACCCAGTCACATTACCATGACACTCAGTCAGTGAATCCTGGAATAATATGCTGAGCAATTGAGATATTTTTAATGACCTTATTATGTTCCAGCCATGAATTCATTTCACCATCTCAAAATTACAAGGTGGCCACTCTAACCACTGATTGCTTAAGGAAGCAATACAGGAGCGATTTTATCAACTGGGTTCATCAGCTTCTTCAAACAGTGTGACTGAGTAGAACAGTCTAAGTTAATGAGAATAAATGTTAAGGAAAACACTTGGACCAGTTATTTCCACTCTCTTGTGCAAGAAGGCAACAGTGTATCTATATACTGCCTGCCAGAAACTGGAGGGCAACAGTGTATATATAAACTGCCTACCGGAGACAAAAAAGAAACAGGGTATCTATAAACTGCCTAATTTTTTTTTTCCCCTGAAAATATTAGAGGAGGTACACAAAAGGGCCATACAGGTAGGGCTCGAGACTGCTCACAAGCTTAGCTTATTTAAAACTATTCATTTAACTTGATTTTACCTGGTTACCTCCAGCAGCAACAAGATTTAAGTTTTAGATATGAGGAATTCTTAAGTTAGTAAATTATCTGGAGGCCTCATTTTTCAAGGGATCAGAAATGTTTAAGCAATTCTGGTATGGGATCATGAGGTTATCATTAGTGCAAAACAAGAATTAATTCTGAGTATCAGTTTCAGAAAATAACAATTTTGAAATCATCAACCAAATTCAAATTTCTGATAGAAAGAATCTTAAGCACCTTCTATTCCATTTATTTCTTACATTCCTTTCCAATATGTATCCTTTAGTCACCTAATTAGACACTGAGGTCTGGATGCCACTAAATTAGCTGCACTTCCTTACTTAAACCAAAATTCCCCTGATCTTTCTGTACTTTGACATTTTAATCACATTACAAGGAGAAAAAAATGATCCCCTCGCACCTGCCCATATATTTCAGGATATTCCTGATACTTTGGTTCTTTTTAATAGACTCTGCAGACATTTCTACCTCATTAATGAACAGACTGCCTGGAAAAAAACATAACAGCTTGTTTCCTAAGTGAACCCAAAATATTTCAAGGAATGTGATCTTTAGGGCATTATTGTGCAAAGTATATTTAAAACTTTCTCTATGAAGTATTCATAACCAAAAGAAGCACTATCATACGTAAAACAAGAGGGCCATGGTAGCCCTAGAACACTCAAAAGAGTACCATCAGAACAATGAGGTAACCATTTGTGCCAAATGACATCAAATCCTGACTGTTTGTATAATCCTTGTACAAAAAAAACGACAAGAAACCTGATCCATATAGCAAATTCTGTGTCTTGAAATATTTGACAATGCACTGCTTTTTTTTATCCATCCCTTCGTCATATCAGAGTCACCTGTTTCCATTCAATCCACCTCTTTTATTGCTGCTATCAATTAAGATAATCATTTCCCATTGTTGTGTTTATCTATTTACAGCTCTGAAGGCCAGCATCATTAGAGATTATTTTGTCCATGATCATCCCTCCAGTGAAATGTGTGCTACACAGGTAACTCTTATGATAATTGGTCCACTAAATCATGTTCCTGGCTTAATTATCCCCCCCCCCCCCAAACATGAACATGTATATTGATGAGATTCCAGAATAAACATTTAGCTTTCTCACTTGAAATTGCACACTAAATCCTAGATTAATATTGCTGAACAAATCAAGAGTCAATCAAAGATGTTGTGACAAGGAAATCTTGTGTTTCTAAAAGCAGATGCCAAGAAATTTGTCAATCAAGTTTTGAAATCAATAACAAAACATGAGGGCAATATTGGCCCTAGATCAGCTTATTTTAAACGATTCAAGTCACTTTATTTACCTGGTTTCTCCCAGCAGCAACCAGATTCAAGTTTCAGATACAGAGAATTTGAAGTTATTCAATAATCTGGAGGCCTCAATTTTCAAGGGATCAACAATTCTTATGCAATTATGGTATGAAACCTTCCACTTATCATAAGTGCAAAAACAAGATTTAATACTGAACCTTACTTTCAGAAGAGAAGAATTTTTAACTCTTCTGTAGAGAGTACTAGAAAAGGTCCTGCAAAATTTACTGTTTAATCAGAATAGATATGAGTTATATCATGTCTCAGTGCCCAAATCCAACACAAAATCAGCTCATTCTTTTAGTAATATAGATATAAGAAAACTAACCAATCCCCTATGGGCCTCATTTTTCAAGGGATCAACTTCATTTTAGCAATTATGGTAGACAGCTTTGAGGTGACCATTTTTTTTGCAAGTATAAATTAAATTATAACCAGGTTTCATAGAAGAAGAATATTGAAAGTATCTATAAAGTGTATATAAGGAAACTGGATGACCCCTAGGGGCCTCATTTTTCAAGGGACTTTATTCTAGCAATTAAGGAGACAGCCATGAGGTGATCACTTGTGCCAAATGAATATAAGTTCTGACAATTTGCTTCATAGACAAAGATTTTTGAACTTTCTTAAAATTCTGCTGGTTGCCTTGGAGTTCTAAATGTACATAGATCAAATTTAATTTAGCTCCTTTTGTGAAGTACCGCCTAAGGATCATTCATGCTAAGTTTCATCAGTTTCAGAGATGTCTTTTAAAGACAAGAGGGCCATCATGGCCCTAGAACACTCACCTGAGTACCAACAGCTTAATTAAACAATTCAGTCTAACTTTGATAAAAAGTTCCCATACAAACAATTACAGATTTCTATACAGACTATATAAGAAAACTAGCCAGCCATCTGCAGAACTCAATTTTTAGGTGTCAGAACCATGTAATGACAGTATAGGACTAGGTTCAAAACAGAATTTAATTCAGTGCATTGATTTGGGAGGAGTAGAAATATTATTGGTTTGAGGAGAGAACATACATTATGCCATTAATTGCATGAATTACTTTACAACATTTGTTTAGCACTGTGTTGATATCATGCTCATGTGTCAATGTTTGTATTTTTTGGTCTGGTTAAAAGTTAACAACAACAAAAAAACACTGCTGGTTTAGTTATTATTTACAATTTACTCAAAGAACACGAAAGAGGGACAGATGGATGGAATGACAGACGGACTGAAGGACGCCTATAGGCTTCAACCTGCTTCATCGGTGGGGACTAAAAAAGGCAAATCTGTGTGATGTTCTGATATTTCAAGGGCCTAAACTATAGATCTATCAGTCCAAAACCAGCCATAATCAAACACCATTGACATATTGTTGCCTCCTGACATTATTTGCCAATATCACCTTTAATTGAACTTGACCAAGAGTTTATAGTTATACTCATTGCCATGAAGTGTGAAGATGATTGATGAAGATGCTATAGGCTATAGAGGAAACAAACTAGCTGGATGGACACAGAAATTCAATAATCCTGTGCAGATGTGTTCAGATGAGCTTAAAATAAAAAGAACTACCTATAATTATGGAAGAAAAAGCCAAAAGCAACAACAACACAAAAACAAGGGTCAGAGAAACAAGCTATTGTCTCCTAAATCCCATTAGTTAATGAATGTTACTTATTAAAACAATCATGTTGAAACATTTCCATTAATTTGAAGGAAAATGTCTCTTTTGACTTATTCAAGTGTTCAAGGGCCATAACTACTAAGTCATTCACGCGATAATGCTGAATATCGAACTCATCCGCGATTTTATGGCCATGCACATGTGTGGAAAGTTTGAAAAGGATTGGTCTAACGGTATTGAAGTTAGAGCCCAGACAATCACAATTTCAAGTACTTTGTGTACGTCAAGGGCCATAACTTCTAAGTCATTCACGCGATAATGCTGGATATTGAACTCATCCGCGATATTATGGCCATGCACATGTGTGAAAACTTTGAAAAGAAATGGGCAAACTGTATTGAAGTTAGAGCCCAGACAATCACAATTTCAAGTATTTTGTGTACGTCAAGGGCCATAACTTCTAAGTCATTCACGCGATAATGCTGGATATCAAACTCATTCGTGATATGATGGCCATGCACATGTGTGAAAAGTTTGAAAAGGATTGGGCTAACCGTATTGAAGTTAGAGCCTGGACAATCACAATTTCAAGTATTTTGTGTACGTCAAGGGCCATAACTTCTAAGTCATTCACGCGATAATGCTGGATATCAAACTCATCTGTGATATTATGGCCATGCACATGTGTGAAACGTTTGAAAAGGATTGGACTAACGGTATTGAAGTTAGAGCCTGGACAATCACAATTTCAAGTATTTTGTGTACGTCAAGGGCCATAACTTCTAAGTCATTCACTCGATAATGCTGGATATCGAACTAATCCGAGATATTATGGCCATGCACATGTGTGGAAAGTTTGAAAAGGATTGGGCAAACGGTATTGAAGTTAGAGCCCGGACAACAAATGTTCCACGCCCGCCCGCATGACCGCCCACCCACCTGCCCGCCGGGAGTGTTCACATAATACGCCCCATCTTAAGATGGGCGTATAAAAAGAAATACCATCTGTAACGGCAATATTTTTGTTTATACATTACTGATGTCTAATTTGTGAATGTTTTAACAGTGTTAACAGAGACAACATTTTTCTTTTTCCTCCCACATTTCTTCTCCTCAAACAGTTTTTACCTCACACAATACTTTTTCGGAACAATTTTCAGCTCATCGATGTATGTCACAGGCATCATAAGTATTGTCTTATATTCTAACCTTTTCAATGTCCTAATCATATGCAGCACAATTTACCAGTGACTCCATTCCTCCCAGTTATTCTACTGAACTAGAACAATCTTGAAGACCTTTTTTTAATACTCTTTACAAGAAGGATAAATAGATTCCCTTCGCTATGTCTGTAACAAAACACAAGCATTATTTTTCTGACTGTGGTAATCATGAAAAATTGTGTGCCGCAGACTAGCCTGAAGGCTATACTGGACATTAGTAGCCATTATCCTGGTTACTTAGCTGGATGGAAGATTGCATGGTCTACATGTTGGCTAACTATCCAGGACAAATGTGTTATAATCATGTCAATATTGGTGATAATACATCCATAGAAGTGGTCTGAGAATGGTTAAGGGGATAACATCCTATCTTTTCACCAATTCTTCCTGATCTGTACTAACACTATGGTTTTTATGCAACTTCATTATTCAAACCCGCTTTTGTGGAAATACTTTTTTATTGTCAAATTGCTCCTCAATGCTGAAGGTTCATGTCCGAGCAGAGTAACTGTTCATGTGAGGATGCCTCCCACCTTGCTTGCTGTAGGAGGGTGTCAAAACTGGATGCTCCTTGTACACTTGGCACCACGTGGGTTTTGAGTCCCTGCAAAGTCATTCGGATTTTCATGTGAGGAAGCCTTCAAGCTGGCTTGCAGTAGGTAGGTGGTTCTACCCAGATGCCTCCGTGCGTTCCGGGTCTTCCTACACCTGTAATTAGCTGGATGTCGCTATGTAACTGAAATACTGTCACAGCGACGGTAAACTAAAGCAAGAGGGCCAAGATGGCCCTGTGTCGATCACCTGAGTAAGATGGCTGTGTTAGGCATGATGACAAAAAATGTGGCATCTAAAGTGTTTTTCTAACATTTGATTAATTGACTTAGATTTCAATCCTACCTGAATTTGCACTGGGAATTCATGCAGTCATCTTTCTTATCAAGTTTAATGAAAACTGGTACAAAAATGTAGGCCCCTAGAGTCTTCACAAGATTTTTCTAAAATCTGCCCTAGTGACCTACCTTTTGACCCATGAGTTTTGAATTCATCTGAGATTTGATGTAAACAAACACCTTGACCAAGTTACATTAAGGTTAGGCTGAAACTGTGGCCTCTAGAGTGTTTACAAGGATTTTCTAAGAATTGACCAAGTGACCTAGTTTTTCACCCCACATGACCCAATTTGGAACTCATCCGAAATATCATGTAAACAAACATCTTGACCCAGTTTCATGAAGTTTGGGCCAAAACTGTGGCCTCTAGTGTGTTCACAAGATTTTTCTAAGATTTGACCTGGTGACCTAGTTTTTCACCCCACATGACCCAATTTGGAACTCATCCGAAATATCATGTAAACAAACATCTTGACCCAGTTTCATGAAGATTGGGCCAAAACTGTGGCCTCTAGAGTGTTTACAAGCAATTGTTGATGATGGACGTCATACGATGGACAAAAAGTGGTCACAAAAGCTCACCCTGACCACAAGTGCTCAGGTGAGCTAAAAATCAATCTATCAATCAATCTTTGTTCACTTGAACATTTCTATAAGAAGGTAACTATAAAACAACCACAAACACCTGTAGTGTGTTCTGTGAATGTAACAGTTGCTAACATGAGCCATTGTACCGCTGATTTGTCAAAGTGTATAGAATGTAAGCTGGATACCAAATAATAATTGTTAGCTTATGGTTGTCTTCCCTGAACGTACGGCAGCCTAAGAACAAACCACTGCCTAGCATAAAAATGGTTTGGAAGGAAAAAAAACAACCACATCTGATTGATAGATGAAAAGCAATATTGTCAAGACTGTGTTTATAAAAAAAATCAGCAGTAATAGATCTTGTTTTCAGAATAAAAACAGAGAGAAATTCATTTCGCATACACATGTTGTTTTCTTGTAAAGTCCCAAGCATATCAAAACCAGACAAATCGACTACTGGTAATTCAAAACCTGAAAAGAAAGGAGACAATCAGGCTTCTTGACTAAATATATACTTCTTGTGATCACTGACCCTTGCCTTACTATACATTCTCCTATATAATCTTCTGGATCATGATGATGTGCAGGGAGAGCATCAGAAGCATGTTCATCAAACACCCTAAGTCTCTAATTACCAGCATGATGTTCTACTGTTTTACCCCTGACCTCTGATACAGTGTATCATAGAAAGTTAAACCCAACATCCTGTGAGGATTTAAAACGGGGTTCCAGGTTTATAAAACAAGAGGGCCAAGATGGCCCTGTGTCGCTCACCTGATTAAGATGGCTGTGTTAGGCAAAATGACAAAAAATCTGGCATCTAAAGTGTTTTTCTAACATTTGACTAAGTGGCCTACATTTTGATCCTACCTGCATTTACCTGGTGACCTAGTTTTTGACCCAACATGACCCAATTTCGAACTCATCCGAGATATCATGTAGACAAACATCCTGACCAAGTTTCATGAAGATTGGGTTAAAACTGTGGCCTGTAGAGTGTTCACAAAGTTTTTCTAAGATTTGACCTGGTGACCTAGATTTTGACCCCACATGACCCATTTTCAAACCCATCCGAGATATCATGTAGACAAACAACCTGACCAAGTTTCATGAAGATTGGTCCAAAACTGTGGCCTCTAGAGTGTTCACAAGGTTTTTCTAAGATTTGACCTGGTGACCTAGATTTTGACCCCACATGACCCAATTTCGAATCATCCGAGATATCATGTAGACAAACATCCTGACCAAGTTTCATAAAGATTGGGCCAAAACTGTGGCCTCTAGTGTGTTCACAAGGTTTTTCTAAGATTTGACCTGGTGACCTAGTTTTTGACCCCACATGACCCATTTTCAAACCCATCCGAGATATCATGTAGACAAACAACCTGCCCAAGTTTCATGAAGATTGGTCCAAAACTGTGGCCTCTAGAGTGTTCACAAGGTTTTTCTAAGATTGACCTGTGACCTAGATTTGACCCCACATGACCCAATTTCGAACTCATATGAGATATTATGTAGACAAACATCCTGACCAAGTTTCATGAAGATTGGGTCAAAACTGTGGCCTCTAGAGTGTTCACAATGTTTTTCTAAGATTTGACCTGGTGACCTAGAGGGCAAACAAAGTGAAATCTGGCTTTTTTCAATTTTAAAAGGGGCATAACTCCTGACCTAAGGGTCCAATTTCAGTCATAATCCAACTTAGCCAAAATTTTATGGTTATAAACTTGTTATAAAATTTAAAGACAATGACCTAAAAAATAAAGATGCTAGAGTGCAAACAAAGTGCAATCTGTCTTTTTTAAATAATATAAGGGGTGTAACTCCTGACCTAATGGTCTGATTTTTTTTGGTTATAAACAATGTCATTAAGTTTGAATGCAATTGCTAAAGAAACGAAGATGCTAGAGTGCAAACAAAGTGAAATCTGGCTTTTTTTAATTTTAAAAGGGGCATAACTCCTGACCTAATGGTATGATATCAGCCATAATCGAACTTGGCCGAGATTTTATGGTTATAAACATTGTTATCAAGTTTGAAGATAATTGCTCATGAAATGAAGATGCTAGAGTGCAAATAATGTGAAATCTGGCTTTTTTTAATTTTAAAAGGGGCATAACTCCTGACCTAATTGTACGATATCAGCCATAATCAAACTTGGCCGTGATTTTATGGTTATTTACATTGATATGAAGTTTGAAGATAATTGCTCATGAAATGAAGATGCTAGAGCGCAAACAATGTGAAATCTGGCTTTTTTTAATTTTAAAAGGGGCATAACTCCTGACCTAATTGTACGATATCAGCCATAATCAAACTTGGCTGTGATTTTATGGTTATAAACATTGTTTTAAAGTTTGAAGATAATTGCTCATAAAATGAAGATGCTAGAGTGCAAACGAACAAATTGTGGATGACGGACGACGGACGGACGACGGACATTCATCGATCCTAAAAGCTCATCCTGAGCACACGTGCTCAGGTGAGCTAAAAAAGCAGAAAAAAAACAACAACAAAAAAACATGAGGGCCATCATGGAGAATCCAAGAGAACATTTTTTTTTTTTTTGCAAGAAACTAGATCCCTTTCTTGACCTCTTAAATATTGTGAAGTTCAGATTTCATTTTTGCCTCATTATCCTGTTCAGTCTGTTAGTGGGACTACTGATACATATTTATTACCATAAGCAGGCATTATCACTGGCCTACATCTAATTAGACAAGCCAGTTGATACAATCCAAGCAGGACCTTCTTGTAATACTGCATTACAGGTTGGGATCATGAATTCTGAGTGAAACCTGACTCGCCAGTATTTACATTAATCAGAAGTATTTACATACAGAGATTTTATCACTTCTACAAGGCGATGGTTAGATAGGATTGCCGACGGATAGTTAGGACTGCTGATACAGGATCACACAGCTAGTGTTGGAAGAAACTTCTGTCTAGGGCCTGGACACTAGTAGTGTGAAATTACTGGGATGACTTTTGAACACTTGTCAGACATCTATAACCCCAGACAGAATGAGAGGGCCATAGAGGCCCAAGATCGCTCACCCGAGTATAGGGTTGCCCAAGGAACATCTGTACTAAAACATTTTCAAATCTGGCCTGTAGTTTTGAAGGAGATGATTTTTAAAGTTTTCATTATTTTTTTCTGTTTCATTGGCAACCAGAGTTCTACATGGATAACGTTTATATTAGCAACTTTTGTGAAGATTCACCCAAGGATCAACCCTGCCAAGTTTAATGAAATTCTGTTCAGCGGTTTCAGAGAAGATGTCATTTAAAGCATATTGTTGATGACAGACGCAGGGTGATCACAGTAGCTCACCTTGAGCACGATGTGCTTAGAGCTAAAAATGAATGAGGAGAGGGAGAGACTAAGATTCTCTCAAATTCTCTCAAGCAGTTTCAGAGATGTTGTCTAAAGTTTTCACTATATACATTTAAGGCAAATTAGCCTCCCCCTGGCGGCCATGTTTTTTTACAGATTGGAATAATTCTAGCAATCTTGGTAGAAGGTTACCCAAAGGAAAATCTGTACTAAAACAATTTGAAATCTGGCCAGTAGTTTTGAAGGAGATGTTTTTTTGTTTTTTTTTAAAAATTCTTTTTTGTTTTTTTTTAAATATGAATGAGAGGGAGAGACTAAGAGGGAGATAAAAAACATGTGAGCAAGTTTAAAATAACCTGTCATGTACATTTACACTTCATTATAGTAATATGTACAAATTTCAGCAGGGGAAGAAATCCCCCTCCCTTTCCCCTCACAACCACCAACTTTTTACAACAAGAGGGCCAAGATGGCACTGAATTGCTCACATGAGAATATTGCCTTCAATGCATTTAATAGTCAATGTGAATGCATAATCCATACAAAGTACAACAAGATAATTGTAATTCCACACAAAAAATGTACCTGTGGTCAAATTTTGATGGTCATAACTATAAAATCCTGTGGTGGGACCAATTCTGACAATAGGGTCATGATTTGCAAACTTGGTTCAGGTCCACTAGGCCATGTTACATACCAAGTATCTAAATGCTAGATATCTAAACACCTGATGTTGTAGTTTCTGACAAGAAAACCTTTTATGATTTTTCTAGTTTTTCTTATGTAAGTCTATGTAAAATCAAGTGACCCCCGGGGCTAGGCCAATTCTGACCTCGGGCCATAATTTGAACAAACTTCGTGGATGTCAAATAGGCCATGTTACATACTCATAACCTTGTGGTTTCTGACAAGATGATCCTAGTTTTTTGGCTTGCGGCCACAGTATATACAGTATTTTGTGATTCCCTAATCATTGTTTTCATAACATTTCGGATATGTTGCATTAGGTATACAGCTGAGATAATCTGTTCATGTACACGTCATATGTGGGTTTCCCAAAGTTACCAAAAGATAACAGGAACAACCAATCAGAAAAGGACTGCTTGTTCTGGTACTCTGCATTGATTAAATACATAACCAGAAACCATTCTATTATTACGCAGTACATCATTTTGTGCGCTTTTCATTCTGGTACTCGGCTTTAGATTTATTTCATTTTGATAATCTTATTGTCATTCTCTTATCATTTTGGATTTAGTGCATTTGGCAGATAGGCGAGATTATCCACTTGTGTACACATCATATGCGGACTTCCCGAAGTTAAGATGAGTTGCCTGAAGGAACAAACAACCAATCTGAAACACAAGGGCTCAAAGTTGCACTGGGAGATTCACCTTATAGAACTTTGAGTCCACTGACTCTTAAAAAAATACAGGAAATCATTTATTTTTATCAAACATTTATCATAATTATTGCCCTTCAAAATTCGGTTTGTAATTTAGCATATGCAGCTTGAAAGCTTAATTCAAACTTTATCGGTTAGTCCATTTAACAGCATTTGGTTATTATACTGGGGCCAAGACTTGAACAAAAACATTCGGTGGTTAAGCAACAAATTCTTTGAATAGACTGGCTAATTATAAACTGGACAAGCCTTCCTTTTAACCCTTTCCCTCATAGAGGACACCATGAAAGTATCTCGCAGGCTGTTCGCTGCTCCTCAGTGGTCTGGAAATGAGGATTTTGTAATTAAATTTGGTAAGGTTTAACTGTGGTTTTCTGCAGATCAGGCTTTATGTGGTACCTATTGAGTGCGTCAAAATGAGTCTATATGAGGGAAAGGATTAAAAGGAAACTTTATTTCCTACACAAGTCTGTGTAAAATCAAGTGATTCAGGGCTAAGACTTGATCAAACTTGGTAGAGATTCAATAGACAAAGCCACAATAGAGAAGATAATTTTTAAAGATTTCACTTTTAAAATCTATTTTTAGCTCTTGTGACCCAGATATGCAATGCACCAGAACCATTTGAAAAACTTTGGTTAAGCTTCATGCAAGGGACATCAGGGCAAGTTCCATACAATTTGGCCCAGTGGTCGTTTGAAACGATTGTGGAAGATGGATGGACGACAGACAGACAACGGACAGCCATTGATTCTAAAAGCTCACAAGAGCGCTACATGCTCAAGTGAGCTAAAAAGATTATCTGACCAACAAAATTAATATCAATTATATTTTCAATATACCCACATTAGCATAAAGAATCAAATAGTTTCTTCAATAAATCAGAAAGGTTGATTACATATTTCAAAGCTGGTTCCAATAACTCCCAAATCTGTTACATCACTGTTGCTTGAGATTAACCTACAAACCTTGCCTAAAGAACCATCCAGATTGTCCCATGCTCTCACTCTTAATAAAACCACACTTAGCTGCAATTATTATAAAGCTTAAACCCAAAATAGAGAAAATCAATGCCGAAATATCTACCATGCATCTGAAGTGGCATTTAAAAACAAGCTTGAAATTACAGAAAATATTCAGATTCTTGTTTTAATGTGTTCTGGTTCCCTGGGATATGTTCAGTAATATTTTCTATCAAACATAAATAATTTGAAACTTGTTTGATATTAAAGTGAGGGTAGTTATTATGCTACACTGTATAATTTATATGATGCATGAAGCAAATTGTTTCTGCACAATAGACCATTTGCATAATACTTAGAAAGAAAAATATTTTCCCCACTAGACATTTAAACAACAATAACATGATGGCTTGCTTCTCTACTTACAAAGACATCATCTCACCATTTGCATACCCTTTGTTCAAGTGTTCAATTGCCTGTGCAATAATCCGGATCCTATAAGCCATTTCTCCTATGATATACAATATAATCAAATACAATAATCATTTAGACATCTTGGAGGCTTGATCAGCCTTTTAGCTATTACCTAATTCAATTATTATCAAATGCACTCTCTCTCCACCCTCCATCAACCTCCTCTTGACACACAATGTGCATTCAACTAAACTGGAAGGGGATTAACATAATAAACACCAAAAACTGACAGTAAATAACAGGACAACACCCATGATTACTCCTGAACAAAATATTTAAATGATATTATCAGATCATCCAATTTTAAGTGATTCAAGGTTTACCAAATTTACACAATGGAACACCTGACTGTGAGCAGTTGACATGGTCCTTAAAAAAAAACGTAGTCAGAGCAAAAAATAGAAGAGTCCATGAAATGATGATACAGGGGACACCTATGTATCCCTTGCTCATATCTTATGGCTGACTTTCACGGGAATGCGACTATCCCATCCCACCATCTCACAGGACTATTCCTATGTTCCACTCCCCAAGACATGCTTCCACTTCTAGCAGCTACTATCCAGATCCTATCAAGTCTCCCACAAGACCTGGCTCCAACCTAACATCTTATTTAATACTGCATTAGAAGCTATGATCTAGCCTCTATTAGAATTTATGACAGTGTGCTCTAACCCTGGTCTTGCTGGTAACATTTCAAAGTATCTGCACTCCATGTGAGGAACTCCTCATCACCCACACACACTCAACAACAACAACACCAAAATATCATTCAATTACATATGCCTACTCTCGAGGGGGCGGTGGGGGGGTGCACATGTAAGCAACCATTTTCCAAAGTAAGCTCAATCCTAGTCAACTATCATACACATTTTAGAAAACTATGTGGAACAGCTTTTTAATATGTCATAATTTTAGAGAAAAAATAAAAAGGAAAACAAATACTGAAAAATTTCTTACCAGAATGTTTGATACCTAAAATTATGTCAAAAAGTGACCATAAGTTGCTTAACAACATGTCAGAAAACATTTCTGTTCTGAAACATTATCCAGTCCCAGGCATTAACTGGTATAAAGGATGACAGTTTACTAACCAAATTTTTCCAATTAGGTCATATAGACTCAGAAACATAACTGATTGCAGGGCTAAAGTCATGACTGATCACATGACAAATCACATGACCAATCATTGTAGAAAGATTTGTACATATATTCTATAGGATATATCAGAAAAATTAAAATTTGTCACAATAAACAAACTCCAAAATATACCATTTTCTAATTCCTGTCTGATTAAAATATTGGTATCTTTATCAAGAGAAATTATATTGTGTTTTATAGCTAATTCTTGTAATAACTTGAAGGCACCACTAATGTACACATACACAATCCTCCCAGGAATGCTATCTCTACAGTGCCTGTGCTTGGCATCTTGTTTTCTCTTTTTATTCAAACACAAAATATAATTGGATAATTCAAAAATGAAAATCATGAAAGTGCTACCGGAAGCCTCCAAAAGAAGACTTAAAAGTAGTCGCCCTCTTTATGTTTGTCATCATTAATTTAATGCTGATTTTGAAACCCTGGTCATTGACTCAGAGCGAGTCAATTGATTCGTAATTGCAGAAAGACACGCTCTTAAACTCGTTGGGGACATTACTTGTGTATTGATTGCTATAAAACATTGCACTGGGGACCAGATAATTATATCTTTTAGTGGAAAGGACACTTGAACGGATTTCAGTTCCATGGCTATACTGCTGACAGATTCCATTACACTGTTTCCTAACTAACAGTCAGGGGTCCTCTTATATTGCTGGAAAAAACGTATTCAGAATTAGCACCATTTTTATGCTCACTTCCGATTGGCATTCTTTCCTTGAAGACAGCAAAAAATAATGTGTCTGGAACGACTGTTGTATAGCACTCAATAGTCATGATGCTCAAGTACAATAAAATATGTAAGAAGTACACTCCACTTGTAAAAGCAAAAGTTACAGAACTATGGTGACTAATAAATGTTGATGCAATGACTGCCTCACTGTAACAAGCATGATTTTTAATATTTTTTTATGGTTTTTTTTGCTTTTGTTTTTTAAATGTCACTGAAACACTATACTCACATTGCAATGCCCAGCTCACTACAGGTGGGTGAAAGCCCAGCAAAGCATTGGAACATGAATCACAGCACTGATTGCACTGAGAGAACCCACTTTTTAATGATGTTGCAATTCTTTTGTTTACTAAAGTATTTATTTAATAAACAAGGGTCAAATTTTCAAGGAGTGCCAAAAGACCTAGTCATAACATGAAAAGATGAACACAACAATGGTTTTAATGGACTGCTAACAATAACCACATTACCTGTATTATGCTCCCTTTTTTCTCTCTATCTGACAGTTTATAAGATTTATATAAGTATGTGTATCTAGATCAAATGGAAGCAAATAAAAAAAAAAAAATCTTCATGTATCGCATCATTTTGTTTTAAATTAATTTTATATCCTTAATATAGGTAAATTGATAATATTCAATAATACAACAAGATCTGATGGTATTAAAAAGACAAATTTTTTCAGGCTTTTTTCATCAAAAACAGGTCAAAGGTCAAGGTCAACTGTATAATAAAGGGGTCCATCCACTTAAGCAACTATCCAAATATTATAGCAATCCAATGAAGCACAAAGAAGATATAGCAGATTAACCAAAAGGTAAACCTATCTAGATGCTGTTGTTTTTTTTAATCAAAAGTAGGTCAAAGATCAATATCACAAGGTCATCTGCATAATGTAAAGGTTCATCCACTTAAGCCATTGTCAAAATATTGAAAAAATCTAATGAAGGACTTAGAAGTTAAAGCAGATTTAAAAACAAGAGGGCCATCATAAGTACATCAGCTTAATTAAACAATCAGTTGAACCTTGATTAAAATTTCAGATAAAAAACAATTTCAAAGTTTCTATACAGACTAAATATGAAAACTAGCCAACCATCAGCAGGACATATTTTTTAGGGGATCAAAACCATGTAATGACAGTATAGGACCATGGCTTATCATAGGATCATAACAGAATTTAATTATGTACAATGGGTTCAAGGGAGAAAAATTAACATTTAGTCAATTATTGTATAAATTACTTCAAAACCTCCAGCATCAATTATTAACACATTTTGAATTTGTTACAACAGCCATAAAGTAGTGGTGAGCTGATTAATCATAAAGTCAACGAATCAGTGACGAGCTACTGGTTGACGTGACGATGACGACGAAAATAATTCGTTGACGAATTGTTAATATTTCAACGCGCATCTGATTGGGTAATTTCATTAATTTGATAAATTGATACTTGCAAAGTTGTACTTTGCACATCGTTGGCCTCTGGTTGTAACCTCTTATGCTTTATCTCGGTTCAATGTTTATACATGTATTTGAATATTTGAGAAATTAACATCTATACCTAATACATATCTATATATTCTATATAATACAGAATACTTTATTTTCATGTTGTACAGTAAGAGAGTTTTAATAGGCATATACTCCAAACATGGTATATTTGGTATTTAATCATGATTAATCAATTAATCAGTGACTTTTGTCTCTGATTAATCGACGAATATTTTTTCGACTGATTCCAATCACTACCATAAAGCAATCATATTAAAATAAACATAGAAGTTTTCACAACCTCATGATTTGACAGAAAATATAATTTGGAACTTTTTGCACAGGGAGATTAGGGAGATTTATTGTCTAAATATTAGCCAGAAATATTGTCCAATGCAGAAATGTGTGTTTCCACTGAACAGAGTTGCTGTTTAAAAATCCAGAGTACTCAGAACCAGTCTGAAACCTCCAGCAGTGACAGACTGGGTAACTGTGAAAATGTAATCAGAGCCACAAAACCAGAGGTCCCCCACCAACAACACCACCCTGCCATTACATCAACTCCTTTATTAACAAACTGCAAGTCATTTCTCCTTTCCAATCAACTGAAAGATGAGCTTGGTAGGTGTTCCACACATCAAAATGACATATAATTACTTGACCTTGAAAGCTCAATCTTATAGATCAGTCAATGTGTTTCTAACAATCTAGTGACCCTATGGAGCTGATCTATTATTGACAGAAATTCAATTATCCTACTACTCTGTTTAAAAAACCACCAAAACAACAAGAGATAAATGTGCAAAACCTCAACAACAATTTGAAAACAATTGCAAGCCTCAAAAAGGGGGCCTGCTATATTAAATACTATGTGAGGAGGTGGTATATGGATAATTTACGACTCTTTTTTCATAGTTAAAATGACGTTCTATTTACATGATAATTAAGGACACAGTCTATTCTTTGGTTACAGCCCAACTATTTTACCCATTACACTAATAAGCTAACTCTTGCATACAGACAAACTTTTATCCATATATTGTTGTCTGTCGCTGGAAAATGCAGTCAGTCATGGTTCAAAATATCTCCAAATGAGGTGCGATTTTTTTTTTATTGCTTACTTTTTTTTTCATTACAGTTTATTAAACATGTTATCTCAAGCATTTATTATCAATACATTTTAATTCAGTTTTGACTTTCAACATGCAATCCTACTGAAATAAACATGAAAATTATCATCTTTTATAGATTATTTGGAACTATTTCTCTCTGTAGTAAAAAAAGCTAAATCTATAAATATAGATGCCTAAATATAGCCCTGAATTGTTGTCAGATTCAAAATGTGTGCTACCATAGAACAGTGTTGCATGCAACCCTGTTCAAAAATCAAAATAAACAGCAGGGCCTACATTTATTTTTAGAAAGTGTGTGGATTTGACTGTCCATAGCATATTTACAGCTTCTTCATTTACCAACAAATACATTTTCTAGTATCATCTTTAAATCACAGACCATATAGTAGTATAAACACAGATAACAGCTTTTTCGTATTGCTTTTATCCTACATTTAGATCTGCATCATTAACCTATCTAACTTAATGAAATGTTCCTCTAAGCAGGATTGTACTGTAGTAAAAAAAATACTAGGCTAATCTATAGTATATGACTGCCTGTTTACTGTATTTGTACAAATATTAAAAAAAATACATACTGTATATTTTAAATGTAATATTTTTATGTATTAAATATGTAATAAGATTTGCAGTTTCTTTTTTTTAAATGTGTTTTTTTTTTTCTTTTGAAAGATATTACATATTATTAATTGAAGTTGTGTTCAATTTTCAGTTTTGATTTTGAAAAAAAAAAGTTTAGTTGATACTTCTTAAAGAATTGATGAATCAACTTAGTTCAAAGCATCAATCTTTATACAGCATTTTCCTCGGTCATTTAGACTAGTAGAATAAAGACTATTAACACTTTGTGACGTCCAGAGCTTTCAAAAGCTGCGGCAGTGAAAAATTGGAAACATATATTTACAAGTTATGCCCTCAAAATATTTACATTGTGGTCCGGCTGTGATACTCTAGTTCACAGTTCTTCTTGTTTTACTTATCAAAAGCTCTTACAGGTATGGTTAGATATTAAGTCTATTTCATTACTGAAGTTCTATGACATAAATATGGTTGGTCCAGAAAGAGACACAAAAAATTCATAAACAATCTTGATATTTATCTCCTTAAATACTTGAAATTATTTTGCATGAATGAACATGGAGTGCAAGTGTGGCTAATTGAAGCAGCGAGGACAAACAAACTCTATAGGTTGGCCATTTTATGTGTGTGTTCCCGCCCCAGGGGATAAAAATGGGTGGGGCTTGTCTGAAAAGGGCTGAATTGGGACTAATAATTAGTGAAGGACTTTGATGGGTCCTTTTCAACAATCAAACTGCTGGGGTACAGATATCAAAAGAAGGTGTCATGGCTTCTAACTTCAGTGTCTCTCATGACATGTGGCTTTAGGGACTTGCTATGTTTGGGTCAGACTGCCCTTCTTACCAGGAAAGGGCAGACCAAGAGCCAT
>CM037780.1:12527263-12577263 GCA_021229015.1 Solen grandis | reverse complement strand
TAAGTGTTACGTCATATGACGTCATATGCTTATAAAAAATATTGAAATAGAAAATATATTGTCTGAAACATATCCATTAAATTCTTATTACTCTTCGACCATTTCAACATATAGAAATAATCTTTTAATTTTAGTAATATATTTTCATATAATGACGTCACGTGACGTCATATGATGCAAATTTTCAAAATATTTTAAGACTCCGAAAGACCTACATACTGACCAAATATCAACTTTTTATCTCAAATAAGACTGATTTTATAAGCATTTGAAAATTTACGACCTTGGTTCGAATCTTGGATTCGCTATAGAACCTTGGCAATTTCGAATTTTGAGAAACGGACACAGGGATGCACAACTAGAACTTAATATACACATTCTGTGAAAATATGATGAAAATCGGGTCATTAATAATGGCTCTGGACGGCGTACAATCTTTTGTAGCTTATTTCACGTGTGACGTCATATGACGTCATAGGCATATGAAAATCATAGAAATCAAAATTTCAGCTATTGAAGCATGTGTACTTAAGTTTTCATTGCCCTTCGACAATTTCAACATATAGAAATATTCTTGTTAATATTAGAAATACATTATCATATAATGACGTCACGTGACGTCATATGACATTTATTTTCACAAAATGTTTAAAACTTCTCGAGACCTATAAACTGACTAAATATCAACTTTCTATTTTAAATAGGACAGATTTTATAAGCATTTAAAAATTTACGACCTTGGTTCGAATCTTGGATTCGCTATAGAACCATGGACTTTTCGAATTTTGAAAAACGGACACCGGGATGCACAACTAAACCTTAATATACACAATCTGTGAAAATATGATGAAAATCGGTTGACAAACAATGGCTGTAGGCCGCGTACAAACTTTTGTAGCATATTTCAAATGTGACGTCATATGACGTCATAGACAAATGAAAATCATAGAAATCAAAATTTCCTCACGAGACTAATAAGCCATAAAAATTGCATCGGCCTAGGATTATTGCAACATAGAAAAATAAGCGTTTAGTTAGGAAGAAAAAAAGAATAATAATAATAATAACTAGACTCCTTTTGTTCTGAACAAAAGAAAGGGCTTTCTGCTAACTATGTCAAACCTGATCATACTTATTTACTTTTCTGACATACACCATATTCAAATATTGAAGAAAATCCCTATTATAAGTATGCTTATGACGTCACATGACGTCAAATGACGTCACGACTCAAAATATTTTAAGAAATTCTGCAGAACTGCAAACTGTGTAAGTTTCAACTTTCTATCTCATCCTGAAGCTCTATAATCCTAAAATGAAATTTTCGGTCCTATGTTCGAATCTTATTTAAGCCACAGAACTTCGGTCTTTCAGAATTTCGGTTAGCTGACAGGATAGGTACACCTTAGTTTCAAGATGTACAATCTGTGAAAATTTGAAGAAAATCCGACCATAAATGGCCGTTCTAGAGTGTGAACACCATTTTTCACTATTTTTAGCTCTGACGTCACCTGACGGCATAGGGTGCTGAAGATGCTTTTGTTCAAAAGAGCATACTTTACTGTCATAACTCTGAAATTTATTGAACCAAAATCATTGCCCAAAATGAAAATTAAGAAGTATGCTTATGACGTCACATGACGTCATATGACGTCACGACTCAAAATTTATTTAGAAATTCTGCAGAACTGCAAACTGTGTAAGTTTCAACTTTCTATCTCATCCTGAAGCTCTTTAATCGTAAAATGAAATTTTCGGTCCTATGTTCGAATCTTATTTCAGCCACAGAACTTCGGTCTTTCGGAATTTCGGTTAGTTGACATGATATGCACACCATAGTTTCATGATGTACCATCTGTGAAAATTTGAAGAAAATCCGACCATAAATGACGGCTGTAGAGCGCGAACACCATTTTTCACTATTTTTAGCTCTGACGTTATGTGACGTCATAGGGTGCTGAAGATGCTTTTGTTCAAAAGAGAATACTTTACTGTCATAACTCTGAAATTTTCATTATTCTGAACAATTGGTATCATGTCGAAATCATTGCCCTAAAATGAAAATTAAGAAGTATGCTTATGACGTCACTTGACGTCATATGACATCACGACTCAAAATATATGTAGAAATGCTGCAGAACTGCAAACTGTGTAAGTTTCAACTTTCTATTTCATCCTGAAGCTCTTTTATCCTAAAATGAAATTTTCGGTCCTATGTTCGAATCTTATTTCAGCCACAGAACTTCGGTCTTTCGGAATTTCGGTTAGCTTACAGGATATGCACACCTTAGTTTCAAGATGTACCATCTGTAAAAATTTGAAGAAAATCTGACCATAAATGACGGCTGTAGAGCGCGAACACCATTTTTCACTATTTTTAGCTGTGACGTCACATGACGTCATATGAAGATGAAAATTAGTGCATTCAAAAGGGCCAAAGTCACTCTGATCACTGTTAAAATATCATGCTGCTGGCTTATTGGCAACCTGTTTTAATTTGAACCTCAAAAGGTGAAAAAATAATAATAATAATAATAACTAGATGTCATTCGTGAAAACGAATGATAGGACTTTCTGCAAGCTGTGTTAATGCAAAAAGCAGGAGATAGAAGTTTCATGTAATGACTAACCTCTGGTAGCATTTCATGTTCATGCTGAACAATTGACATTATATTCCGAAATTAGTGCAAATGATAAGAACTAAGTATTAGTCTGTGACGTAACATGATGTCATATGACGTAAGGACACGCTGCAAACTTGATTTCTAGTTTAAAGGTCCTATGTTCGAATCTTACTTCAGCCACAATACTTCGGTTTTTAGGAATTAAGGTTAGCTGACAAAATATTCACACCTTAGTTGCAAAATGTACCATCTGTAAAAATTTGAAGAAAATCTTATCATAAATGGCGGCTGTAGAGCGCGAATACCATTTTTCACTATTTTCAGCTCTGACGTCAGGTGACGTCATAGGGTGCTGAATATACTGTTGCTCAAAAGCGCATACTTTACTGCAATAACTCTGAAATTTTCATTATTCTGCACAACTGGCATCATGCCGAAATCATTGCCCCAAATTAAAATTAAGTGGTATACTTATGACGTCCTATGACGTCACGATTCAAAATATTTGTAGAAATGCTGCAGAACTGCAAACTGTGTAAGTTTCAACTTTCTATCCCATCCTGAAGTTTTTTAATCCTAAAATGAAATTTTCGGTCCTATGTTCGAGTCTTATTTCAGCAACAGAACTTCGGTCTTTCGGAATTTCGGTTAGCTGACAGGATATGAACAGCTTAGTTTCAAGATGTACAATCTGTAAAAATTTGAAGAAAATCCGACCATAAATGGCTGCTGTAGAGCGTTAACACCATTTTTCACTATTTTTAGCTCAGACGTCACATGACGTCATAGGGTGCTGAAGATGCTTTTGTTCAAAAGCGCATACTTTGTTGTCATAACTCAAAAATTTTCATTATTCTGAACAACTGGCATCATGTCGAAATCATTGCCCTAAAATGAAAATTAAAAAGTATGCTTATGACGTCACATGACGACATTTGACGTCACGACTCTAAATATGTTAGGAAATTATGAAGAACTGCAAACTGTGTAAGTTTCAACTTTTTATTTCATCCTGAAGCTCTTTAATCCTAAAATGAAATTTTCGGACCTATGTTCGAATCTTATTTCAGCCACAGAACTTCGGTTTTTCGGAATTTCGGTTAGCTGACATGATATGCACACCTTTGATTCAAGATGTACAATCTGTGAAATTTTGAAGAAAATCCGACCATAAATGGCGGCTGTAGAGCGTGAACACCATTTTTCACTATTTTTAGCTCTGACGTCACATGACGTCAAAGGGTGCTGAAAATTCTTTGTTCAAAAGCGTTTAATTTATTGTCATAATTCTGAAATTTTCATTATTCTGAACAACTGGCATCATGTCGAAATCATTGCCCTAATATGAAAATTAAGAAGTATGCTTATGACGTCATATGACGTCACAATTCAAAATATTTGTAGAAATTCTGTCGCACTGAAAACTGTGTAAGTTTCAACTTTCTGTCTCATCCTGAAGCTCTTTAATCCTAAAATGAAATTTTCGGTCCTATGTTCGAATCTTATTTCAGCCACAGAACTTCGGTCTTTCGGAATTTCGGTTAGCTGACAGGATATGCACACCTTTGATTCAAGATGTACCATCTGTGAAAATTTGAAGAAAATCCGACCATAAATGACGGCTGTAGAGCGCGAACACCATTTTTCACTATTTTTAGCTGTGACGTCATGTGACGTCATAGGGTGCTGAAAATCATTGAAATCAAAATTTCCTCACGTGACTAATAAGCCATAAAAATTTCATCGTCTTAGGTCCATTGCAACATATAAAAATAAGCGTTTAGTTAGGAAGAAAAAAAGAATAATAATAATAATAACTAGACTTCTTTTGTTCTGGACAAAAGAAAGGGCTTTCTGCACTGCAAACAATGTCAAACCTGATCATACTTATTGAGTTTTCTGAAATACACCATCTTCAAAAATTGAAGAAAATCCGTTCCGAATTGATAGCTGTAGAGTGCAAACATAAATAAATAGCAGAGGAAATCTGTGATGTCATATAACATAATTTAAATTTTAAAGTCATTGCATTCAAAAGGGAATATGTTTCTTTGTTTTCAGTTAAAATTTTAATTTTAAAGTGACAATGAGAATGTGAAATCTAGCTTTTTTTCAATATTAAAAGGGGCATAACTCTTGACCTAATATCAATTTTAATTTAGACTGGGACAAAAATGTAGCCCTCTAGAGTATTCACAAGATTTTTCTAATTTCCTGGTACCTAGGTTTTGTTCTCATGTGGGCCGTTTGGTTTTTATTTCCGGCCGTTTTTGATCCCACGTGACCCAATTTTCAAACTCATCTGAGATATCATGTAGATAAACATCCTGATCAAATTTTATAAAGATTGGGGGCTAAAACTGTGGCCTCTAGAGAGTTTATAATGTTTTTCTAAGATTTTAACTGGTGACCTATTTTTTGACCCACGTGACCCAATTTTCAAACTCATCCGAGATATCATGTAGAAAACATCCTGACAATTTATAAGATTGGGAAAACTGTGGCCTCTAGAGTGTTCACAATGTTTTTCTAAGATTTGACCTGGTGACCTAGTTTTTGACCCCACATGACATTATTTCGAACTCATCCGAGATATGTGCACAGACATTCTGACCAAGTTTCAAGAAGATTGGCCTAAAACTGTGGCCTGTAGAGTGTTCACAAAGTTTTTCTAAGATTTGACCTGGTGACTTAGTTTTTGACCTCACATGACCCAATTTCAAACTCGTCCGAGATATCATATAGACAAACATCCTGACCAAGATTCATGAAGATTGGACCAAAGCTGTGGCCTCTAAAGTGTTCACAATGTTTTTCTAAGATTTGACCTAGTAACCTATTTTTTGACCCCACATGACCCAATTTCAAACTCATCCGAGATATCATGTAGACAAACATCCTGACCAAGTTTCATGAAGATTGGGACAAAACGGTGGCCTCTAGAGTGTTCACAGGCAATTGTTGACGACGGACGACTGACGACGCACGACGGACAAAAGGCGACCAGAAAAACTCACCCGAGCACAAGTGCTCAGGTGAGCTAAAAAGAAAGGCCTTTATATTTCCAACATTTCACGTGTTTCATATTTCAACTTTTCTGTTACGTGCTCTAAGATATAGAAAGTTATTTTTCAAAGAAACGGCAAAAAAATCGGCAAAACGATGTTCATGTCTATTATTGCCCTTCGACAAATAACTTTATAATTAATGGTCCGATCATTAAAATCTGCATACCATTAGAACCGCATTGCATCACGCTAATAATACCGTTCTTTATGTCATTTTCAAAAATTAATAGTTTCTTAGAAAAAAAAAAATGAAATGATAGGGACTAACTGCAGAAATGCATAAAAGAACGGTTTAAATGAATTTTTATTTCTCATCTAACTTCCTTATAGGATATCCGATGTCCAATTTTCAAACGCAAGGTACCATTAGAAAGGCCTTTAAATTTCCAACATTTCACGTGTTTCATGTTTCAACTTTTCTATTACGGGCTCTGAGATATAGAAAGTTATTTTTAAAGAAAACGGCAAAAATCGGCAAAAAGATGTTCATGTCTATTATTGCCTTTCGACAAATAACTTTATAATTCATGGTCCGATCATTAAAATCTGCATATCATTAGAACCAAATTACATCATGCAAAAAAAAAAAAAAAAAAATGTATGTTATTTTTAAAAAATCATTAGTTTCTTCGAAAAAAAAGGAATCAAGTGATCGGGACTTACTGCGGGGGTGCATGAAAGAACGGTTTTACTGCATTCTTAGTTTTCATGTAACTTCCTTATATTAAGTCCAATTTTAAAAAGCTAGGTACCGTAAGAAAGGTCTTGTCATTTCCCACAATTCCCTTGCTTCATAATTGTATGTATCTTTAAACACTTTGTAGCTACGGGCGTTTAAACCTTGAGCATACGGCAAAAATCGGGGATAAATATGTTCATATCGTTTTGTTTTTCCTTATAACTTAATGAATATTAGGTCAATCTTTAAAATTTAAACACCAAAAGAACGGCCGGGCATTGATCTACAAATTATATTCATACTCTTATTAACAAAAATCAATAATTATCCAGATATAAGTAGTTAAGTGCGCTTAGGGTTGCAGCATTTTTGTTTTTCTGCAATAACTCAACTGATTCAACCCCGATCTTCAAAAACTATATATCGTCTGAAAGGCAGTTCAAAGCACTACAAATTATACGCATAGTGTCTCGATAAAATATTTTTCATTTTTGAGATATTTAAGGCCGAAGAAAAAACCGATAATTGACATGTGACCTTGACCTTAGCTATTTTCCGGAAGCGGAAGTGACTGATGACAATAAGAGGCTATGTTGCACCTTCAGTGAAAATTTTATGCAAATCGGTCAAAAACTTTGTCTACCAGTGCTAAAAAAACGTATATTTTGGATAAAAAATTTGATAACGCGTCATGACGTCATTTTACGTCATACCACGTCAATCTTCTCAGAACTGAAAGAAATCAATAGGACACATATACTGTCCAAATTTCATGTTTCTAGCTTATCTGAGTGCTTCGTAATACATCAATACATTTTCTGGTCCAAAGTTCGAAACTTGGTTCAGCCATAGATCCTTGATCTTTTCAAATATTGCAAAACGTATATAATCCTGCACAACAAGAACATAATATATACATTCTGTGAAAAAATCAAGTAAATCGGTCCAATCATGACGGCTGTAGAGCGCGTACAAGCTTTTGTAGCTTTTTTCAGCACTGACGTCAGGTGACGTCACATGAAGAAAAAAATTTGACGATCAAAAGCGCCAAAGTCACTGTGCATACTATTAAAATTTCATGCTGCTAGCTCATCGGCAACCTGTTTTAATTTTAACCTCAAAAGGAAGAAAAAAGTAGAATAATAATAACTAGATTTCATTCGTTGATACGAATGATAGGACTTTCTGCTACATTTGTCAAACACTTAAAAGCTAAAAAAGTAAAAGGATATGAAATTCCAGCCTATAACTTGCTTTTGTATGGCCATAACTTAAATAAACTTTGAAAAATATAACCGTTTAACTTGGAGAATATGGCAAAAGTAACTGAAAATCATTTTTTATATCGATTTATTTAACTTGGACTATTTTTATAATCTATGTTACAAATCAAATTACAATTCGAATTTCATCCTGTAATAATTGCCGAAGACCGCATAAAAGCTTGTGTAGACAACGTCAAGTTTGATGTCATGTGACGTCATAGGCATAAGAAAATCAATGAAATGAAATATTAAGTATCTTGAATATATCAAGTAATTTTTTCATGCTCCTTACAACTTTGCAACATATAGAAATTAACGCGTAGATATATTAACATTCTTTCTGACCTTATGACGTCAAATGACGTTAATCCTCACAGAAAATGAGTTAGTCTCAATGACTAATATTCAGTCCAAATATCAACTTTCTAAATCATCTGGAAGCGATTTTATATGTATTTGAAATTTGACGTCAATGGTTCGAAACTTGGATTCGCCATAGAACCATTGCTTTTTCGAATTTGTAAAAAGGGACCCAGGATACACATATAAAGCGTTACATATACATTCTGTGAAATTTTGATGAAAATCGGTCCAAAAATAATGGCTGTACACCGCGTAAAACCTTTTTGTCCTGACGTCAAATCTGACGCGATATAACGTCACATTAATATGAATTACATTGCATTCTAAAGCACATGGATTGATGTACATACCATTAGATTTTCATGGTCCTGGGAAGTAAACAACATATTTAAATTAACGCGTATATATCAGAAATTATTTTTGACCTTATGACGTCATATGACGTCATGTGACGTTCATCTTCATAGAGTGTAAAGCACTCTTGGAGACTTATATACTATCCAAATATAATATATTTCTTACTCATCTGGAAACGATTTTATACGTATTTGAAATTTGACGTCAATGGTTCGAAATTTGGGTCCGCCATAAAACCTTTGCATTTTCGAATTTGGAAAAACGGACACCAGAATGTACAACTAAACTCTAATATACACATTCTGTGAAATTTTAATGAAAATCGGCCCAGAAATAATGGCTGTAGACCGCGTACAAGCATTTTTAGACGACGTCAAGTTTGACGTCAAAACATGTCATAGTCAAATGAAAATTATTGAAATGGAAACAGTTCTATCTGAAGCATATGCTATTAAATTTTCAAGGTGCTCGGACGTAAACAACATATAAAAATTAACACATAAAATTTAGAAATTACCTTTCACCTCATGACGTCATATGACGTCATATGACGTTCATCTTCGGAGAATGTAAAGTAACCCTTGAGATTTATATTCTGTCCAAATATCATCTTTCTAGCTCATTTGTAAGCGATTTTATACGCATTTGAAATTTGACGTCAATGGTTCGAATCTTGGATTCGCCATAGAACTATTGCATTTTCGAATTTTGAAAAGCGGACACCGGAAGGCACAACTAGAGCCTAACATACGCATTCTGTTAAATTTGGATGAAAATCGGCCCAGAAATAATGGATGTAGACCGCGTACAAACATTTTTAGACGACGTCAGGTTTGTCGTCAAAGAACGTCATAGTCTAATGAAAATTATTGAAATGCAAAGAGTTCTATCTGAAGCATATGCTATTAAATTTTCAAGATGCTCGGACTTAAACAACATATAAAAATTAACACGTAAATATTAGAAATTACCTTTCACCTCATGACGTCATATGCCGTCATTTGACATTCATCTTCGGAGGATGTAAAGTAACCCTTGAGATTTATATTCTGTCCAAATATCATCTTTCTAGCTCATTTGTAAGCTATTTTATACGCATTTGAAATTTGACGTCAATGGTTCGAATCTTGGATTCGCCATAGAACCATTGTCTTTTCGAATTTTGAAAAACCGACATCGGAAGGCACAACTAGAGCCTAACATACACATTCTGTGAAATATTAATAAAAATCGGTCCAGAAATAATGACTGTAGACCGCGTACAAACTTTTTCACCTGACGTCAAATCTGACGTTATGTGACGTCATATAAATATGATATTCATTGCATCCGGAAGCTCATGGTTTGAAATATATGCCATAAAATTATCATTGTTCTGAGTAAATGGCAACATATCGAAATTAACAAATATAAGAGGAAGAAAAAAAGAATAATAAGAAGAAGAACTAGATTTCATTCGTTGATACGAATGATAGGACTTTCTGCTACATTTGTTAAACACTTAAAAGCTAAAAAAGTAAAAAGATATGAAATTCCAGCCTTTAACTTGCTTTTGTATGGCCATAACTTAAATAAACTTTGAAAAATATAACCGTTTAACTTGGAGAATATGGCAAAAGAAACTGAAAATCATTTTTTTATATCGATTTATTTAACTTGGATTATTTTTATAATCTATGTTACAAATCAAATTTATTTAAAGTGCTTACAATTCGAATTTCATCCTGTAATAATTGCCGAAGACCGCATAAAAGTTTGTGTAGACAGCGTCAAGTTTGATGTCATGTGACGTCATAGGCATAAGAAAATCAATGAAATGAAATATTAAGTATTTTGAATATATCAAGTAATTTTTTCATGCTCCTTACAACTTTGCAACATATAGAAATTAACGCGTAGATATATTAACATTCTTTTTGACCTTATGACGTCAAATGACGTTAATTAAATGAATATGTCTCAAAGACTAATATTCAGTCCAAATATCAACTTTCTAAATCATCTGGAAGCGATTTTATATGTATTTGAAATTTGACGTCAATGGTTCGAAACTTGAATTCGCCATAGAACCATTGCATTTTCGAATTTGTAAAAAGGGACCCGGGATACACATAAAGAGCGTTACATATACATTCTGTGAAATTTTGATGAAAATCGGTCCAAAAATAATGGCTGTACACCGCGTAAAATCTTTTTGTCCTGACGTCAAATCTTACGTGATAAAACGTCACATTAATATGAATTACATTGCATTCTAAAGCACACGGATTGATGTACATACCATTAGATTTACATGGTCCTGGGAAGTAAACAATATATTTAAATTAACGTGTATATATCAGAAATTATTTTTGACCTTATGACGTCATATGACGTCATGTGACGTTCATCTTCATAGAATGTAAAGCACTCTTGGAGACTTATATACTATCCAAATATAATATTATATTTCTAACTCATCTGGAAACTATTTTATACGTATTTGAAATTTGACGTCAATGGTTCGAATTTTGGATCCGCCATAAAACCTTTGCATTTTCGAATTTGGAAAAAAGGACACCGGAAGGTACAACTAGACTTTAACATACACATTCTGTGAAATATTAATGAAAATCGGCCCAGAAATAATGGCTGTAGACCGCGTACAAGCATTTTTAGACGACGTCAAGTTTGACGTCAAAACACGTCATAGTAAAATGAAAATTATTGAAATGGAAACAGTTCTATCTGAAGCAAATGCTATTAATTTTCAAGGTGCTCGGACGTAAACAACATATAAAAATTAACACATAAAAATTAGAAATTACCTTTCACCTCATGACGTCATATGACGTCATATGACGTTCATCTTCAGAGAATGTAAAGTAACCCTCGAGATTTATATTCTGTCCAAATATCATCTTTCTAGCTCATTTGTAAGCGATTTTATACACATTTTAAATTTGACGTCAATGGTTCGAATCTTGGATTCGCCATAGAACGATTGCCATTTCGAATTTTGAAAAACGGACACCGGAAGGCACAACTAGAGCCTAACATACACATTCTGTGAAATTTTGATGAAAATCGGCCCAGAAATAATGGCTGTAGACCGCGTACAAACTTTTTCACCTTACGTCAAATCTGACGTAATATGACGTCATATGAATATGAAATTCATTGCATTCGAAAGCTCATGGTTTGAAATATATGCCATAACATTTTCATTGTTCTGGGCCATTGGCAACACATCGAAATTAACACAAATACAAGAGGAAGAAAAAAAGAATAAGAAGAATAAGAACTAGATTTCATTCGTTGATACGAATGATAGGACTTTCTGCTAACATTGAAAAATATAAAGATTAATTCCGTTAGAAAGAATATATATTAAATTCCCTACCTTTTACTTTTTTTTTTTTTTCGTATGGACTTCTCATGCATGAACTTTTTGAAATAAGCCATATTCCAAAAATAAACAAGTAACAGGGATTTGAAGTTCAGTAGAATTAATATTCCGTATATATAAGAAAAAATATGTTTTGTATGTATGGAGTACTATTATTTTCAGAATTTTATTTTAAATTACTGAACTTCAAATCCCTGTGATATTTATTTCAATTTAAAAACACACACTCACAGACAAGTGAATTTATATCTAAGTCTTTAAATAATTTATTTGTCAACAAGAAAATTACCAAGAAACAGCTGATTTCTCCATACTGCCTGGGTTTTTTTTTTCTTTCAACGCCCGAATAGTCAGCCCTTTAATAATTTAAATTTAACGGTTTGACAGATTGCGGGAAAATAATCGCAATATCGCTGACCAATTTCGCAGCGTAAAAATCCGAATCATCCCGAAATGTACTGCGCTGCTGGTCCAGGTTGTTGTCCTTTTCTCGGATTCGCATATATTTCAAACAAATAAACATTCAAAGGAGGATTATTTTCACGACAATTTTGTATATTTCGATAGAGAAATATATATTTGAGTGATTCCGTATGTTAACTTCATAGATTTATTTGAATGATTTGAAAAAACGGAGTTGAAGCGAGTCGACCCCTGAAAAGATGTCCACCCTTATTGATAGTGTATGTACAGTGTGTGTGTGTGTGTGTGGTGTGTGTGTATGGGAGCAAGTCCCTGTGGCCTAGGTCACACATTCAGGATTTTTACTGCCGTCCTTGATAGGACCATTCCCGATTAAAATGTGTCAAAAGTCTGATCAAGATCCTGTGATTCGTGGCTGGAAATTCAAACTTTTATTAAAATTTGTAAAAAACATTTATTTAATCACGACAACAATCAGATATTGTTCAGGAGGCGTCCCGATCCAGCCGTTTCCAGCAGAATTCGTCCCGATTATCCGTTCTCAATCCGATTCTGATCCGATACAGCAGAATTTGTCACGACATAGTCACGATTGTAATCCGACTAGACAAAATCGGCTGAGTTTCCCGAATGTTACGGGACGCACCTAACTGTCAGGAGTGCTTGGCCGACCTCTCCGGACCATTCCCGATCCGTAGGACTCTGTTACGAACATATACGACTGCGTTCAGACAATGATAGGACATTGAGGATAGTAATCCGACTTTTTCGCTTTTCGTGTCGTAGCGCTGTCTGATCTCAAACGGGAGCCATAATCGACACTGTGTGAACGCCGCATTACAGACAAATTAGCTTCAGCGTCTTGAACGGATGACATGTGTTGATCATTTTGTTTAAAACGTCTACACTTATACACGCTCATGGTATCTCAAGCTGGCAATTAAATTACATTGTACTATAACATATATTTTCACATAGGTTATCATTTATCATAAATTTGGAATATAGCTTGTACAACATTTATCGATAGATGCAACAATAAAGTCGGGAAATTGCAATGTTTCAACAACGGTCTAAATGACATGTGTCAAAACGCTCAAAGGATTATGGGTAACACAATGCTGCAACTGATATTCATAAGTAACGTAAATAAAATGATTTGACAAAACATTAAATCATTGTCAACACTTGTTTAATTTGTTTGTTTGTTTGTTCGGTTTAACGTCCCACCGACAGTATTTCAGTCATTTGGAGACGATGTCTACTTAATGCAGTTATAGTGCTGCCACACTGCAGTATCACGTCGTAGACATGTGGCATGATATCACACCCAGTCACATTATCCTGATACCGGGCCAACCAGTCCTGCAACTACCCTTATATGCTAAGTGTCAAGCAAGGGAGCTATAACAGTACCATTTTTTACGACTTTGGTATCGAACCCACGACCTCCCGCTCTCGAGGCGGACGCTCTAAACACTCGGCCACCGGGAACGGTACACCTGTTTAGCTAGTAATATCAATATGATATAAGTAAAAAGTTTGTTTTTTTCAATTTATATGACTAATACATATCTGTAAACTTACATTTTCCGAAAATGCTTCAATTAAGGTGAAAGCGAAAGTAGGATATTTTATGAAATTCTTACAAATGGCTTTATATTCGTATTTTTTATGTAACTTCCTTATTTCTTGATAATTTCAAAACTCTAGGTCCCAAAATAATCGCTTAAAATTCTCTACATCTCACTTGCTTAATGTAAAACTTATTTCTAATGATTCTTAAGATATAAGTCGTAAAATTCTGAGCTGGCGGCAAAATCGCTGAAATTCTATATGTTTAAATTTTTATTTTTGATGTTACTTCCTTATACTTTGATCAATTTCAAAACTTAAGGTACCAAAATAATCGTCTTAAAATTCTACACATCCATTCGCTGAATATGTTGACTATTTCATATGGGTTTTAAGATATAAGCGTGAAACTCTTACATAACGACAAAATCGCTGAAATTCTACATGTTTAAATTCTTATTTTTGATGTAACTTCCTTATACTTGGATCAATTTCAAAACTTTATGTACCAAAATAATCGTCTTAAAATTCTCTACATTTCACACGCTTTATCTATAGGAATATTTTTAATACTTTTTGAGATACAAGCTCTTAAACCTCTTGAAAAATGAAAAAATCACCAAAGCTATATGCAACGAATTTCGTTTTTTCCCATTACTCCATGAATCTTAGGTCAATCATTAAACTTTAAGCATCAAAAGAACGGCCAAACATTGCTCTACAAATAATATCCATCATCATATTTTCAAAAATCAAAGAATTTCGAGATATAAACTGTTAAACACACTGAGGGTTACCGAATTTTGTTTTTTTCCGCCATAACTCAACGATTCAACCCCGATCATCAAAAACAATATTAATCTGAAAGGTCTTTCTAAGCACTACAAATTATACGCATAGTGTCTCGATAAAATATTTACCGTTTTTGAGATATTTAAGGCCGAAGAAAAACCCGATAATTGATATATGACCTTGACCTTTGGGATTTTCCGGGAAACGGAAGTGACATGGCTCTATAGATTCTAATAAGCATCTTCAGACAAATTTCAAGTAAATCATGCAAAAAATAAAGCCTACGGGGCTTAAAAACCGTTAAGTTTTAATACGAAAGTTTAAGAGCATTATGACGTTATGTGACGTCATATCGCGTTCATCTTTTCAGAATGTATAGAAGATCTGGAAACTAATATTCAGCCTAAATCTCAGCTTTCTAGCTTTTCTGGAAGCGATTTTATACGCATTTGAAATTTGACGTCCTTGGTTCGAATCTTGGATTCGCCATAAAACATTTGCCTTTTCGAATTTTGAAAAAACGGACACCGGGATGCACAACTAGAGCCTAAACATACACATTCTGTGAAATTTTGATGAAACGATCCAGAAATAATGGCTGTAGACCGCGTACACAACTTTTTCACCTGACGTCAAATCTGACGTTATATGACGTCATATGAATATACAATTCATTGCATCCGAAAGCTCATGGTTTGAAATATATGCCATACAATTTTCATTGTTCTGAGTCAATGGCAAAAACTCGAAATTAACACAAATATAAGAGGAAGAAAAAGAATAAGAAGAAGATGAGCAGAAGAATAATAAAAAACAGTACAAACCCAATATGACTTTCTGCCTGTAGGCAGAAAGTCCTAATAATAAAAAACATAAAAACCCAATAGGACTTTCTGCCGAAAGGGCAGAAAGTCCTAATAATAAAAAACAGTACAAACCCAATAGGACTTTCTGCCGAAAGGGCAGAAAGTCCTAATAAGAAAAAACATAACAAACCCAATAGGTCTTTCTGCTTGAGGCAGAAAGCCCTAATAATCAGAAGAAGAAGAATAAACAGTACAAACCCAATAGGACTTTCTGCTTTAGGCAGAAAGTCCTAATAAAAAACAAAACAAACCCAATAGGACTTTCTGCTTTAGGCAGAAAGTCCTAATAATAATAAGAAAAAACATAACAAACCCAATAGGACTTTCTGCTTTAGGCAGAAAGCCCTAATAAGAAAAATAAATATAACAAACCCTATACGTTTTCCGCAAGTTTGCGGAAAGCCGTAATAAGAAAAAACATAAGGAAAAAACACTATCAAGAGAAAAACAAACTTGAGTTTAGCATGTGCCTACTTCAATTTTGAGAAATGTCTTAAAGTTACCATGGTTAAAGGTCGCCGGATCCCTTATTTGAGCAGATACCCATGTTGCTGCAAATGACAAAGCAACTTCCTAGGAAGTAACCAAGATATGAGAATAGTAAAAGCTAGATGATATTCTCATAACTTGTGATCAGACATAGGTCCAATTTTATAAGCACAAGCTGAAAGTTGATAGGAGGATTAGGACTTTGAAACACGCCAATAGGCCCATCTAAACAAACACGGACAGTAATGCAGAGCATACTTTCCTTTCTCTAGAAGGCGTGGATCAATCATAAAGATAGGAGTGTGTCTGAAAGCTTTTATTAGAATGCGGTTCTTAACAGTTGCAAACATGAGAAAAAGTACAAAAATAACAAAAATGAGAAAAGTACATCCACAAACCGGCCCCCAGTATCTATTTGTTACATGTCAATGATCAAGATCACACATCCTCAACTTTAATATAGGTGCTAAAGTCCACATTGTTCTTCTATCCGAAAATACCATCTGGTAGGAAATGTAAGTTAAGGAATGCACTGGAGTCTGCGGTTCACAAGTTTCTTTTGGTCTTACCCAATGTATAAAATTGTTAAAAATATTGGATTAGAGATTGGAAAGATTTGTTCCGTCTAAAGGAAAATGTTTCAAGGTAACTGGACAAAAATATCAACGTTTAATTAAATATTTCCGAGAAAACATTTACATGTAATTTGAAAACGTTGTTAAAGACTTATCGTGATGTTGAGATATTGGGTGTTTTCTTATCTGTCTTATGTGAAACAATTTATATTTTCTTGATTCAATTAGAAAATTATCCGCATGAAGGATAGGTACCAGTCCAAATATCAACCACATTACAATATAATAAGGCTACTATAAATAATATCACTACAGATACATTAAGCTTCAGCATATATCTTTCAAAGCCTGTATTTTCAATGATACTATTGATTTGATAAGCTAATTGCTACAACAGAATGTGAAAAATATAAAATCTGAAGTACAACATTGATTTGACAACGTTATTAGCGCTTTCATAGATCAACCCTTTACTTTATATGGACTCATTTTGACCCAATGTAAAACAAAGATCAGGCAGCTCCGCCTAGGACATATGAAACAATAGATTGTTCTTTGCCGAGCTGTCTTTGTAGAATCTGAGCAATATTGCATGAGCAAACAGAGGAAACCCTGATTGGACAGCACCTTCGTGGAGCTGTCTGATCTCGGTCTCCTCTGTTTGCCAAGGCGACAAAACAAGTCTAGAGAAAGTAAAGGATTATTTATAGTTACATATCAAACATCCCCGTGTTGAAAATCAATACAAAGCCCGTAAGAGCAAGATAATGTATCTGTTGATATTTTTTTTCATTTTGCTTGCCATTCGTTATAACATAGCCGGAATCCTTTAGGCAAACTCGAGTACTGTTGATGCCGTTATCTTCTGTAAGTTTGACAAATTCATTGCTGTATAGAAACTTTTTTGTAATCTTGTTGAACAGAAGCATGCCGTTTCCGAAGGTTTCAATGTCCTCAGGTAAGAGTTTAACATGTTGGCAAATTACTAATTTATTGATTATTACCTGCATGCGTTCTAATTGTGTTGTAAACATCAAAGAAAAGATAATCGTTTCCTTGTAGAAGTTCTGTAAGCCGTTTGGTGATAGATTCATCATTTCAAAACTGTAGTTTGACGAACCTACATGTGTCAAATCAAGGACTGAATAAGGAAGCCAATCGATCCTGAACGCGGCAGATGTATTACCCAGGCCTATTTTCCAGATTTCGCCCATTCTCTTTTCTAACTGCCCATAAAGATGTTTTGGTATTTGTTTCGATCTTTTTAATCCCATTATAGCAACCAAATATATGATTTTGCCGTCCTTGTGTGCAATCACAATACGAGTTGGCCACCAAAAAGACGAGTTCGGAAATTTCAACCAGGATGGTATCTGGAATGTCTTAAATAATGGGCCTCCGTTTACCTTTTCAATATCCGGCATCAATATTGGAAATGTCGGTGTAAGACTGATTTCAACATGCAAAGTGACATCCATTGAACTGATAAGGTCATCACAGTCGCCATTCTGAACTCGAATCTGGCCTATTGGGCAAAGGGGAGCTTGGCAATGTGTCTCAGGCTAGAAAAATGAGAAAGAACAACAATGATCATAAAGGTCCAGTAGTAGCATAAAGCACATGACTGTATATCCAAAAAATATGGGATCGAATCTCGTTGGAATCAGGAATAGTTCTTGACAGGTGCATGTGTTATCGTTATTCATAAATAAGAATATTTTGCAAACGATCATTCTATTGTTTACAAAAACATTCCGTATATCTTCGTCATGTTTCTTTTACTGTTACTATTGTTATAGATCTTTCGTATCAGAGACCTAAATCAAAAGATAATCAACTCGGCGAAATATCGTATATTTTTGCGCCAGAACGAGAGTGGGACAGTTGTATTCCAGTTCTGTGTTACTAAGCAATAGCAAAAAAAAAAACGTTCCTTTTATGAGTAAAACTTAATGAATAAGTAAAACTTGTAAAGTACTGAATGATTGCAGCCACTTGTAAACAACTAATAATGACAGTCAACGTCGAAAACTTTGCAGAAAGAGATTTTTATTAAACAGATGTATGGTTCAAAAGTCAGACAAATTTAAAGACTTAAATAGACATCCTGTAAAATTTGAAAAATAGCACAAAAAAAAAACCTTTGACACACTAACACTGCAAAATTTGGGAGGGAGGGGGTGCATGGCGGTTATTCGATCGTAGTGCTTGATGTTACTCATTGTTATGCCCAATTCTATATTAGAATATACTAACGTGACAAAAAGCGTAGCGGGGATAGCCCCGTCTATGCGATATTTGCTAATGACTAAGAGCACTTTTGTTTCCTCATAGAAAAAATTCCCATAAAATCAAAATATATGCTTGTTTGTTTATATGTTGGGTTTAACGTCCCAAAGACAGTATTTAAGTCATTTAGAGACTATGTCAGCTCAAGACATATGCAGTACTGCCAAACTACAGCATCCGGCCGTAGACACTCAGTCACACTATCCTGACAACGGGCCAACCGGTTCTGGATATAACTTTATATGTTGAGCGTCAAGCAAGGAATCTCTACCAGTACTTTTTTCAACTTTGGTATGTCGCGGCCGTGGATTCAACCCACGACTTTTCGATTCCAGGGCGGACGATCTAACAATCCGGCAACCGTGACCGGAATGTATGCTTATACTCAAATACTCGCAGATAAATAAAGTCATTCATTATAAAATATACCGTTGTGAAGAGGGTCTTTTTTAGGATATTCCATCAAAAAATGGGAGTTTCAGGATGCATATCTATCTGCATAATTGTCAATTTATTCTACCTATTTAAGCATAAAAGCACCCAGTTAAAAAATGCAAACATAAAGACCACCCAAATGAAAAAGTAAACAATTGTGAGTCTTTAGAAAACGTAGTTAACCTTGAAAGTTGACTCGTCCCTCTAGGTCACAAAATCTCGTAGTGTATAACTTATCTAACATAAGGTGTATAGCAATAGCCTCCGTAGCGCAGTTGTTTAGGTGCTCGTCTGCTAAGCTAAGGTCTCTGAGATCGAATCCCACATATGGGACTACTTTCTTTTAAGTTTCGCTTACATTATTGTTTCTCTTTCATTCTTTTTTTACTGGCTAATATATTGCATTTTCTAAATTTAGCGACAGATATGTTTTCTAGCATATTTTTTAAATCACAGACAATTTAAAACTTTCCAGCATTATTATTATATGAAATAAACATCTATTATATTGTAACACTTTTATTCTCTTTCACTCATATCTTTGTTGTTGTTATCTTTTTCTTACGCCGAATATCTTTTTTAACGATAGTTCTTGTTTCACTTATATCTGCACCTTATGCTGTAGATGATCATTGTGGTTTTTGACTGTTTTACATGACATATACTTTATGGATAAAGATAGCCAAAATGTTGTTTACCGCTTTCGAATGGTGCCGGAACACAACTCTGTGCAGTAGTTATACTCCCCTTAAATTCGAAAGTACAAGCGCATCGGCTTTGTCTTACAATATCGCGGTTCCGCAGAGAGTATACGAGATTTTCTTCATACGCTTATTTGAGTTGCTTATCTTTGGATTTAGGTCTTTGCTCGTATGTATGCGTTAACGAATATCCAGTACATTAACAAATGACGTATCAGGTACACAAATTGTTTCTCAAATTCAAATTACTTCCGATTGTCTTCGGGAATACTCGCCAATGCAAATTGTTAACAATTATTATTTTTTATTTCCATCCAAATTACTAAATAGCGTCATTTCCAATGCATTGTTGTTTGTTTTGTTTTCTACAGCATACATTTGCACATTGTATATCATCTGCGTAAGTCTCAAATATGCCAATGTTATTGTATTGTATACAGTAGAACCTCGTTAAACCGAACATCATTAAACCGAATTCCTCGCAAGGTCGAAATTTATTTTCGGTCCCGATTTCTCCCCTTCTTACTTTAAAAATAAAATGTTTAATCCGAATTTCGCTATTTCGATTTTTTAGCTATTTCGAAGTAAAAATCCCGGTCGTGTTCGCAATTCATGTACAATTTTATTTTTTTATTTCGAAGTCAAATTTCATAAATTTTCGTGAACTAATTATCGTCCTCATTATCATTTGCATCCGGGTCAGTATCCAAGTTTATTTTGCGGAGGCGCCTGGAGTGATGGCTCAGGCAAGATTTTCACACATTTTTTCGAGATTTGGTTGGGCAACGTGTGTCCCACCGGAAATGTTGATTACTACTAATCGATGTCTGACAGGTTGCATTATATGCATGTGCCAGCAGATAAACCCAGGTGTCAGATCATCAGGTTCGTCACCGGCATGCGACGCTACCTAAAGCAGCAGATCAACGGTAAAAATATGTATCATTGTTTGACATGGTATTGTGTTCTGATGATTACGTTCATCAGAAGCATCTAAGTAGATCATGATATATTTTCATTACTTTTCATTACTTGCAAACAGTATATACGTACACCTCATAGGTGGTTTTCACGGCATAACGATTTCCACAATATGCACCGGTAATGAAAATGCAGACATGCAAGCTCACAAACTGTCGGATTTTTAATCCGAATAATCGTTATTTCGAAGTTTTCAGCTTGGTCCCAAGGACTTCGATTGAACGAGGTTTTACTGTATTTTCTTTTTCATGAAAATTATGTCACTATGAAATGCAATGGACCTTTAACCGATGATAAACATCACTTAACTTGTATCGCGAAACAAAAATATCATTAAATGTATTTTACACAGATAATATTGCAACACCGTATAATATAATCTAAATTTAGCTGAACACGAGCTACAAACACATAATTATACTTATAAGTACAGTCGTATGAATGAATAATGTGGTACATGTATATTTTCTTACATGAGATAAATGTTTGTCTTACGTCCGGTTTATGGGGGTAAAAAGCTTTTCATCTAAATATCATGATTTTTTTTCGTCCGGTATTTTAGAAATCGGATGTTTCAGATGAGAGTATTTTTTCAATATGGAATATAGCATTGAATTGTTTGAAACTGTACGTTCCAGAGAGGGTGCGGTTTAGTAAGTGTCCATCGTATATCATTTTCAAATTACTTTCAATAAGTGAATTATCTGTATACGTACATTCTTTTTTGTAACGGGTCTGCAGAACCTTGAATTCGATTCGGTGTTTACCGTTGACATCTGATAGCCACTGTTCAGCAAGGCTGTAAAATCTGAAATCTTTCTTTGGTCAGGTGTTTGCTTGCAAACAGTAGGTATTTCGATATCTTTTTTGATGCTACAAATCATGCAAAAAATGTTGGAATAAATTGTAGTGGCTTCTATCGGGGAGAAGAAGCCACTGATCTCACATGCATTTAAAATGTCATCTTTTGTCATGTTTAAACCAGACGGGATATTAAACTCTTCAAATTCACACGTGTCTTTTATTCCACCGAAACAATGTTCAAAAAATGATACCTGCGGCTCAGGGTGTTCAAATTTCAAGAAATACTGGTATTGTCTCGTATCATGGAAAAGATTTCTAAAGGCTTTTGTTAACGAAGTTATACGATTGAAATACTGCCATACATGCGGTATCCATGGTATTCCGTCCTGCACATCGTGGCATTTCGCACATTCTGTGTTAATATAAGACACTTTTCTCTCTGGAGAGAAGATTGGCTGGAGATTGCCCCAAGGTTTAACTCTGATATCCCCACATTTTACACTCGATTTGTTTGCTACATCTACATCTTTTCTTGGTTCTTTGTCTTTCGCATCCTTGATGTCATAATGTGGACATTCTGTGACCATAAAGAAATGCATCTTGAGATCTTCTTTATGCATTGTCATTGGAATGGTATAAGGGAATATACACTCCTGGCCTTGACGTTTATTTGACTTTTCGTCAGATTCAAGAAAGCAACAGTCATTGTTCTCACGACACTTCTCATCACAGTAGCATTCTGAAATAAACGACAAAATCCAATATTTAAAATACTTTCGTATAACTACATTAATAGCAACATATCATGTGAAAAAACTTTGGTGTGTGATAAATAGTTCTAATGAGATGATCTGATGAGAAGGTATAATGAAGGGATCCTATGTTGTTCGAATTGTGCAAAGCGTGATTAATCAGCATTGCTTACGACAGGTAAGGAAGGTATATACAATTATATAATAGATTGATGTTTGTGTTATATAAGCTCACAAGGCTCTTCATTGATACATAACCTCTTGTTGAGTGAAGTTGATTTCCCCCAGTCCAAAATTTCAAAATATGTGATTTTTACCACGTGTCAGATCATGTAGCCTTCTATTTGTTCTTGAGCTGTTCTAAACAACCATTTGTTTTAAAAGAAAATGTGCATACAACTTTGCACACAACTTTTAAATGCAATGAGTTGTTACGTAATACATTTCGCAGCAAGTTATTAAGTAGTACCTTTGTTGAATGATAACAAAATTCATATTGACACTGCTGAATGTTCAGATATAAATGGTCAAAGTGTTGATTTTACAAATGTGTTAAAGTTACCAGTACTTGAAATCGAAAGCCAGCATCTGAATGGTTTCAAGAGTACTGACAGTCCGCAAGGCGACCTTGTTTAGATGTCTTACAATTTTTTTTAATATTTAGATGTCTTTCATGCTTAAAAATTGTTCCCCAAATTGTCTTTTGCTAAAAATCCCAATGTATAGAGGCGACGAAATACAAAAGAAGTAGAGAATATACGGTATAGAGATTTCTGGTCATTATTTTGTGAAAGTAAAAGTGTAAGTTGTAGAATTGATTTTAAAAAAAAATCTTCTTTTTTTTTGCGAAATTTCGCAACAAGTTAGCAATGAAGAAGACGAATATTGTGAAGTTTCTGAATATCTAATATTTTGATCATTTATATAGTTCATTTACGAATAAAATTTTGATCTCAATAGTTAAGTTTTTTTTCCGAATTCCTCGGTGAAAAGGCTAATTATCCATCTGTATAAAAAGGGGTTAAGAATAATGGTATAAATATTCATAATATAACACTTACAAGTTGCTCAGCACAAATATTAAAAGGTGTTTTAAATGAAAGAATTACAAAATGGTGCGACATCAGTAACATTATATCAGATTCACAGTTTGGATTTTGATCAAAGAAAGCTACCGTGAATGCTGTTTTTATTCTGCTGTACAAAACTATTGTTTTGTGAATTTGTGAATTTGTTTATTTCAGAAAGACATTTGATAGCGTCAATGGGAATACTCAATGGTTCAAATTATCTAAAATGAGTGAACATGGTAAAATACTTAGAGCTATAAGTGTTATGTTTTATAAAGTTAAAGCTTAAAGCTTTTCACTGTTAGTTAACCATTGGCTTTTTTAATATCACTGCTGTATTCTTACAATGGGGGTCATATAACCGAAATCATTCGCTCTTTTCATTGAGAATATGGAATTAACACTTATGAACTCGCAAGGAATTGAAAAAAAAGAGTGATGACCTTATTTTCATTTCATTGTGTTTTGTAGATGATCTGATAAGGTCAATACAGATGCAGGGAAAGCAAATTGACCGTATTTCAAAAACATCGTATTACATTTAAAATTTCGTGTAAGATTTCTTAATGTTAAAAATAACTACTTGCTCAGCGTCAGTGTACGGAGAATTTGGAAGATATTCATTTTACATAGCTCGTTGTCTAAATAAAAACGTCAGATAAAATTTTATACTGATAATATAATTCTGGAAATTATATCACTTGCATCTATAATTATAATAGAGGTAACATAAATCTGGTTTAAAAAGAAAAACGTTTGTTTGATCAGTTCGAATTTAGCAATGTATTGATTGATACATTCTCAGTTAATCCATATGATTGTTGTATATTTTTTTAAAAAAAAGAAATTATCGATTGTTTAGTACAAAAGTGGAATAGCGATTTGTCAATTAATAATCAGTAGTGTATTTACTATCTTGATATTGTACCAAAATAGGCTATGATTTTATTTCTTCATTTTAAGTCGATCGTCATATCCTTTGAAAATTGAGTCGGGCAGAAAAGAATTTTAAAAAGAATTTATAGACTCAATGGATATTGTATAGATTGTGATAAGAATGATATTGAAGATGAGTACCATTTCATTTTTATTTTCTCAGCCTTTTACGAAATCAGAAAATGTTGCATAGACAAAAGATTCTTTAATCACATTTTGCGACATGGGTAATTCAGATAAAAAAGCCGTTTTGATGAATATGTCTAAATATTTTAAAAAAGCTTTAGAACATTGTACGACTTTCTCATTTTGAGTTCCTCTTGATTAAAATGTTCATCAGATTTCCATGACTAAAAGATATGTTATAACTTAAAAGATATGTGTTTGTATATTTCTGAATTATGCCAGGTTTCTTTACTAAAAATACATCATTTTATTTAAAAAAAAACGTGGCCCTGGTATATGTTTATGTTAAATTTTAAGTTCATGGCGGTTCTTGAATGAAGTGTGGAGAGAGACAGAGAGAGAAAGAGAGAGATGGGGGTATAGTTATAAAGTTTTTTTTATCATGATTCGGTAATAGGGTGTGTTGTTTGCCTGGAGGATGTACGGCTTAACTTTTTTAACATTTATATATCATATATTTTCTGAAATGTTTAACTCAAAAATTAAATAGCTTGCGTACAAGATGAAAGGAACAAATATATATCACTAAACACCTTAGAAAATATAGCATTATAGAATGTATATTAATACTGTTAAATTGTCAGAAAAAAAATTCCTTGCGAGGCGGGGGTAATAGAGGATGCGTGAGCTTGACAGTTTAGAAAAACAAAATATTATAATCTAAAATAATACCATAGAAAAAATGTCTGATGGTTGAACTGTTTGATTTTTTACAGGTTTATATAGAATTACAGTAGAAACATTAATTTTCGTGGGACGAAAATTTTCGTCGAGTTCGTGGACTGCTTTATACACAAATATTAATCAAAACGAAAACTATTTGATTGGCAGTCCTCTCGTGTCCAAGAACATATATCCACGAATATATCTACCCTCGAATTTGACCTTAAATCAGAATACCCAAAAGTTGTTGCCAAAGAAAATTTATGATTTAGCAGTACCATAAAACATACTTTACCTGTGCAACATGGCCAATGTCCGGGAGGGATATTCATATCAATTGTCTCGGAACGATTTAATCTGCAAACATTTCCTAGTGGACAAACGGCTTTTAAATCCGATTGGCTGAATGGTAGTTCATAATTGTCTATATGGCTGACTGCAATAGCCAATAAACTAAGAAACAATTCAAACATTTTTGTGATTCTGCCGGTACTGAGGATATTGGAAATTATACATGATTCGATCATGGTGAGTGTTTTTATATCATACACTACAAGCCTAGATTGCACTGACAGAGCAAATCTGTTGGATAATACATTCGAACTAGTTTCATGTTACAAGTTTTGTAACCGGGAATTCGATATACCTGAAATCAAAATCGAGTACTGACAACAAAATTATTTTAAGTTCATACTGATGGCTGACCGCGAAACTTATTTAGTATAAATATTTTTTTTTTCATTTTACGCCAAATGGAAACAAGTTCTTACATCTCGTGCTAATACCGCTCGATTGATCCTGAGATAGACAGTAAGATAAAGAGCAATGAAAACCCTATCCCGCAATGCTGTGTGATCCCACAACATTCGGATTCGCAGTCGTCTATATTATAACTGGACCACGGCGACACCTTGTACGTCATCTTATACGAAAAAATGTCATCATGGCTAATAATTTAGAATATTTTATCCGAGTAACATCATTTATACTTTTAGATGGCTAAGTTCGACAAAAGCCTATGAATAGCGGTTCGATATTCTAGGACATTCCTTTCGTCATTCGATTGTTCATTTGCAAATGAAATTTTGCAAACATTTAGAGAGGATTTCTTGTTTGTTTATGCCGCCAAATTTATTTAGGAAAAGTAATAAAGTTACTTCCTGGTGAGAACGTAATTCCGAATGCCTACCATTACAAAGCAAAGAGAGAGAGAGAGAGATGTTTGTAAGTTGACTGTCTTGTAGAACAGGGCTAATAACAAAAACGAATACATGTTCAAATACATGTAAGGTGATGACTTAAATAATCATTTAAGCTTTAGATTTAGATATACAACTTGCTGCGATATCGATGTTTTGCAAAATATTCTTTTTGTTTGAACGTGTGGTTCACGTGACATTGGTATCAATTTACCACGGTCTTTAAATCTATTTTTCTGAATCATTCAAACGAAAAACTAAAATCAGATACTAATATAATCCATGGCCATTGTGTCATTCTAAATAACTATTTCCAAACAAATCATATAGGCATTATCGAAAGATCTATCTTTTTCAAACCAGTATACACATCTTCGCAAAAAGAAGATTTTCGAGTCTCCAGATATCTGCTCCTTCTTCTTAGAGTATGTCTAATGTGTCTCTTTGACACGGGTTCGCTATCTGATGAAGATGCCTGGATCTATATTTATTATTCAACGACAACAAAGATAGATGCACTTATCAAGGTGTATATTATTAAACTGTTGTCAGAACAAACAGACTTGAAATATTTCCTTTACGATCAAAAGCTTAACATCATTAATTATGAGAACAACAGATCAATGCGAAAATCGCATTAACGACGGATCTTTCGCTTCGTCATTTCGGCAAGAAAAATGATAGTAGGACGTACTTTCATTAAAGAGAATGCTAAATTGCTATTTATCAGTACCTTTTGAGACTTATTTCTGAAACATCCATTTACTTTAAGTCTATACACATGTCGTTTATTCAAACAGCATATAACATAAAACTGCACTCTTTGAATAATGTTTTCTTGTACATGTTTGTATTTAAAATATACAAAATACTGTAAAGAACAAAATAATGTATGAATTAGCTATTCCATATGCATTGTGGTTGTTAGATTACAAGTGCTGCCAGTCATTTTGGAGACAATTATTATCATTATTATAATTATTATTATTATTATTGATGTTGTCGGTGGTGTTTTTGTTTTTTTTAGATAGATAGAGAGTGTCAAAATCCAATAGCACGCCGATTACATTAAGCATGCTACAGAAAACAGTCATTTTATACGGACACAGGGTCAGTCCATCCTAAGTGATGATCCATGGTGAGCTCCAGACACGAGATTACCGGTCATCCTCCACCATTATGGTGGGTGTTCTAACAAACCACAACCAGAGACGTTCTGTATTTAAATTATAATTTAGTTTGTTTATTTGTTGGATTTAACGTCCCACCGACAGAATTTCAGTCATTTGGAGACGATTGAATTATAACAATAAGATACATCTATCCGAATCATTACACGAATGAAAATGCATTTTTAAATAAATATTAAAAAATATATACTATTGTAAAATAGACAACGATGTTTCTAAATATACCCACATAATGGACCAATAATCATGAATGATCAATAATCATGCGTTAAAATTTGTTATCGAAAATAGAGATCAAGGTCATGTCAGTATTTACACGAATTGTTGATCTCTCCATTTCAGTGAGAGAACATACATTATATATTTAAGTTTACAATATAATATAGATAAGAGGATTTATATTACTTCTAGTTGTATTAATTAACATTTCAATATATAGTTTCCTGTCATGATACCTGTATATATATACAGATAATAAGGCAACAATGTATTGTTATGACATAACATCAGACATGTGCTATACCTCCTTATTTTAGGGAATACTACAATCGGAAATCTTACAGGTGGGGGCCAGACAAAATCCCAATTTATGTTTCTCATGATTTTCCCCTACCCACTTTTTAATTTTCAAACACGAGTGGAGATGTCCTCCTTTGCCAAATTTTGTGGTCGTAACGTAATACATTTACAAGGTAGTTGCTTTTTAAATGCGACGAACCTCATCAATTACCTTTTAATGCTATGCCTCATGTATATTTGCCGTCAAATACACGTATAAAGAACAATGCGACTCATCAAATATTACCATCTTTCAAAGAATTATCGCTTCAGAGATTGACTTATCTGTAATAAATTATTAGGTACAGAGAATGATTTGGTATTGAAAGACGTTATCAGTACATCAAAACCGCAGTAAAATACATTTCAAGAGAATAAGCAAGACATCAACAACTAAGATAATTGAGTCATTTTTCGAAATGTTTCAAGAACGTATAAGTATTTATGATGTATCTTCAGATATTATCTGACGGGGTTCCATTATGAGTGATGCTAATGTATGATTTTCTTCTTCACACAGAATATCTCCTTTCTCTGTCAGCAGCAGTCTAATCAAAGTGAAAATTCTATCGAAAATAGACTCAATATGTATTATACCATATTATATCGGTTGATTCCAATCAGTCTGTTGCTGATAGTCTAGTTGTGAACTTATACAATAAGATAGAGATTTAAACAACCAATGTTAGCGATAAAGTTGGCATTTTAAAAGAAACACACTGTTGAGTTGCAAAGCAGTTCAATTTTAACTTCATTTAAAGAGATACAATACTCAATTCTGCTATCGATATGAACTTGTCTTAAATTAGATTATCGAATTCAATCGGCAAAGGTACATGATATGTCATTATTTTGTTGTGAACATGTACCTATTGCTACTGCAGAGCTATTTGCTGGGTTTGGAGGTCTGTTTCGGATCAACAACGATGAATCTGTTGTTAAAGAGGGAAGGGATGCCGGGATCAGCCTCTATGGCCATGAGATGCGCAGTCTTGCAAGCCCTGGAGGACTACAAGTCAGTAAGCAGATTCCGAGATGAAACTGGACAGTGTGAACATGTTGACTACACGTTGCCTGTAAACAACAGTTTCTCTTACATTGTGCGAGAAACCACTGACATCATATATAACGTTCCGGTAAAATATTTGTCTTTTTTGCTCTTTCAAAAAAATATATATAGATATGAAATCATGTAGTTTCTGATTCTTGTTTTTTAACATATGCAAAACTTCAGATGAGATTACATTTTCGATTTACAAATTGCTGACATATGTTTCTATATTTAAATACTTATTGTATACTCAACAACTTTTCTAATTGGTCACCCTTTGATTTTGATATTTTTCAATACTGGTGAATATATTGATGGTAAACCATCACAATTGAGTTACCATGAACATAACCTTGAGGTATACATGGATTTTGCCAACAAAAACATCGTAGGTAAACCAACACAGCGCTTAGTTCGAGTTTCCCTAATTTGCACGTGATTTTCATACACTTATTTTCCTTGTGATATTTTGATGAAATTATCAGGTGACCAATTAGAAAAGTTGTTGAGTTATATATCTAAGAACTTAGTGACTGATAAATTGTTTGATATAATCACTTATGTGAGCTTTCTTTTTAAATGATAAAAACATTAAGGTTGTATTTGGAAGATCATCCGCCCCTCAAAGTTATGGGAAATAGTTGTATTATATTAAAAAAATGAAGACAAACACGCGTTTCGGGATAAATAAATTATGGAAATATTTCCAAAAAATAGAAAAAAGTATATTAGAATACAATATGCAGCAAATCTAAGACTCCAGTTACACTTAAATCAAGTTTTTATGAAAACAATGAAAGAATGATAATATATGGAATAAATGTAGGAAAGAAAATTGTTTTTCAGATACCAAATGGAAAAATCTAAAACCACAGTTGTCAAATATAAAATAAATTAAATGAAGAGGATTTCAGTATCTCTTATCACATCATTGTGTCTTAAGATTTATAAAGAAAACAAAAATGAATGTACAGTTAAATCTGTCCTTCCTGGTTATGATGTATACTATGCCATTTTTGAATCATATATATACATGATAAGGGGTAAACAAATAATGATAATCGTGCTTGATATAATTCTGACAACAGTAGTGCGAATGGATTAACATCTAGTAAAATAATCATATAAATGCAAGTTTTTTACTAAAGTATCAAGTCTCACAGATAAAACATGAATATACGTAAATTTCTTCATCTGTTCAATTTCGTAGAATTACCACCGATCGTTATTTCAATAATCAGATTTGTAGTAAAAACTTTATATTAATAAAGTTTGTCAAAATACTTAAGAAACAAATGGTTTGAATATATTCCGCTATACCAAATAGCCATTTTTTTTTTAATTTTTTATTTTTAAAAAAAAAAAAAAGAAAAAAAAAGTTTAATTTGCGTTGTAATACAGACTGTCAAACTAAGAATGTCATTTATCTTATTACATGTTCAAAATGCAAAATGCAACATGCAATATGTTGGTCAGACCAAGCAAAATGTCTCAAAACGTATGAACAGTCATAAGTTTGATATTCGTAATTTTATGGACCCTGCATTTTCCTCTACCGTTGCTTTACATTTTAATTTAGAAAATCATAATTTAAATGATTTCTCATTTATGCCTATTGATATTATCAATAGCAACATTGATCGCCTGTGCAAAGAAACCTTTTGGATACATAAACTTAAAACTCATGTTCCTGAAGGTTTAAATTCTAAACTACTTTATACAGTAGATTAATATGTGTCACCTATGTCTACTTGTATGGTAGGTACTGTTTTTCGTTTTTTCCTATTCATGTTTTTTATTGTAATAAGCTATAGGAAATGTTTGTATTTTATATCCGAAACAGTACCTATCTCATTTTGACGTTATAAATAGTATGCATAACGTCTGCACTTTCCCGCTTTTTTGACGTTACGTCGTTTCCGTTGTTTATGTTTGAAAGTTATTGTTATCCTGATGAAGGCGTCAGCCGAAACGTTGAAGTAATAACAAATAATAATTTTTCCTACGTGTTGTCGTTGATTTTTTCCACACTTTTCATTTTCTAAAAATATTTGAATCAAATACTGAATATGTGATTTTATTGCCGTTGATAATTTATTATTGTTTTAATTTCTTTAATCTTGTAACACAGAACGTATGTGTTAGAGACACAAAAATCCCGTTACCAAGACCATTTCTTGATGGTTCTTCAGTGGAAACACTCGTGGAGTTTTCATCTGGATCTATGAAGTAAGTTCTACTTATTTATCGTATATACGTAAGATTTGTTTACTACAGTGCTGCGTGCCATAAAATTAAAAATGTTAAAAATCGATAAATATATTTTAAGTTAAAAGCAGCTCGTTCACAACTGGTTCATAGTAATTAAAAAATTCTTCTCTCCCTCGTTAATGTTGGTGAAGTCTTTGTTTCCTGACAAAAAAAATTCGAAAGTGTAAGTCACACTGCAAAGGAAAATGCTATTTTTCGTTAACGTAACTTCGACGAAATCGGTTAAATTAGAATACGATATCCCCGAAGGACATGTTCCGCAACATTCATCAGTTCAGGGTAGCGATTTCGTAAGTTCATCCTATTAAGTTAGCTCATTCGGGAAAAGTGAACGTATCCAAATATAGGTTTTTATCAGTCTATCTACATTTTCATATAGCCTGTGATTGGGAAACCGCACATTATTTGTTTTACAATCATGGATGGTTGCATTGGGTGACAACGCGTTTTAGATTGGTATTGAAAGACATTATACACACACATAGGTTAAAAAATCAAATTCATAGTCAATGACCAACTTTAAAACGATCCGCTTTAAGATAATTGTATGTTTCGGTATATTTGTGATGAGGTTGTTTCCCTTTGTGTAATTAAGGTAATGTGAAATATATAGATTGTTTATTCTGAAAAAGTAAATCCTTAACCACACTTTTACAAAATTTCAAATACAATATTCATCATGTAGGAGAAAATGTCGTTTCCGATCTAGGACCCATTCGGGTCATGTTTTGTATGACTAGATGTTTCCGTTTGGAACTCCTTTTTTTTTTCTTTTTTTTTTGTAGTTGTTAATTTAGTAAGTGCTGCATTTGTGCAAATTATTAACAAAAATATCAAAAAAGTTATCTGATGGAATTTTGCAACAAATAGTCATAGAAGCAAATGTTTTAACGTTAGCATGTGTTAATTTTCGAAATGCAACTACAGTCAACTCTCTTTACAACAGCAGTGTTTGTTTCAATGAATTTTGCCGTTATAAAGAAATTGCCGTTTTAACGAATAGAGACATGGAAGGATTTAAGACTACTGCTGTTATAAAGAGGTTGCTGTTATAATGAATGTCGTTGTAAAGAGGATTCACTGTATAAGATAACCGCTCAATTTTAAAATCGACATATCAGCTATTGTATCATTATCCATTTGGAATTTTTCATCTGATATTTCAGTGGTAGCATAGCGTTCCTTGGCCATCTGGGTACCAAGGCGATGCTCATGTTTACCCACCTCAATAAGATTACCTTTGACGCTAAATACTACACAAGTCAGTACTTAGATTACGATCGGGAGTACACCGACTTCCTACTTACAACAAACCAGAAATATGAGATCCGATTTCAATACGCCGATTCAGACAATATCCACGTAAGTCGTACATATTTTTGGCAATATACATGTATATTATATAAATTTGTAAGTGGTGTCCTTTCTTAAATGCCTTTGCAGCTTGTACTATATGTGGGCCCATCTAAAGTTGTGAGCATAATATTATGTTGTCTACCGTCGAGATAATATGTCACACGGAAATAAGCAGGTGTACAGGATGACGATATCATGATCAAAATAAGTCACACGTCGAAGGAAAATTAATGTCTACTGTGATTTTCTAAATTTTTATGTTTAAAACACGTTATTTTCTTGAAGTAAATATAGAATTATGTTTAACCTATTGCGTATTCTTGAATTGATTTATTTCAGACACTCAAACATAAATTGAGACATACATTTATATCTTTGTTTTCCGTCTTTTTCTTTACAGGTTTATGTAGATGGTAATTATCCGTACATGCGTACGGTATCAGATACCCAGATGCCATCATGTGGAGTCTAAATTTTGTCACAGACGTCAATGAATTGTTTGTGCACAAACTTACTTTTAATTCTTAGACGTATACTGGAACCAACCAAAGAGCACTATATAAATGTATATTTTACAACTATTGCACATACAGCGGTTTTGCTTATAGAAATTCTCTCTGCACTAATGTTGGCGTTCTTTGGTGAGGGGTGACCAGAGTACCAAGTGGAGGACGTCCCGCAACTGACAACAAAATACCCTTTCACTTTAAACCGACTTGGGTCTAACCTAGAATAGGTATGTGAAGCAGTAGACGAGCCGTTTTAAACATTATAATCGGTTACTTCGAGTGATGTATATATATCTTAAAGAACAATTCAGTAGAGATTGTCAGAAATAACATTTCATTTCTGGTAGCGTCTTCTGATACATTTAACAGCAAATCCTTATATTAGTATTTTATATATTCGTAACACAGCCTATTTGCTTTTTGATGTTATCGCTGCGGACAATATAAAAGGTTAGATACAGATCAAGCTATCTAGAGCGAGAGAGATAGAGAGAGAACGGTTGAACGGGGAGCGAAGTTTCTTTTAGGTAAAGCTCCTTCGAATGACGCCGACCATGTATATACAGTCGAGTTTGTCTTAGAGACGCTCTGTGTTTAGCCGACCTTAATATTTCCTCCCTATGCATTTACCGCCGATATAAGACTGTTAAAAACATGATCACACCTGTGCATCATTATCGATTTTCGTGATTGGTTATTCAAAATGTCACAGGTGTTTCGGGAAAATTGATGTGAAACATCTTCCAGTACATTACTATTGTAATAAGACTACCTCGATATATAGTCCTGTTTATGGGACTAAAGTGTTTAAATAAACGAGTCCATAAATAGAACCGTCCTCTTGTTTGTGGACAATATACTATCGCACCCAACAGTGAACAATGTCTCAATGTTCCGTTTCTCAAAACATTTGGTTGCAATAAAGAATAAATGTTATTGAATATGACATACATGTATCTCCATTATCTGGAGCTCTGGAAGTCTTTACTCTCTCATAATTCAGTGTAAAACATTCAAAAATCAAACAGGACAAATGAGATTTTAATTTATTTTCTATAACATTTCTGATAGTTGACACAAGTAATTACAACAACACAAAATACGTGTGCTCCCTTGCACAGTATTGCATAGGATATAAAGACGTAAACCTGATAACTGTCTAAAACCTGAACATATTGATGGGCTGTCTTATATGACTGTCTTTTGTGACCGTTTTGGCTTACTCCGGTGGAAGGTCGCATAAGCATAAGACAGTCTCGACTGTAAAAAATAAATTGTATGAGGATCGAGAAGGCTCCTGTGAATGGTCATTATGCAACAGCCCTTATATTTTTTCGGTCAGTGTCTATTTACTTTAAACCATTCGATAATAAAGTTAAAGCGATGTGTTTCATTTCTAAAGCGTTAGGATATTTCAGAAGCGCAAAGGAAATGGTGACATTATAAAGCGTGAATAGACCAAAATAATAAAGCTTGATTAGATTGTTCATTGAAAACAGATGAAATGGTGTACTGCATAAGTCTACCACGTGATCACTTGTTTCCCTTTCTTGAGTAACATCAAAAATGAAGAATGTTTAATATGCAAGTTCTTTTTATATGTAAACTAAATTTTGTAATAATAATAAATATATATGCAGAAGGATGGTAGTGGTCGACAGCGACAAATAATTGTCATATAGCTTACCAAACTCCACACAGTGATCTCCCTTGCAAGCAAAAAAAATCACTGCCGTCACAAATGTCACGTGATGATGGTAAACTAACAAAATGGCGTCTCCGTCTGCTGTCACAACAACAAAATATTTTTTAGAATGATTTATTTTCTTACCACGAGGCGATATTTGATGTTTATTAAAGACAATATACTGAGGGAAATGACACTCGCAGTAAAATAACTTTTTTTTGGAAAAAAGAAAAAATAGCTTAATTCTGTAAATTTTTACTTGTGGTGGCAGTGGTTATCTACAACTGTAAGGGGAGGTAACTACTGCGTGGAGTTTGATATCTTACATGTCGGTGTTGTAACATTTTACTCATACTCTAATGTATAAACATCACTATTACACTCTCTCTCTCTCTCTCTCTCTCTCTCTCTCTCTAATACAATGTCATGCAATTCTCCTTAGATATTTTGAACAATATTTTATTACAACCTCTATGGAATCTCTTGTATTTTGCTAAGTAAGATAGATCCAAATAATATGGCCGTACTATTGCAAACTATTTATATCTGTGTCTTTCATTTTTGATCATATTTATAACACATTTAATAATGTTTGTATGCATTTTTGTATATATTTTCAACTATTATTTTATGTAAAGTTTCATGTACTGTATCCGTATTATATATGTTAAATCTCCATCTGTGGAGGTCATAAAAAATATATATGTCAATTGCGATGGTTAAATGCTTAAAACGCAGGAACAGACTCGTTAGGGGTATATAATGTTTTTATATTATAACACAAGACAATGCAAATATTTTTCATACATGTATAATTTTCTTTTATCTATTAGGTACATCGGTTAACGAAATACACTGGACGGATAAATATACACATATTGTACATTCATATCTTGGCTTTTGATGTGTATACTTTATCGATTAATTTATAAGACGCAGATACTATTATTATACGATGATTATATCTAAAAAAAAAATTTTCATTTAGTTATCTTTTAAATTGATAAAAATTAAATGACAACAACTTTGTATTGCTTAATTTAAACTTTCATTGAATAAAGTATAGTAAGAATATACCTTTTAAGAAGATTTCGATATCAATCAGGTTGGAGAATTTTGAAATAGGTCAAGCTGAAAATGAACTATTACTGAAGGCAATGTCATCGCGGTATGGAAGTGTTCAACCCAGAAAGGGTTAGGTAAGGGATGAGTGTTTTGTGATATTTGTTGGGATGACGTCCCATCGACAGTATTCATTTGGAGACTATGTCTACTTGAGACAAATATACCTGAAATGAACACTGGTGCTGACTCGAAATTTATTGTTTTAAGAAGATTTTGTGACTAAATCGAAAACAAAACTACATCAGAAATGTCACCGAGACGCTCGAAAGAAACTGTAAGAATGTAGCTGATCATCGGTCAAGGTCGAGTCGGATGAATTTTTAAAAAGGCAAGAAAAAGGCTAAATAAGATGAAAAATAAAATTTTTTAGTAGGCAGCAACGTACCGGGTACCTTAAACGTTAAACGTGTTTATTTGATGAAACGCCTATTTCTATACATAATATTCAATGGCGTTGTACAATAAACATACATATATTCTCACCAAAAAGTGTAAACAAATACATATAAAGTATAGTTACGATGTCGAAACGTCTTGTGGCGAATCCTTCGGGCCACCGACGTTACGATTCCATGTTCATAATTTATTGGAGCAAAATTGATTTTCGTAAATACGTCTTGACAGCGCATTTTGCAACTATAAATCGGTGTATCTTATGAAAGTGTTACCGATTTTGGTCGTATTTTCAAAAGAAAACCCTTTGCAACCCTTCAATACACAAACATTTTCAAAATCATCTGATTTCGTTTCCGAGTTGAATGATACCGGAAGATCAGATTAGAACACAATAACACACGTAGGTTTCAGAAAAAGTGCTTACAAACTTCGAAAATGACATTGACGATACTTTTCTCGCTTTGTGGTAGGAGATTAATTATCAATAGATAGCCCAATGTGTTTTTAGTTGCATATTTTTGCTTCATCTTCTTGAAAAATCAGCGGTTGTGAATCACGACCGCTCTGCTCCATAGAGTATATAGGGACGGATTTACTACCGGGTCGAGCGCTAGCGAGACACAAGGTAGTAACATTACTTCTAATATAAAGTATAGCGAAAAAGCATAAAAACATGAAATTAAAATACAGATTTAAGATGGACACCAAGGTACTTCACAAGTTTATGTTTAAAAAAAGAAAATAAGCTAATAAAAGCAGATGACAAAACTATAAAAGCTCCGGACAATGTTATGTAAAATATCAGATAAATCAAATCAATATCAGTTTTAAAACAAGTCGTAAAACAGTGAAATAATGCGTTTTTAGTTTTTTTCTTAAACTCGTCTATTGACTCGGTTTGCTTAATATACTGAGGCAGATTGTTCCATAATTTCGGCCCTATAGTGCAGAAACTTCTATCATTAAAGCTAGTTTTCCTGTTAAACGGCACATCATATGTAATGCTGGAATCACTGGCTGATCTTATTCCTGGTCTACGATTAACATGTTTAGTTAATAATTGTGTCAAATATACAGGAGCCCGACCAGTGCTGCAGTTGAACATGATTGTCAATATTTTGAAATTGATTCTGGCCTTTATTGGGAGCCAATGTAAATCATGCAAGGTTTTCTTGGCACTTTCATATTTGCCTCTGTTAAGAACTAATTTAGCGCACATATTTTGAACGCGTTGCATTTTGCGCAACTCTGTCTCAGGAATACCATACAATATAACATTACATTAGTCCAGATGAGAGATAACCAATGAAAGTAATAGGATTTCAGTTGCAGCTCTGGTCAGTTTTTTTCCGATACACTTTACTTTGAAAAAAATCAACATTGCAGAGTGGCATTTACGTTTAACATGTTCCTTAAAGGATAAGGTTTCGTCAAGGTAGGCACCTAGGTATCTAATGCAACTTTCACGGTTTATGAGGTCACCAGCAATATCAATATGTGTAGTAATACACTTGTTCAACTGAGCTCGACTACCAACCAATATAAATTCTGTTTTAAAAGTGTTTATTTTTAATTTGTTTTCGTTCATCCAGCAGTTGATATTGACGGCACATGCTTCTAGTTGTTGACTATTTTGTTGTTCATGTCTATGAGACAGAGGACTGAAGCGTTTATGAGCAATATGGTCATCAGCAATCCCATTAAATGAAATTGACGGTGGGATGACATAAAATAGTGTACTAGCGTAGGTCAAGTAGAGCCAGGGACCCAAGCAACTGCCCTGGGGCACTCTACATTCTAGTGGACGGGATGAGGATCGAGATGAGTTTACAATAACTCTACAACTCCTTGGTCTCAGATACGACTCTATCCAATTCAATGCAGTGCAAGACACACCATACTGTTTATGAAGAACGTCTAGTAAAATGTTATGGTCGACTGTATCAAATGCAGCCTTAGATCAATAGCAATCAAAGCGGTAACTTCTTGACTTTCCATGCCACTTAGAATGTCATTGACAAGTCGCATAAGCGCCGTTTCACACGAATGATAGCGTCTATAGGCTGACTGGTTAATTGGTAAAAGGGCAAATTTGTCCGCGTGTGCGTTAAGTCTTAGGAGAACAGCTTTTTCAATAAGTTTTGATAGAAAAGATAAATTACTCACTGGTCTATAATTTACAAGTTCTAAATCAAGTCCAGATTTCTTAAGAAGAGGTATGACAATAGCCTGTTTATATCTGTCTGGAAAAACACCTTGATGTAATAGTTGGCAGCAGGTTATTAAGGAATTGCTTTAAGATCTGTGTTGGTAAGACATCCAATTCACAAGACGTGTTAAGTTCAAGTACTAGCTTTTTAATTTCATCTTGACTTAACTCTTCGAAATGGTCAATATGTGGAACATCCCTACATTGTGGTTGGTAACTTATATAATCTTTCAACGAATTGCGTATATTATCAATTTTGTTCATGAAAAATTGTGCAAAATCTTCAGCAAAGACAGAGTCAGATTCGCTTTGCGGCATAGGGTTCTCCTATTTAGATTTAGATCCTGTTAATTCGGACACCAAAGAGTAAAGTTTCTTCGAATCACCTTTTTTCGTTTGTTACCTTTTCTGTCAAAACTCGGGTTTTTTCTTTGTTCTACCTTTGGTGTCAACCCAGTCTTTTTAACATCAATATCCAATTTTCCATAATAATGTTATGTATTTTTTCCATTGATTGTTTTTTGTTTTTTTTTTTGTTTTTTTTTTCGTTAAATCAGCGCTGCTTGTTGATAATAAGCGGATACTTCATATTTTCACAACAAATTACATGGGAAAAAAATAAAATAAAATGTTTCTATATAGATCTAGTTAAAGCTGGTATAGGCCTATCAACGAGTTTCTTGTTTGTTTGTTTTTTTGTTGTTTTTTTGCTCGGTGACAGAAAAACAAGCACGTGCCGAGTTTAGGTCACTATTCCAAATGCCATAATTTATATACCCCTGTCTACTTTTTTTTAACATAAAGTCAACAATTGTACTGAGTGATTGAGAGCTTTCTTGTTTCCAAATTCATTAATGTAATGCTAAATTTGGTACATGTTTAAAACGTATTTGTTGAGATATATAGAGAGAGACAGAGAGAGAGAGAGAGACAGAGAGAGAGGGGGTAGTGAAGGGACGAAAAAGAGAATATTAAGACATCGTGAGATTTTTGTCCGGATTCGAGGGTTCGCAGCCTCTACGATTTTGCATAAGAAACACTTGTCCCCGAGTCCTCTACGAGTTAAATAAATGCTCTCAAGAGTAAACGAAGTCAGTACGGACTCTCCATGCGAATTAATAAAAGAAAAACAACAGAAAGCTTACATATTCGTAGCTCGTAGCGTAGATGTAAAGGAGGCATAAACCTAAAAAATCGTTAAAATACCCATTCGCTCATTCGGCACTGCCTACCCGGATGCCTCCGTGCATTCGGGGTCTTCCACCACCTATACTTAGCTGGACGTCGCTATATGACTTAAGTACTGTCTAAGCGGCGGTAAACTCAAATAGTCAAGTCAAGTCATTCGGCACTGCCTTACGTAATCATTTCTTTGTAGGTTGAAGGTGAAGTTAAAAAAAGCTATGCCGATCCAGTGAACCATTGAATTAACTGATTAAAATGTGCGAGAAAAATAATGCGTCATAGATACAGATGACATGAACAATGGTAATCGCTTATACGACTTAATATTTCATTCAAGTCACCGATGACCACCAATACACCGGGTTGGGGAGCTGAATATGGCTTTTTTTTATATTTTTGTGTGTATAGTCTTCCGTTATAAATATGGAAATGTATTTATATTCCATTTAGATGCATTTTTACGTTCTTCGTGTTTTAGAAAAATATTGACGGTAAAAAAGAGAAAGATACAAAAATCAACAGAATATTCTTGATTTTTAGTGAGTTGGAAATAATACACAGGGGACCAACCTCATATAGTTTGGTTAGATAAATGGGCGGATATCCGGTGTTACATGAGGGTTAACTCAATGACATCCATATATGGAACGGAAATCAACAAATTGAATGGTGACTTTTCCGACTTCGAATAATTTGTGTTAAATGTCAACTACTTTTGAAAAGAAATCGAAATGCTATTCGACCCTTCTATATTTCCTTAATTTATTGGAGGTTAATAATAAATGCATGTATGGTTAATCATGAATATAATATGTCAGTGGTTTACTTAAAGAATAAAATGAATTAATATTTCGCGGTTTTGGCCGGTTAATGACTGGGAGTATGTAAAATAAATTAGAATAAAAAATGGAGTCCTATTGTTTGCACAAGACTGAGTATTTCAGACACGAGATGAAAAAGCATGGACAGGAATGTGTTGAACCGATAGGAAAAAGTAAAATAAATATACGTATGTACACATGGTGATTCTATTTTAGCCAAAATTTACGGAACGCCAAATCTACATAAACTCAAACATTTGAAGATCTCTGCAAATATTTAGAGATCTTCAAATGACTTATTGATATCAACACATCATTTGAAGATATCAACAAATGATTTGGAGAGATCTTCAAATGAATTAATGATATCAGCAAATGAGTTGTTGATCTCTACAAATCACTTCAGTTGTAGATATCTTCAAACCATTTGTTGATATCATTAATTGAATTATTGATATCAACAATTCATTTGTTGATATCTTCAAATCAATAACGGATAAGTATTCATTTCATGTAATTGTAGATCTCTCCAAATCATTTGTTGATATCAATAATTCAATTGTTGATATCAATAAATGATTTGGAGATATCATCATGTGTTGATATCTTCAAATGATTTGTTGATATCAATAATTTATTTGAAGATATCTCTAAATATTTGAAGATATCTTCAAATATTTGAGTTTATGTAGATTTGGCGTTCCGTAAAAATTGCAAAACAATATTTATGATATCGCTGAATACACGTGAAATAATAGTACTCTCTGACGAAAAGTTCATATAAATAAGCAGGCCCGGATCCAGAATTTTTCCACTGGGAGGGGGGGGGGGGGGCCAAAGTCTGAATGTGGTGTGAGTGCTAGGGGGGATCCGGGGGCATGCTTCCCTGGAAAAAAAAGGTTTTTATTGTGATGGAGATGCATTCTGAAGAGTATCTGGGGATACAAGTGAAGGTTTTTATGTGCTTTTCTTTTTTTCTTTTTTTTTTTTTCTTTTTTTTTTGAAACTTGAAAACCATGGATCTAATGCCTAGATCCCACTGGAGAAAAACCATCGGCGTTGTGGAAATACACAAATTTTCTCCCGATGGCATCAGATGTTTGAGCCCAAAAGATGGAGCAGTCTATGAGAAGCTTTGGGATTGGTCCGTTGAAACGTTCACTGATGTTTCGGTTATGGTACAATGGCCTTGTACTATCTGGGATGGCTCCAGATGCTCGTGAAATTTATCCGATGATCGGGGAAGGTGAATCGGAGCTTCATCGAACTTGAAACATCATCGGGGGAATATCCCCGTAGATTAGGGGATGTATCATTTTATCGAACCATCCTAGGTGCCTCGGGAAGATTATGGAGCTTATGAGAATTTGGTGATGGACAAAATCAAGGGTAGACTTTCGGGGGTTTATGAGGATTCCCCCAGCAATGCCCCATGGCCTGTTTGACCGTCTCAGTCTAAAGTTGACCAAAAAAAAAGCAAAAGATTTTAGAGTGCGCTTGCCGATTTTCTTGCGAATATTCTGAGATTCTATCACAAGATCTGGAATGTGTCACAGAAAGGTCTCCGTACCTTCGAGACATCACCGAAGCCTGGGGTTCCTCGGAGGAAAAAATATTTCGCGGAATCTCCATGAATGCTTCCAAGAAGCTTCCGGGAAGCTATGCTTATGTTTCCCCGGCCTGGTTTCCCCGAGGCCTCCCAATACTTTCGAATCTTCCGCGGGACACAAAGGAACCTGTTCCCGACGCCTTCCGAGGCTCATCAATTTCCATCGGGAGTACATTCCCTAGGCAAAAAAATGTCAATTGGGACTGAACCTTGAGCGATATAATTTTATATTTACCTTCGCAAAGCCATGTTTTTGAATAACTACGGTGTAATAGTATTTGACTACAGTTGTATTCAAAAAATGACGGTAGTAAGGGGGGGGGGGGAGACTGGCATAAAAAAATAAGTGCTTTTTGGACCCCCCCCCCCCCCCCCCAAAAAAAAAAAAAAAAAAAAAGATAAAGTGACTTGTGTACATTATCAATTAGTGAATGCTTTGAATTGTCATCAGTTTTAGACTCAACATTGTAAAAGACAGTTTTCTTTAAATCTGAGGAAAAAAATCACTTTAAACATATTTTGTCAAATATGTTGAAGAGAATACCGGGTGTATGCTGTATTAGGTTCGAACCTGGTAATCTTGACAGTCTAATTGTCGATCTGGAAGCAGCCTTCACACACAGACTTCCCAGATAAAAAAAAAATCAGGCGCACGTTTTAGGGTCGGGCGGTTGCATGGGCCCCTTCTGCGTGTCGATTTTTGGTACATTTTTTTTTTAAATGTTAAATCAGTAACAAAACAAACAATATTCAGTAATAAAAGATGTTGATATTTAATATGAACTCTGAATATCCGTTTTATTTCGCACATAAGTTGTGTTTTCTGTGCATTAGTATTTCGTATTCATCGACTTTACACTAACATTGCTCAATGACTGATTACCTGGATTTGATTTGAATTAGTGATCATGCATAATCTACATATACATTGTCCCAAAATATGGATTGTCCCAAAATTTGGCAGATTGAAATTTTCAAATTCTTTCATTTCATATTCATGATTTTTATAAATTTAAAATACGCCAGGGTCTCTTTATTAAGAGACCATGAATACACATACATGTAGATTATTATATTCGAAAATATTCAAAAGTGAACATGATGATGTATCGGCCTGCTGTTGTTATTTATTCCTTTCAGGAAAAAATATTTAGGAGTTAGTTTCATAAAAATAATACTTAAAAAGTTACGTAAAAATAGTAAAGCTGATGACATTTAGAAACACAACCCATTTCTGATTAAGTTTAATTTGCATGGCTAGCGATGGGTATGCATCTAATCTGAGGTTTGCTACAGCAAAAAAAAATCATTACCTTTTTAACTTTTTCAAAAACGAAATTGGCAATTTTTCATACCTGATAGTTCATCAACCTGCCGGCAGCTAATTAGCCCGCTTTTAATGCAAGATTTAAAACATTATACATGAAGAGAAATGTGAATTAAAAAAAAATGTTGCGTAGATTTCGTCAAAGTAGTTTTATAATTATTATTATTAATTCTTTTTGGCTCTAGTGAAATTGTTTCAATGCTAATTACATTTTAATGTCCAGCTTAGTTGTTGTTTTTAGCTTAACTATGTTTATGCTATTTCTTAAACTGCATTTGCTTAGAATAGTCTATAGTTGTAACTGATACAAACTTTTGGTAATTGCCGATTTTTCCCAATTATTAGATGCCATGTAAAGTTCTCTCAATCAGTGAACGTGTCCGCAGTACCCTAAACACATGCTTATCACACAGTCATGGACGACTGCCGGTTCAGATTACCTACACATTAACAGCAGGGGGCCATAAGACAATAGGAGTCTGGCTGGTCAGGTAGTTATGCGGGTGGTTCAGTATGGGGGCCCACGATGGGGATTTCCTCTAGACAACACTACTATGATGTAATCAAGGGATTTTATAGCCTAGAAAAATGTATGACCAGGGCAGCTGGGGGGGGGGGGGCCAAGGCCCCCTCGGCCCCCCGGTAGATCCGGGCCTGAATTAAGATAAGATCCGATGTTGTGATAATATCAGCATTTATCTAAAAAATGCGACAGGGGAGGCGACTCAAATAAATACAACTTTCGTCCAAGCTCAGTTACCGCTCGTTATTCTTCAAGTCACGGATAAATGAGTCTCTATTTATAGATTGGTCACGGAAGCCAGTTTTCATCATAACGTGCCTGCATAAACACTCAACATGGATGATCTTAAGGATTTTCTTCGAGACAATATAAAATATATTGGAGGGGGACTGATCGTCATCGGAACCTCGGCAGTGGTTGTGAAGAAGCTGACAAGCAGACGAAAACCCAGGTAAGCGAAGTTGACCTGACAAACTTATTATTGACATAATTCATTATGTTCTGTTTTATGACACTTGTTTCGCTATGAGTAGTTTTCTATGCGATGTGTAAAGTGGGTAAATGTGTGCGATAGAATTAGGAGTAAGACAAGCAGAATACTTTTATTGAAATCCACCATGCCTGGGGTATATAACATTTGCATGATGTCTCAATCGTAACTTCTCGGCCTTATCCGTCGGTGGTAGGAGAAATGGGAGGGGTGTTCCGAATGCGTCGGTCTGTATGGATTACACTCTCTTACACATCGGCTTACATTACATTCACCTCTGTGGTGGGCTCAGAAAGTAGTTCCAAATATATGACATCATCCTGACCGTTGTTCAAATATTTAATTTGAAGGAGATTAGATATGCTCCTTAAACATTGAAATATATATAAATAGCATCACTGATCCTGATCGAAATGGTCATTAAAATTACAAATTATGAAAATAAAAAGCTGGCTTTAAATTACGATATTCGGCTGAATCTGTAATAATTTACATTTGCAGACAAGCGTTTGCGGCTTGTTCCCATCGGCGAAATAAGGCAGAAAATAGTTCCGATAATAATAACTGAAATGAATATTTTACATACGTTTTATGATGATTCAAAATGTATTTATTCAATGTTTCTTTAATTTTGATCCGTAAAATACACTTAAATCCGCGTCAAATGAGTGTTTTCTGTTTTGACAAGATTCTTGCCATTGCGCCCATTTTAGAGATGTTATGTGAGGAACGAATGACAACTCTGCTTGGAGATTGTATGGATTATAGCCATGGGGGTTCGAAGTTGTATGGGGCGAATCATATCGTATAATTGTGAAAGGGAGGACACTGTCGTTTTGCATATTTACCAAGTTGTGTTTGAAATGAAAGAAAACGTTACTGTGACAGGGTTACCTTTATAATATTAAAATCGTGGTTTAAATGTTCCAATCGAGTTTGACAACTGCGGGGACCGGCTATATTCGGTTTCATTCGCAGGAAATAAAAAGGTTTCATTGGTCAATCAGGGAAAAGGGATTAGGAAATATTTACCAGAATATCAATTGGATATCAATCACAATGTTGTGTCTGTTATTTTTATGCAGGTTTTAAACTTTCTGCTACAATTATAAAATACAGTTTAAATGTTATTGACCATTGAGAACTGAATCACTGTAAACACAGCAGATGTCAAGCTCGATTGGAACATTAAAAACACATTTTTATTATGTTTTCTATTAAAATAACACGGGAAGCCCTGAAATAAAGTTCCTCACCCGACCAGTCACCAGGCGCCTGCTGTTTCAGAGACCCTTACTGTTAGAGCATTGCTGTCACCTGGCAACATCACATAAGTGGTTTAATCCGAATCAGTCAGAACCTTTAACTTTATATTGAGTATATAACAATTAAGCGCCTGAATGTCACAGACGTAAATCAAAGCCCGACAAGTTAAATGGTTTAATGTTATTATGGGGTGTGTCTATTTTTTTGTATTAAAGAAAATTCTTGACACATTTTCCTTAATATTTCAATAAGCACATTGCCCCAATTTCTCTTCTACAATGTTTAAACTTTACACGAGAATATATATATATTATATATATATATAAAAGCAAATTTGAAATAACAAATGCAAAAGATTAGTTAAATCAATGTATTTAAAGTCTTAAAAAAATATAACCCAACAATGTTCTTGATATTTTTGAATGGAGCACAAACAGTATAAAGTTGATACTTCATTACTGCATTGTGCCAAAGAAAAAATACCCTTATCAATTACTTTTATTTATGTATGATATTTTCTTTTTTCTTTTTTTTTTTTATATAGGTATATTGATATGAACTTATAATAATTAACAGTTCTCCAGCTGGACTCTTAACTCGCAAGCTAGCCTTGCAGCGTGCTGCATAAAAGATTGTAGGTACATGTAGCACCATATAAAGTATTGGCAGGGACGTGTTTTTATTGGTAAAGATAGCATGACTTTGCACAGCTATACACTAAAGTAAATATCTCGACCCAAGCAATATAATTAGATGATCAAAGCTGAATTCCATTTCCTTCAAGTTTCAAAATATATTATCTATCTTTAAGGGAGTCACACACGAATGGTCAATATGAAGAAATGAAAAATAAACAATATTGTTGTGTCGTATGCCTAAAAGTACACCTCTGTGCGTCTTATGAACCTCTACCAAGGTTGTTCAAATCATGAGCCTGGGGTCAAAATTGGCCCCGCCCCAGGGGGGTCACTTGATTCAATTCAGACTTATATAGAAAAAGAACTAGAAAAAAATCTTCTTCTCAGAAACCACGAAGCCTGGAGTTAAGATATGTAGTGTGTAACATGGCCTTATGAACATCTACCAGGTTTGTGCAAATCATGGCCCTGGGGTCAAAACTGGCCCTGCCTCAGGGGTCACTTGATTTTACATACTAGGCTTAAATAGAAAATCTAGAAAATCTTCACAAAACCACAAGGCCTGGACTTTTGACATTGCCTAATGGACATCTATCAAGTACGTTAAAGGCCTGGGGTCAAAATTGGCCCCGCCCCAGGGGTCATTTTTTTACATTGACTTACATAGGAAAGATTTTTAAAAGATATCCTTGTCAGAAACCAAACATCATTGGTTTAGACAATTGGTATGTAGCATGCCTTTGTGGGCCTGAACCAAGTTTTCAAATCATCGCCCTGGGGGTCAAAAATGATCCCACGCTAGGGTTAACTTGGTTTCTTTGACCACATGTAAACTTTTTGTGTGGAATTAAGATTATATTGTTGTTCTTCTGCAAGGATTTTGTATTCAGCATGAGTATGTTATAAAAAGCCGTGACAGCATTGTTTCTCAGGTGAGTGATTCAGGGCCATCTTGGCCCTCTTGTTTTATCGAAAGGTATTATTTATAGAAATAAAAACAAATATTATGTCATATCTTCTTATTTTACGAAAAATGTTTTGCTATAGATTATCGATTATAAACAAATAATTGCATTCGGCAAACTAACCATGATTCTTTCAACTAAAATTACTGACATATGTAATAATTTCTTACCATACCTAACTTATTTTACACACTGTTCTAAGGGGCCACCGTGGCCGAGCGGTTACAGTCGTGGACTACAAATCTCTCAGCCCCTCACCGCTGTGGGTTCGAATCCCGGTAGGGACTTCGGATTTTTCATGTGAGGAAGCCTTCCAACTGGCTTGCGGTAGGTCGGTGGTTCTACCCGGGTACCTCTATGTACTCGGGGTCTTCCTCCACCTGTAATTAGCTGGACGTCGCTATATGATTGAAATACTATCGCAGTGACGGTAAACCCTAATACAACAACAACACACTGGTCTAACCTTTTTTTTACCCGAATTTTCGAAGAAGTATTTCGTTTGATCTTGCTAAAGTTTTGATGTTTAAGTCCTTCAATATATCAGATACCATATTGGTTATGAAATCTAGCATGATTTATCCAATAAATACCGATACAACTTATAAAAATAAGGATAAAATATTTTGTTTCTTTCTAAACCTGGTCTGAGTGAGATATAATGACCAACAAGAAGAATAGAAAGAAAAATATTGACAACTACTGGGATTCGAACCCACAACCCCCAGTTTCAAGATAGTAATTTTTGCCTATTTATGGATATTCTTTAACTAGAGATGTCGCATTAGGATGTCGGATTACCTTAAAAAAGCAATACCCTTCAGAATGCATCTCCATCACAGTGTAAACATGCCTCCGGACCTCACTAATACAGACATCACATTTAAATTGTGTCCCCCCATCCCCAATATTTATATACATATACAATGAAAAAAATGTTTGGATAATTATTTGACAACAACTTAACAACGCGTCAAATCATTTTATTTACGTTACTTACCCATCGCAAAGCAACAGATCTTAGTGGCGCAGCCCCTTTGAGTGCATTCTTACAGGTCATTCAGACCGGTGTTGACATATTGGTTCCTTTCATAAATTGCATACCTGAGAAGGTCATGACCTTAATAACTTGATGTACACAGTCGCAATGCATTCCTTGCTGAGCGCAGAAAGATGGCTTTGGTAATTATGCAAATCAGAAATGCCTGCTTTTGATTTACGGCTACATAAGACTGGCAGATACCGCCAGTCTAAAAATTTAACTGGAAACAGTGCCCTCCTTTGCATTTTTTATGTTACCCTTATATACGATATGATTCGACCAATTCAACTTCGAGCTCCTGTGATTATAGCCAGGCCAATGACATTGTCGATGTATCTTAATTTAGTGGGGCTGTTAAGGGCCATATTTTGGTGGAATCGTGCACTTTTGATTAAAAGCATGAAACTTGGCACACATATAGAACACCCCCTTCTGATTATTTTTAGAAATGGATCCGAGTCAGCAGCAACCCCTGGTGACTCTGGCGGCCATTTTGCAAATGGCCAAATGTTTTTATCTTTGTACTTATATGTAGCAGACTCAAAATCTTGCTTTCTAATCTATATATTTCAGGTCAAGGAAGTCATTGGACACACACACACATACCGATTTTTAAATAACTTTTATATCATATGAAATGGCCATTTATTTACAACCAGTGATTCATTGTCAGTTAAGTACGTAGCAATACAACTGTTTGAAATATTCAATCAACCGATCAACCCACATATGTAGGATATATTATGAAATAAAAGTAACAAATGGGATAGTTTTTAATTTTATACTATGCTGGTACCCTTTTTAAGTTTGATTTTTGTGTCGATTATAACTTCTGGTTTTCATATTATCGTAAGAGGCCGGGAACTAGTTCCCGAAATAATGTCAATAATAATAAAAAATAATATTTTCGGACAGTGGAGGGTATTCTCAGATACCTGTGAAAGACTTATATAAACTGTTCTCAAACGAATTTGGTTACATTATTACAAAATCAAGGATTAATAGTTACTGGATTAAGACAAATTAGCGCAATATACTTGTGCACAAATATGGTTATGAAATCAGCAATACAGGCATACAAAATGGCAAATTTGTTACGTCGAATGTTTTGGCATTGAGGTGACGACTCGTTCTAAATATTTTTAAAGCATATTAAATAGATAAAAATAATAACAAAAAAATAAAACGCTCAAGATGTTGGATTTGGTATATTGATTGGATTCACAACAATATATTTTATCAATAAATAATGGTTATCTAATACTTACTTTTTAAACTTCAGCAATTCAAATATTTTGCATT
>CM037780.1:12483825-12527163 GCA_021229015.1 Solen grandis | reverse complement strand
GGACCATGAAAATCTAATGGTATGTACATCAATCCATGTGCTTTAGAATGCAATGTAATTCATATTAATGTGACGTTATATCGCGTCAGATTTGACGTCAGGACAAAAAGGTTTTACGCGGTGTACAGCCATTATTTTTGGACCGATTTTCATCAAAATTTCACAGAATGTATATGTAACGCTTTATATGTGTATCCTGGGTCCCTTTTTACAAATTCGAAAAAGCAATGGTTCTATGGCGAATCCAAGTTTCGAACCATTGACGTCAAATTTCAAATACATATAAAATCGCTTCCAGATGATTTAGAAAGTTGATATTTGGACTGAATATTAGTCATTGAGACTAACTCATTTTCTGTGAGGATTAACGTCATTTGACGTCATAAGGTCAGAAAGAATGTTAATATATCTACGCGTTAATTTCTATATGTTGCAAAGTTGTAAGAAGCATGAAAAAATTACTTGATATATTCAAGATACTTAATATTTCATTTCATTGATTTTCTTATGCCTATGACGTCACATGACATCAAACTTGACGTTGTCTACACAAGCTTTTACGCGGTCTTCGGCAATTATTACAGGATGAAATTCGAATTGTAATTTGATTTGTAACATAGATTATAAAAATAGTCCAAGTTAAATAAATCGATATAAAAAATGATTTTCAGTTACTTTTGCCATATTCTCCAAGTTAAACGGTTATATTTTTCAAAGTTTATTTAAGTTATGGCCATACAAAAGCAAGTTATAGGCTGGAATTTCATATCCTTTTACTTTTTTAGCTTTTAAGTGTTTGACAAATGTAGCAGAAAGTCCTATCATTCGTATCAACGAATGAAATCTAGTTATTATTATTCTACTTTTTTCTTCCTTTTGAGGTTAAAATTAAAACAGGTTGCCGATGAGCTAGCAGCATGAAATTTTAATAGTATGCACAGTGATATTTTTTTCTTCATGTGACGTCACCTGACGTCAGTGCTGAAAAAAGCTACAAAAGCTTGTACGCGCTCTACAGCCGTCATGATTGGACCGATTTACTTGATTTTTTCACAGAATGTATATATTATGTTCTTGTTGTGCAGGATTATATACGTTTTGCAATATTTGAAAAGATCAAGGATCTATGGCTGAACCAAGTTTCGAACTTTGGACCAGAAAATGTATTGATGTATTACGAAGCACTCAGATAAGCTAGAAACATGAAATTTGGACAGTATATGTGTCCTATTGATTTCTTTCAGTTCTGAGAAGATTGACGTGGTATGACGTAAAATGACGTCATGACGCGTTATCAAATTTTTTATCCAAAATATACGGTTTTTTAGCACTGGTAGACAAAGTTTTTGACCGATTTGCATAAAATTTTCACTGAAGGTGCAACATAGCCTCTTATTGTCATCAGTCACTTCCGCTTCCGGAAAATAGCTAAGGTCAAGGTCACATGTCAATTATCGGTTTTTTCTTCGGCCTTAAATATCTCAAAAATGAAAAATATTTTATCGAGACACTATGCGTATAATTTGTAGTGCTTTGAACTGCCTTTCAGACGATATATAGTTTTTGAAGATCGGGGTTGAATCAGTTGAGTTATTGCAGAAAAACAAAAATGCTGCAACCCTAAGCGCACTTAACTACTTATATCTGGATAATTATTGATTTTTGTTAATAAGAGTATGAATATAATTTGTAGATCAATGCCCGGCCGTTCTTTTGGTGTTTAAATTTTAAAGATTGACCTAATATTCATTAAGTTATAAGGAAAAACAAAACGATATGAACATATTTATCCCCGATTTTTGCCGTATGCTCAAGGTTTAAACGCCCGTAGCTACAAAGTGTTTAAAGATACATACAATTATGAAGCAAGGGAATTGTGGGAAATGACAAGACCTTTCTAACGGTACCTAGCTTTTTAAAATTGGACTTAATATAAGGAAGTTACATGAAAACTAAGAATGCAGTAAAACCGTTCTTTCATGCACCCCCGCAGTAAGTCCCGATCACTTGATTCCTTTTTTTTCGAAGAAACTAATGATTTTTTAAAAATAACATACATTTTTTTTTTTTGTTTTGCATGATGTAATTTGGTTCTAATGATATGCAGATTTTAATGATCGGACCATGAATTATAAAGTTATTTGTCGAAAGGCAATAATAGACATGAACATCTTTTTGCCGATTTTTGCCGTTTTCTTTAAAAATAACTTTCTATATCTCAGAGCCCGTAATAGAAAAGTTGAAACATGAAACACGTGAAATGTTGGAAATTTAAAGGCCTTTCTAATGGTACCTTGCGTTTGAAAATTGGACATCGGATATCCTATAAGGAAGTTAGATGAGAAATAAAAATTCATTTAAACCGTTCTTTTATGCATTTCTGCAGTTAGTCCCTATCATTTCATTGTTTTTTTTTCTAAGAAACTATTAATTTTTGAAAATAACATAAAGAACGGTATTATTAGCGTGATGCAATGCGGTTCTAATGGTATGCAGATTTTAATGATCGGACCATTAATTATAAAGTTATTTGTCGAAGGGCAATAATAGACATGAACATCGTTTTGCCGATTTTTTTGCCGTTTCTTTGAAAAATAACTTTCTATATCTTAGAGCACGTAACAGAAAAGTTGAAATATGAAACACGTGAAATGTTGGAAATATATAGGCCTTTCTTTTTAGCTCACCTGAGCACTTGTGCTCGGGTGAGTTTTTCTGGTCGCCTTTTGTCCGTCGTGCGTCGTCAGTCGTCCGTCGTCAACAATTGCCTGTGAACACTCTAGAGGCCACCGTTTTGTCCCAATCTTCATGAAACTTGGTCAGGATGTTTGTCTACATGATATCTCGGACGAGTTTGAAATTGGGTCATGTGAGGTCAAAAACTAAGTCACCAGGTCAAATCTTAGAAAAACTTTGTGAACACTCTACAGGCCACAGTTTTAGGCCAATCTTCATGAATCTTGGTCAGGATGTTTGTCTATATGATATCTCGGACGAGTTTGAAATTGGGTCATGTGAGGTCAAAAACTAAGTCACCAGGTCAAATCTTAGAAAAACTTTGTGAACACTCTACAGGCCACAGTTTTAGGCCAATCTTCTTGAAACTTGGTCAGGATGTTTGTCTACATGATATCTGGGATGAGTTCGAAATTGGGTCATGTGGGGTCAAAAAATAGGTCACTAGTTAAAAATTTAGAAAAACATTGTGAACACTCTACAGGCCACAGTTTTGGCCCAATCTTTATAAAATTTGATCAGGATGTTTATCTACATGATATCTCAGATGAGTTTGAAAATTGGGTCACGTGGGATCAAAAACTAGGTCACCAGGTCAAAACGGCCGCCCAATCTTCAAAAGATTTGGTCAGGATGTTTGTCTAATTAATATATTGGATGAGTTCGAAAATGAGTCACATGAGAACAAAACCTAGGTCACCAGGTCAAATCTTAGAAAAATCTTGTGAATACTCTAGAGGGCTACATTTTTGTCCCAGTCTAAATTAAAATTGATATTAGGTCAAGAGTTATGCCCCTTTTAATATTGAAAAAAAGCTAGATTTCACATTCTCATTGTCACTTTAAAATTAAAATTTTAACTGAAAACAAAGAAACATATTCCCTTTTGAATGCAATGACTTTAAAATTTAAATTATGTTATATGACATCACAGATTTCCTCTGCTATTTATTTATGTTTGCACTCTACAGCTATCAATTCGGAACGGATTTTCTTCAATTTTTGAAGATGGTGTATTTCAGAAAACTCAATAAGTATGATCAGGTTTGACATTGTTTGCAGTGCAGAAAGCCCTTTCTTTTGTCCAGAACAAAAGAAGTCTAGTTATTATTATTATTATTCTTTTTTCTTCCTAACTAAACGCTTATTTTTATATGTTGCAATGGACCTAAGACGATGAAATTTTTATGGCTTATTAGTCACGTGAGGAAATTTTGATTTCAATGATTTTCAGCACCCTATGACGTCACATGACGTCACAGCTAAAAATAGTGAAAAATGGTGTTCGCGCTCTACAGCCGTCATTTATGGTCGGATTTTCTTCAAATTTTCACAGATGGTACATCTTGAATCAAAGGTGTGCATATCCTGTCAGCTAACCGAAATTCCGAAAGACCGAAGTTCTGTGGCTGAAATAAGATTCGAACATAGGACCGAAAATTTCATTTTAGGATTAAAGAGCTTCAGGATGAGACAGAAAGTTGAAACTTACACAGTTTTCAGTGCGACAGAATTTCTACAAATATTTTGAATTGTGACGTCATATGACGTCATAAGCATACTTCTTAATTTTCATATTAGGGCAATGATTTCGACATGATGCCAGTTGTTCAGAATAATGAAAATTTCAGAATTATGACAGTAAATTAAACGCTTTTGAACAAAGAATTTTCAGCACCCTTTGACGTCATGTGACGTCAGAGCTAAAAATAGTGAAAAATGGTGTTCACGCTCTACAGCCGCCATTTATGGTCGGATTTTCTTCAAAATTTCACAGATTGTACATCTTGAATCAAAGGTGTGCATATCATGTCAGCTAACCGAAATTCCGAAAAACCGAAGTTCTGTGGCTGAAATAAGATTCGAACATAGGTCCGAAAATTTCATTTTAGGATTAAAGAGCTTCAGGATGTAATAGAAAGTTGAAACTTACACAGTTTGCAGTTCTTCATAATGTCCTAACATATTTAGAGTCGTGACGTCAAATGTCGTCATGTGACGTCATAAGCATACTTTTTAATTTTCATTTTAGGGCAATGATTTCGACATGATGCCAGTTGTTCAGAATAATGAAAATTTTTGAGTTATGACAACAAAGTATGCGCTTTTGAACAAAAGCATCTTCAGCACCCTATGACGTCATGTGACGTCTGAGCTAAAAATAGTGAAAAATGGTGTTAACGCTCTACAGCAGCCATTTATGTTCGGATTTTCTTCAAATTTTTACAGATTGTACATCTTGAAACTAAGCTGTTCATATCCTGTCAGCTAACCGAAATTCCGAAAGACCGAAGTTCTGTTGCTGAAATAAGACTCGAACATAGGACCGAAAATTTCATTTTAGGATTAAAAAACTTCAGGATGGGATAGAAAGTTGAAACTTACACAGTTTGCAGTTCTGCAGCATTTCTACAAATATTTTGAATCGTGACGTCATAGGACGTCATAAGTATACCACTTAATTTTAATTTGGGGCAATGATTTCGGCATGATGCCAGTTGTGCAGAATAATGAAAATTTCAGAGTTATTGCAGTAAAGTATTCGCTTTTGAGCAACAGTATATTCAGCACCCTATGACGTCACCTGACGTCAGAGCTGAAAATAGTGAAAAATGGTATTCGCGCTCTACAGCCGCCATTTATGATAAGATTTTCTTCAAATTTTTACAGATGGTACATTTTGCAACTAAGGTGTGAATATTTTGTCAGCTAACCTTAATTCCTAAAAACCGAAGTATTGTGGCTGAAGTAAGATTCGAACATAGGACCTTTAAACTAGAAATCAAGTTTGCAGCGTGTCCTTACGTCATATGACATCATGTTACGTCACAGACTAATACTTAGTTCTTATCATTTGCACTAATTTCGGAATATAATGTCAATTGTTCAGCATGAACATGAAATGCTACCAGAGGTTAGTCATTACATGAAACTTCTATCTCCTGCTTTTTGCATTAACACAGCTTGCAGAAAGTCCTATCATTCGTTTTCACGAATGACATCTAGTTATTATTATTATTATTATTTTTTCACCTTTTGAGGTTCAAATTAAAACAGGTTGCCAATAAGCCAGCAGCACGATATTTTAACAGTGATCAGAGTGACTTTGGCCCTTTTGAATGCACTAATTTTCATCTTCATATGACGTCATGTGACGTCACAGCTAAAAATAGTGAAAAATGGTGTTCGCGCTCTACAGCCGTCATTTATGGTCAGATTTTCTTCAAATTTTCACAGATGGTACATCTTAAAACTAAGGTGTGCATATGCTGTAAGCTAACCGAAATTCCGAAAGACCGAAGTTCTGTGGCTGAAATAAGATTCGAACATAGGACCGAAAATTTCATTTTAGGATTAAAGAGCTTCAGGATGAAATAGAAAGTTGAAACTTACACAGTTTGCAGTTCTGCAGCATTTCTACATATATTTTGAGTCGTGATGTCATATGACGTCAAGTGACGTCATAAGCATACTTCTTAATTTTCATTTTAGGGCAATGATTTCGACATGATACCAATTGTTCAGAATAATGAAAATTTCAGAGTTATGACAGTAAAGTATTCTCTTTTGAACAAAAGCATCTTCAGCACCCTATGACGTCACATAACGTCAGAGCTAAAAATAGTGAAAAATGGTGTTCGCGCTCTACAGCCGTCATTTATGGTCGGATTTTCTTCAAATTTTCACAGATGGTACATCATGAAACTAGGTGTGCATATCATGTCAACTAACCGAAATTCCGAAAGACCGAAGTTCTGTGGCTGAAATAATACAGGCCGAAAATTTCATTTTACGATTAAAGAGCTTCAGGATGAGATAGAAAGTTGAAACTTACACAGTTTGCAGTTCTGCAGAATTTCTAAATAAATTTTGAGTCGTGACGTCATATGACGTCATGTGACGTCATAAGCATACTTCTTAATTTTCATTTTAGGGCAATGATTTCGACATATTGCCAGTGGTTCAGAATAATGAAAATTTCAGAGTTATGACAGTAAAGTATGCTCTTTTGAACAAAAGCATCTTCAGCACCCTATGCCGTCAGGTGACGTCAGAGCTAAAAATAGTGAAAAATGGTGTTCACACTCTAGAACGGCCATTTATGGTCGGATTTTCTTCAAATTTTCACAGATTGTACATCTTGAAACTAAGGTGTACCTATCCTGTCAGCTAACCGAAATTCTGAAAGACCGAAGTTCTGTGGCTTAAATAAGATTCGAACATAGGACCGAAAATTTCATTTTAGGATTATAGAGCTTCAGATGAGATGAAATTGAAACTTACAAGTTTGCAGTTCTGCAGATTATGTGACGTCATAAGCATACTTATAATAGGGATTTTCTTCAATATTTGAATATGGTGTATGTCAGAAAAGTAAATAAGTATGATCAGGTTTGACATAGTTAGCAGAAAGCCCTTTCTTTTGTTCAGAACAAAAGGAGTCTAGTTATTATTATTATTATTCTTTTTTTCTTCCTAACTAAACGCTTATTTTTCTATGTTGCAATAATCCTAGGCCGATGCAATTTTTATGGCTTATTAGTCTCGTGAGGAAATTTTGATTTCTATGATTTTCATTTGTCTATGACGTCATATGACGTCACATTTGAAATATGCTACAAAAGTTTGTACGCGGCCTACAGCCATTGTTTGTCAACCGATTTTCATCATATTTTCACAGATTGTGTATATTAAGGTTTAGTTGTGCATCCCGGTGTCCGTTTTTCAAAATTCGAAAGTCCATGGTTCTATAGCGAATCCAAGATTCGAACCAAGGTCGTAAATTTTTAAATGCTTATAAAATCTGTCCTATTTAAAATAGAAAGTTGATATTTAGTCAGTTTATAGGTCTCGAGAAGTTTTAAACATTTTGTGAAAATAAATGTCATATGACGTCACGTGACGTCATTATATGATAATGTATTTCTAATATTAACAAGAATATTTCTATATGTTGAAATTGTCGAAGGGCAATGAAAACTTAAGTACACATGCTTCAATAGCTGAAATTTTGATTTCTATGATTTTCATATGCCTATGACGTCATATGACGTCACACGTGAAATAAGCTACAAAAGATTGTACGCCGTCCAGAGCCATTATTAATGACCCGATTTTCATCATATTTTCACAGAATGTGTATATTAAGTTCTAGTTGTGCATCCCTGTGTCCGTTTCTCAAAATTCGAAATTGCCAAGGTTCTATAGCGAATCCAAGATTCGAACCAAGGTCGTAAATTTTCAAATGCTTATAAAATCAGTCTTATTTGAGATAAAAAGTTGATATTTGGTCAGTATGTAGGTCTTTCGGAGTCTTAAACATATTTTGAAAATTTGCATCATATGACGTCACGTGACGTCATTATATGAAAATATATTACTAAAATTAAAAAGATTATTTCTATATGTTGAAATGGTCGAAGAGTAATAAGAATTTAAAGGGATATGTTTCAGACAATATATTTTCTATTTCAATATTTTTTATAAGCATATGACGTCATATGACGTAACACTTAACATATTCTACAAAAGTTTGTACGCGGTCTACAGCCATTACTTATGAACCGATCTTCATCAAATTTTCACAGAATGTGTATATTAAGATCTAGTTGTTCATCCCGCTATCAGTTTTTCAAAATTCTAAAAGACCATGGTTCTATGGAGAATCCAAGATTCGAACCGAGGTCGTTAATTTTCAAATGCTTATAAAATCGGTCCCATATGAGATGGAAAGTTGATATTTGAACATTATGTAGGTTTATGGATGACTGAACGTTTTTGTGAAAATGAACGTCATGTGACGTCAGATGACGTCATTACATGAAAATCTATTTCTAATATTTACAAGAAAATTTCTATATGTTAAAATGGTCCATGGAAATGGAAATTATATGACATTTTGCTTCAAACGTTGATATTTTTAATTCTACAATTTTCATATGCCTATGACGTCATATGATGTTACAACTGCCATATGCTGCAAATGTTTGTACGCGGTCTACAGCCGTTGTTTATGAACCGATTTTCATAAAAATTTCACAGAAAGTGTATATTAGGTTATAGTTGAGCATCCCCGTGTCCGTTCTTCCAAAATCAAAAATGCAAAGGTTTTATGGCGGATCCAATATTCGAACTATTGACGTCAAATTTTAAATACGTATAAAATCGTTTCCAGATGAGTTAGAAATCTAATATTTGGAAAGTAAATAAGTCTCCAAGAGTGCTTAACATTCTATGAAGATGAACGTCATTTGACGTCATATGACGTCATAAGGTCAAAAATTATTTCTGATATATACGCGTAAATTTAATATGTTGTTAACTTCTCAGGACCATGAAATCTTATGGTATATACTTTAGAAATGCTTTAGATTGCAATGTAATTCATATTAATTTGACGTTATATCACATCAGATTTGACGTCAGGACAAAAAGGTTTTACGCGGTGTACAGCCATTATTTTTGGACCAATTTTCAGCAAATTTCAAAGAATGTATATGTAACGCTCTAGTTGTGTATCTCGGGTCCTGTTTTACAAATTCGAAAAGACGAAAAGCAATGGTTCTATGGCGAATCCAAGTTTCGAAACATTGACGTCAAATTTCAAAAAAACATATAAAATCGCTTCGAGATGATTTAGAAAGTTGATATTTGGACTGAATATTAGTCTTTAAGACTTATTTATATTCTGTGAGGATTAACGTTATTTGACGTCATAAGGTCAAAAAGAATGTTAATATATCTACGTGTTAATTTCTATATGTTGCAAAGTTGCAAGGAGCATGAAAAAATTACTTGATATATTTAAGATACTTAATATTTCAATTCATTGATTTTCTTATGCCTATGATGTCATGTGACATCAAACTTGACGTTGTCTACACACACTTGTACGCGGTCTACAGCCATTATTACAGGATGAAATTCGAATTGTAAGCGTTTTAAATAAATTTGATTTGTAACATAGATTATAAAAATAGTCCAAGTTAAATAAATCGATATAAAAAAATGATTTTCAGTTACTTTTGCCATTTCCTCCAAGTTAAACGGTTTATTTTTCAAAGTTCATTTAAGTTATGGCCATACAAAAGCAAGTTAAAGGCTGCAATTACATATCCTCTTACTTTTTTTGCTTTTAAGTATTTGATAAATGTAGCAGAAAGTCCTATCATTCGTATCAACGAATGAAATCTAGTTATTATTATTATTATTCTTCTTCTTCCAACCTAATTCAAGAGTTAATTTATATATGTTGCCAATGGTCAAGCAACATGAAAATAAAATGCTTCGACAAAAAAGTATAAATTTTTAAATTCAATAATTTTTAATTTTCAATGACGTCAATTGACGTCAGATTTGACGTCAGCTTCAAAAGTTTGTTCGCGCTCTAGAGCCTTCAATTCTGATCTGATTGTCTTGATATTTTCACAGTAGATGTATTTTAGAAGGTAGATGTGACCCTAGCATTCAAATTTCAAAATTTAAAAAGATTGAGATTTTATGGCAAAATCAAGATTCGAACTTAGGTCCTAAATTTATATTTTAATGTTACAATGGAACCTAATGCGTTTGAAGAATGAAAGTTGGACAGCATATCGGCCAAGAGGTCTGCTTTCTATTTCCTGAAGGACTTTATCTCAAGTCACGTGGTTATGACGTCATACAATAGACAAAAAGCATATTTTTGAAAAAAATCTTTTGCTCTGGTATCATTACTTTTGACTCAATCTTTTTGAAAATTGTATTGCAGCAATTAAAAAGTTTAAATTTATAAAATCATTTATTTTTAATTTTCAATGACGTCAAATGACGTCAGATTTGACGTCAGCTTTAAAATTTTGTTCGCGCTCTAGAGCCTTCAATTCTGGTCCGATTATCTAGATATTTTCTCAGAAGATGTATTTTAGGATGTAGATGTGCACCTTGGCATTCAAATTTCCAAATTCGAAAATATAAAGATTTCATGGCAAAACCGAGATTCGAACTTAGGTCCTAAAAATATATTTTAATGTAACAAGGTCACCTAATGGTTTAGAAGCATGAAAATTGGACAGCAAATCGGCATAGAGGTCTTCTTTCTATTTCTTTAAGTATTATTTCTTAAGTCACGTGGTTATGACTTCATAAAAACTACAAAAAGCAACTTTTTTAAAAATTTATTTCGCTCTTATATCATGACTTTTGACTCAATCTTTTTGAAAATTGTATTGCAGCAATTAAAAAGTTTACATTTATAAATTCATTTATTTTTAATTTTCAATGACGTCAAATGACGTCAGATTTAACGTCAGCTTTAAAAGTTTGTTCGCGCTCTAAAGGTTTCAATTCTGGTCCGATTTTTTTTATATTTTCATAGATGATGTATTTTAGTATGTAGATTTGCACCGTGGCATTCAAATTTCCAAATTCGAAAATATAAAGATTTCATGTCAAAACCGAGATTCGAACTTTGGTCCTTAAATTACATTTTAATGTTACAAAGCCCCCTGATGCGTTAGAAGCATGAAAATTGGATAGCATATCGGCATAGAGGTTTACATTCTTTTTTTCTGAATGATTTTCTTTTACGTCACGTGGTTATGACGTCATTAAAAAGACAAAAAGGCATTTTTTAACATTTCTCTTGCTCTGGTATCATGAATTTTGAATTAGTTTTAATTAAATTTGAGAATTGATAGAGTTAAAATTAATTTTGACGTCATAATACTAAAAAAATTATTTTAAAAATTCATTTAAAATCGCCAATTAGATCAATGAATTTAAAATTTTCAAAAATGTCGAAAATTAGTACGTTCATAAGGGTTTGAACATTTTAAGTTATTACGTCATCAAACATGGCAGATATTCATATTTGATGGAACGCTTACTTGAAAATGTGAAAACAAACCTGTTCACATTCTCGAATATATTTTTTCTGGATTAATAGAATGTTAGCTAATCATATCCTTCCAAAACAGATAATTTTCTTTAGTCACTTGATTTTGCCGTGGTTGAAATATTAAAATTATTCATTTAAATACGTATTCGCGCTTCAGCGCCATGAGTATTGTGGCAATCTAAAGCATACCTTAAGGAATTTATGTTGTGTCACTTGTTTATGACAACATTGATTTGTAAGCAAAATACATTTAAAAAAAACATAAGATTGGACATATTAACTTTAAATAAGAAATATTACCGTGCCTTGACATGTGCAGAAAATTTCAAGTGAGTACGTTATCAAAAATGACCTATTCATGTTTTTCTTTATAGGGCTAATTCATGAAAATATATTAATTTGAAGAAAGAAATGAAAGCGGTCATTGGTTTGGATGAGCAAGATCCGATTGTTCTTTTGCAGGAATGAGTGCCTGCGTTGAATAGTGAATTGTGGTACATTTTTTTTCTAAAAGAGTCGCATTTACGATGAATTAGTAAAATTATACTAGAGCCAGAAAACCTATACGGATAACTTATTGCATTTACTTTCACGGCTTTCTGCAAACCTTAAGAAAATGACAAATACATGTAGATCTACCTATTGATTTTTTATGTTTTCTAAATGTTTAACGGTTTCTTTTTCTTAATCTGTAAAAATAAGCAAATGAATTGTTGAAAGTTTCAAGACGTTTATAACGTTAATTACATAGAAATAAGAAATTATTTTCATAATTTTGCTTACACCTCTTCCTTTGTTTCTATATAATTTTGTAAAACTCAATCAATTTAAAGGTTGAAAGTCATGGATTTCAAAGTATTTTTTTTTTCTTTTTTAAAATTTCAATTTTGGGTCAAATTGCAATGAATATTTGTAAAGTAATATGCTTACGAAGAAAAAGATATTAAATAAAGAATAAAAAAAACTTCTAAAATTGATTGACTAACGTAAGAAAAAAAACTTGTGGATTGCATTATCTTAAACTTTTCCTGTTTTTTTTTTTGCATGATAGTAAACTGTTGCATTATCAAATAAGGTCCATATATATGCTTTCTCAATATCTTCCTAAGAAGATGAAAATGAAAAAAATAATAAAAAATAAAGCTTAATTTTGAACATAAGTATATATTTATGATAATGATGATTTACGTATTAAATTACACATTATTAGCCAAAATTATTCCATTTCTTTGTATTAACTTATATATTCAATACCTTTGAAATTAGCAAACGGAAAGCCGCTTCGTTTGTATCTTAAACAAACGACTTCTAGTTATTATTATTATTATTTGTCCTCATTTTAAGGTCCAAATTAAAACAGGTTGCCAATAAGCCAGCAGCATGAAATTTTAACAGTGATCAAAGTGACTTTGGCCCTTTTGAATGCACTAATTTTCATCTTCATATGACGTCATGTGACGTCACAATTGAAATATGCTACCAAATTTGGTTCGCGCTCTGCAGCCGTCAGTATTAGTCCAGACGGCCTAATATTTTCACAGAAAGTGTAAATTAGGATGTAGACGTGCATACTTACTGAACTTTTCAAAATTCAAAAAGTCCGAGATTTATGTCAAAATCGAGATTCGAACTTTGGTCATTAAAACATAATTTCGTATTACAAAGGCTCCTGGTGAGCTAGAAGCATGACAATTGGACAGCATATGTGTCTTGCGATCTTCTTTGTCTTCCATGACAACTGACGTCATATGACGTCATTTAACGTCAGAACGTAATAAGCAATTTTGCATTTAAAATAACCGGTTTTTAGGCCCTGCAGGCTTTATTTTTTTGAGCGATTTACATGTAACCTCCATTTAATGTGCAACTTAGTGTCCCGTTGAACATGGTGACATCCGTTTCCGGAAAATCACAATGGTCAAGGTCATATTTCAGTCATCCTATAAGGAAGTTAGATGAGAAATAAGAATTCATTTAAATCGTTCTTTCATGCATTTCTGCAGTTAGTCCCTATCATTTGATTGCTTTTTTCTAAGAAACTATTAATTTTTGAAAATGACATAAAGAATAGTATTATTAGCGTGATGCAATGCGGTTCTAATGGTATGCAGATTTTAATGATCGGACCATTAATTATAAAGTTATTTGTCGAAGGGCAATAATAGACATGAACATCGTTTTGCCGATTTTTTTGCCGTTTCCTTGAAAAATAACTTTCTATATCTCAGAACACGTAACAGAAAAGTTGAAACATGAAACACGTGAAATGTTGGAATATAAAGGCCTTTCTTTTTTAAAATTGGACATCATATAAGGAAGTTAGATGAGAAATAAAAAATAATCTATACCGTTCTTTCATGCACTTCTGAAGTTAATCCTAATCACTTGATTGCTTTTTTCTAAGAAACTATTAATTCTTAGCTCACCTGAGCACATGTGCTCAAGATGAGCTATAAGAATCGATGAATTTCCATTATCCGTCCGTCCGTCAATCCGCCGTCCGTCCGTCGTCCACAATTAGTTTGTTTGCACTCTAGCATCTTCATTTCTTAAGCATTCATCTTCAAACTTTATAATAATGTTTATTACCATAAAATCTTGTTCAATTTCGATTATGACTGATATCGGCCCATCAGGTTATGAGTTATGATCCTTTAAATTTTAAAAAAATGCCAGTTTTTAGTTTGTTTGCACTCTAGCATCTTCATTTCTTAAGACTCATCTTCAAACTCTATGACAATGTTTATATACATATCCTTTTGGCCAAGTTCGATTATGGCTGATATCTGTCTAATAGGTCAGGAGTTATGCCCTTTTTGATATAAAAAATGTAATATTTCACTTTATTTGCACTCTAGCATCTTCATTTCTGAAGTAAACAATTTCAATCTTTAGAACGATGTTTATAGCCATATTCTTTCTGCCAAGTTCGATAATGGCTGACATCTGCCAATTAGGTCAGGAGTTATGCCCCTTTTGATGTTTAAATTTGTGTGATTTAAGCCATAATTTTTCAGTCAAGTTTGACTTCTAATTTGGACAACAGGCTCTCTTTAGTTCGTGGAATTATAAATAATCTGATGGATTATGTCTTCAGTACAACTATGTTATAATTCGTAACTTGTACAGGCAATGAAGGCAGTTTTTCACAGGTGAGAGTCTTTAGGGCCACCTTGGCCCTCTTGTTGAAAATATCATAAAGAACAATATTTTTAACATGATACAATGCGGTTCTAATGCTATGCATATCTTAATGATCGGTCTATTAATTATTAAGTTATTTGTCGAATGGTAGTAGTTGACATGAATATCCTTTTGCCGATTTTTGCCTTTTTGGGGGGAGGAATAACTTTATATTTCGCAAAAACAGATAGGTTTAAACATAAAGTAAGTACATGTTTGAATTCAGAAGACCTTTCTAACGGTACCTGGGTTTTTAAAATCGGACATCATAGTTGCATGAAAGTAAGAATTTCTGGAAAAAAAAAAGACAACATTTTTCCTTGTGCTTCTGCAGTTGATCCCACATATTATTCTAAATTTTATTTCTGTTACATTAAAGGTAAAATGTGATACAGTAATTTATTTTAATGCTCTGTGCCCCCTTCAATTGAACAAGAAACTTCAATGAAGATATGAGAAATGAATATTTCGTAGAAAAGGAATCTTGTGTACCTTTTTAGCATGTTAAGAGGACTAGTGATACTTCATTCCCTTGCAGAACACGAAGATTGAGTATTATTATAGTTATCTTAAAGATGGTTCTGGAAAAATTAGCATTATGAAATTATAACTGAAACAAAAGTCACATATTCCCTTTTGATTGCAATGACTTGTGTTATATGACATCACATATTTCCTATGCTATTTATTTATGTTTGCACTCTACAGCTGTCAATTCGGAACGGATTTTCTTCAATTTTTGAAGATGGTGTATATCAGAAAACTAAATAAGTATGATCAGGTTTGACACGGTTTGCAGTGCAGAAAGCCCTTTCTTTTGTCCAGAACAAAAGGAGTCTAGTTATTATTCTTTTTTTCTTCCTCTTATATTTGTGTTAATTTCGAGGTGTTGCCATTGACTCAGAACAATGAAAATTTTATGGCACATATTTCAAACCATGAGCTTTCGGATGCAATGAATTTTATAGTCATACAACGTCATATAACGTCAGATTTGACGTCGGGTGAAAAAATTTGTACGCGGTCTACAGCCATTATTTCTGGATCGATTGTTATCAAAATTTCACATAATGTGTATGTTAGGCTTTAGTTATGCATCCCGGTGTCCGTTTTTCCAAATTTGAAAAGGCAAATGTTTTATGGCGAATCCAAGATTCGAACTAATGACGTCAAATTTCAAATGCGTATAAAATCGCTTCAAGAAAAGCTAGAAAGCTGATATTTAGAAAGAATATAAGTCTTTTGGATTGAATATTAGTCTATAGGTCTTCTTTACCTTCTGAAAAGATGAACGCCATATGACGTCACATGACGTCATAATGCTATTAAAACTTTCGTATTAAAACTTAACGGTTTGTAATCCCTGTAGGCTTTATTTTTTGTATGATTTGCTTGAAATTTTGTCTGAAGATGCAGTATTAAATTCTATGGAGCCATGTCACTTCCGTTTCCGGAAAATCCCAAAGGTCAAGGTTATATATCAATTATCGGGTTTTTCTTCGGCCTTAAATATCTCAAAAACGGAAAAAATTCTATCGAGACACTATGCGTATAATTTGTAGTGCTTAGAAAGACCTTTCAGATGATATTTAGTTTTTGATGATCCTCAGTGTGTTTAACAGTTTATATCTCGAAATCCTTTGATTTTTGAAAATATGATGATGAATATTATTTGTAGAGCAATGTTTGGCCGTTCTTTTGATGCTTAAAGTTTAATGATTGACCTAAGATTCATGGAAGAATGGGGAAAAAACGAAATTCGTGCATATAGCTTTGGTGATTTTTTCATTTTTCAAGAGGTTTAAGAGCTTGTATCTCAAAAAATATAAAAAATATTCCTATAGATAAAGCGTGTGAAATGTAGAGAATTTTAAGACGATTATTTTGGTACCTAAAGTTTTGAAATTGATCCAAGTATAAGGAAGTTACATCAAAAATAAGAATTTAAAGATGTAGAATTTCAGCGATTTTTTCGTTATGTAAGAGTTTCACGGCTTATATCTTAAAACCCATATTAAATAAGTCAACATATTAAGCGAATTAGATGTAGAGAATTTTAAGACGATTATTTTGGCACCTAGAGTTTTGAAATTGATCAAGAAATAAGGAAGTTACATAAAAAATACGAATTTAAAGCCAATTGTAAAAATTTTCATAAAATATCCTACTTTCGCTTTCACCTTAATTGAAGCATTTTCGAAAATGTAAGTTTACAGATATGTATTAGTCATATAAATTGAAAAAAAAACAAAACTTTTTACTTATATCATATTGATATTACTAGCTAAGCAGGTGTACCGTTCCCGGTGGCCGAGTGCTTAGAGTGTCCGCCCCGGGAGCGGGAGGTCGTGGGTTCGATACCAAAGTCGTAAAAAATGGTACTGTTGTAGCTCCCTTGCTTGACACTTAGCATATAAGGGTAATTGCAGGACTGGTTGGCCCGGTATCAGGATAATGTGACTGGGTGTGGTATCATGCCACATGTCTACGACGTGACACTGCAGTGTGGCAGCACTATAACTGCATTAAGTAGACATCGTCTCCAAATGACTGAAATACTGTCGGTGGGACGTTAAACCCAACAAACAAACAAACAAACTAAACAAGTGTTGACAATGATTTAATGTTTTGTCAAATCAATTTAGTTACGTTACTTATGAATATCAGTTGCAGCATTGTGTTACCCATAATCCTTTGAGCGTTTTGACACATGTCATTTAGACCGTTGTTGAAACATTGCAATTTCCCGACTTTATTGTTGCATCTATCGATAAATGTTGTACAAGCTTTATTCCAAATTTATGATAAATGATAACCTATGTGAAAATATATGTTATAGTACAATGTAATTTAATTGCCAGCTTGAGATACCATGAGCGTGTATAAGTGTAAACGTTTGAAACAAAATGATCAACACATGTCATCCGTTCAAGACGCTGCAAGCTAATTTGTCTGTAATGCGGCGTTCACACAGTGCCGATTATGGCTCCCGTTTGAGATCAGACAGCGCTACGACACGAAAAGCGAAAAAGTCGGATTACTGTCCTCAATGTCCTATCATTGTCTGAACGCAGTCGTATATGTTCGTAACAGAGTCCTACGGATCGGGAATGGTCCGGAGAGGTCGGCCAAGCACTCCTGACAGTTAGGTGCGTCCCGTAACATTCGGGAAACTCAGCCGATTTTGTCTAGTCGGATTACAATCGTGACTATGTCGTGACAGATTCTGCTGTATCGGATCAGAATCGGATTGAGAACGGGATGATCGGGACGAATTCTGCTGGAAACGGCTGGATCGGGACGCCTCCTGAACAATATCTGATTGTTGTCGTGATTAAATAAATGTTTTTACAAATTTTAATAAAAGTTTGAATTTCCAGCCACGAATCACAGGATCTTGATCAGACTTTTGACACATTTTAATCGGGAATGGTCCTATCAAGGACGGCAGTAACAATCCTGAATGTGTGACCTAGGCATTAGCTAAAAGCGCAAAATTTAGTAACTTTGTGTAATACAGTCGTCTCGATCGTATGTACAAGCGTTATTTGAATTTTACTCACGAGGCTACACGCGTCGACGATTCTATTGCATGGTAGCATTTATATTTCATTCCCGCGACTGTACACGAAAATAAAAAAAGAATTTTGATATGCAGAATTAAGAGGTTTAAGTTTAATTGTTTATATTTTGAATACCTATAAAACTAGAACCAAATTTGCTACAATGGAATTTCAGGCCATTTATTTTGGTACCTAGACTAGTAAAATTGGTCAAGTTATAAGAAAGCGATATCAAAATAAAGATTTATTAGTCCCCTACCTGAGTTCACACCGGAGGGGACTATAGGTTTGCCCTCCGTCTGTCCGTCCGTCCGTCCGTCCGTCCGTCTGTCTGTCCGCTCAAATCTGGATCCCGCGATAACTTAATAACTAAGCAAGCTAACTTGATGAAACTTGGTTTATGACTAGATGCCAATGTGTAGATTATGCACGTCGTTTTATTTTTGTTCTTCGATTAAAATTGTGGTTGCTATGGTAACGGAAATAGTGAAACTATGGCAAAAATGGGATCCCGCGATAACTTTATAACTAAGCAAGCTAACTTGATGAAACTTGGTATATGACTAGATGGCAATACATATGTAGATTATGCACATCATTTTATTTTTGTTCTTTGACTAAAATGCTGTGGTAACGGAAATAGTGAAAATATGGCAAAAAATGAGATCCCGCGACCGCGATAACTTTATAATAAATTTTATAAGGCATGTATATAGTCAGGGTGGTGATGCAGAGTGAAAATTCTCATTTCTCATCAACAAGACTAAAGACTAAAGAAAAACATTTTGGATCAGGCAAGGTAACTATTATTAATTCTATTTCTTGCATCTGTCTTGTTTGCATGAATTGTATAGTGGGCACAGCAGAGACAACAACTCTACATGTAAGTCTTGCTTAAATGGTCATAACTTAAATATTCCCTTACATTAACTTTAACCAAAGTCTTGTTTTTCTTGGACCAAAATTCTGGTTGGTGTGGTAATGGAAAAATTATGCACCTCACCGGTAGGGGACTCATGTGTTGCTTGCAACACCAGTTACTTGTTTATTTTTGGAATATGGCTTATTTCAAAAAGTTCATGCATGAGAAGTCCATACAAAAAAAAAAAGAAAATTTTTTAATTAATTTTATTTTTCAATGTTAGCAGAAAGTCCTATCATTCGTATCAACGAATGAAATCTAGTTGTTATTAAATTTGGTAACTGCAGACCTAGTTACCTGGTTATATCAGAATAGGCTGATTCATTGAGCTATTCATGACTGCTATTGAATTAGATAAAACTATCTTCTTACTGTTAGAAGTCATTTTTTTCTATCCCCATTACAAACACGCATGTCATGTGACATGCATATGATCATGTATGCTTCTGCTCCTCAATTCAAACCTACAATAAACTTTTAGATAACCCCTGATTTCAATAACATTTGCTATTCATTTTGTTAGCATTTTCAACTCAATGTCTTCAAAGTAAAATTATAAATACACTATATACAATGTTGAGTATTCATTCGTTTTGTATTGCTTTTTCTCCTGAAGATGATCTGGTCCTTCCTTGTAATGAATTGATGAAACTTAACTCCTATCATATTGTGGTTAAACGCAATCATCTAACCACCCTTTTCCAACGTTATTTCAGGTTAATTAGGTGGTTATCTGTGAACTAAGTTAAGAAGTAGTATGCAGGTGAAGTAAACAACATTTATGCCTAAGTATAGTCAAATAAGGAAAATATTATATCTTGCCATTTCTTATTCATTACATGTTTGATTGTCACAATGGTCCTAACACTTTATGGAATTCTGTCCATTTTTGTTGGATCTAGGTCCCCTTTTCTGGATTTATATCCCATTTTGCTTAAACTTGATTACAAAATGCAATAAATATTTGCTATAAATAATGTCATATGCTCTACATTCAATTAATTTCTCATTTAAATGATATTTTAACGGTGGCTTAGATAGGTTAAGTTACATTATACTTCAACTAAATTAATCATTTTTCTCAATATTATAAGAAAAGAGATAGGTAACCTTGCACTGACCCCTCCAATTATATTATTCGAGTTGACATACTGTCATGAACTGAAAAAACGGCACCTTCGACGCCTGGCGTTTGCCTGCGCACGTGGAAATTTAGATCAAACACGCCTGTTTTGTACAGGAGTACTGGTCATGAAAAAGAAGAAAATATTATATATTGTCACAATCAACTTCGGATGATAGGTTATCTCAAGAAAGCTTGCCTCTTTATTGTGTAGCTAAACATGGATACTATGTATATATGCTGAGCGACAAGAAGGGGGGTACTAGTACCATTCTCAACCACCTTGAGATGTCGCTTTCGGGATAGAACCCGCGACCGCTAGCTCCCGAGTCGGGCGTTCTAACAACTCGACCCCCTAGGTTACGGTCAGTCGTCAGTGATTGCCATTTTTCATTAAAGAACAAGTACTATAACACAAATATCAATCAATTGCACTCAAAGGGATCGTAGACTAATCTTTAAATTGACACCAGATATACATACGTGTAAATCATTTTTTTTTCGGTTTGGATTTTAAACCCCGCAAAGAGTTACATTTTTGAATGAACATATATTCTACACCTTCCAATATGTGCAACACTAATAGTATATATAAAAGGTAAATAAATATATATCCTTGGCAAATCAGCTTCCAGCAAAGTATTAATCGTAAAAGATGAAATTAGAATATGAATAAAATATGAAACAAAATATCAGTGATCGTGCGTTGAAGAGGGAACTGCTGTTTTACGGATAACAATTGTATCTTTATACATACATGTGCATTTCTTTAGGGGTGGAAATTTCGATATTGTATTGAGAGCAACACCATTATACATTTAAAAACAGAATAAGCATCTTTATCTCTTACTTAATTAAATTGAGTTTATAAATTATCTGCACTGTATAATTTAATACAAACGCGGTTATAACCTTTATTTATATATCCGGTCACACGGTTAGAACGAATATGGACACAGCGAAAAAACGGTTATAATGTTATAAAGTATATTTTCTGAAGTCCCGTGATAACATGTTTTAACGCAAATCGGCTCGGGTTTAGGAATTTATTTTTGACAGTACTACAAACAGGCGACAGGTAAATGCCTTTGTCAGTTTATTATCTCTATCAATTATGCATAGAAATGATGGCTTGATATGTTATCACATATTTACTATTTCTCATGTTAAAAGTGCTAAATCTTTCTAAAAAGGTGCTACAATTATTCGTTTGTTTTGAATAAAAAATATCCCCATGAATATTGACATGACTTGACTATTTGAGTTTACCGTCGCTTCGACATCATTTCAGTCATATTGCGACCTCCAGCTAAATACAGGTGGAGGAAACCCCGAATGCACGGAGATATCCGGGTAAAACCACCAACGACCTACCGCAAGCCAGCTGGAAGGCTTCCTCATATGAAAATCCGAATGACCCTACCGGAATTCGAACCCACGCGGTGACAGGCTGAGTGAGTGTTAAAGTCAGTGATTTTACCCTCTCGGCCACGGAGGCCCCTAATGAATATTGACTTGAGCTAATTCATTCCTAGAGATGGTTTGTGTTGTTACGCTGATACAGATTTTAATAATTTATATTGAGTGAAAATGGATAGAGTTTTAAAACATAAATCATTCCCTGTAGAGACTAAATTTGAAATCTTTAATGAAGTTCAAATAGTTTTAAAGAAAAAGATTATTACGGAAAAGATTGGAATACCGCCTAGTACTTTATCAACGATTGAAAAAAAAAATGAGAAAGAAAATACAGAATATTCACATTTTTGTAATTGCCCCTTATCATTAAAATTTTCATCATCATTGATTAAAGTTATCATCAATATTTTTGTAAGTTTCCTTTTTTTTATAATACAGTAAAAATATGGAACTAATTAATTCAATTGGCATAAATAAAATATTTAAATATATATAATAAGAATAAGAAGAAGGCTAGCGTGCACACAGTGTTATTGTTTCTGTTTATATTCCCACGCACTTTCACTTGCGTTCATACATATATACATACTATATAATAGAGTTACAGTTAAACCTCGTTAGTCCGGACTCCATTGCCCCGGAAACCTCGCCATCCGGACATTTGTTTCTTGGAATGGATGGAAGTTTGCGTTCCGGATCCGGGCATCCATTTTGGGCACCAATCTTCCTTTTGCTTTTCAAAATGACTCGATAATCCAGGTACCAGTTTAGACTGGATTTCCCTCCTACTATTTTCAGACATTATTTGGACTACACTTGGCGCGTAACTGCAAAGGAAGTGTCACCTGCAGAGTCTTTACACATAACAACCGCGAGCGATTCACACTAACCAGTTTCGAGAAGAGGGGGCTATTAAGGGCTGGTATAGCCGCAAGCTACATATAATGTACTAAATAACGTGTGTAGAATGTAAAATTTATTCACAACTGCAGACGTATGCTGTAAAAACAGACATAAAAGCCAACCTTACTTTATATCGTTTCTTGTTCATGTTCTGTTTTCAGTGCCTACATTTATTTTTTATATGTTGTTGACTGTTTTGGCTAAAATAATTAATAAGAAAAGGGTCACAATTATGCTGTCACCTTTTTAATGTGTCCTTTTCTTCTCCTAAAGTATGCTGATGTCAAGGATGGATTTAAAATAAATTTAAACCAATTCATCATCTTTAAACATCAATTTAAATGCATAATCATATATAGGCCTACCCATATCATTTTAAATTATACATATGATTAATGGAAAACAAATATAATATACATACACTCAAAGAGTACGATGAGAAAGTCTATTAGGAAAGAAAAAGAAAGTATGGAGATAACAGGTTGATTCATTAATACGAAAAAATTATTAATCCGCAAATTTACCCAAGAACCAAAACGTCCGGACTAACGAGAGGATATTTTAAATTTCCCGAAACATTTTATTGTTTTATTATATTAAGAAAAAAAAGAAAGAAAGAGGGATGGGTGTAGGTAGAGTGCAAAAACAACAGAACAGAATTATATTTGATGTATACTAATGAAGTACTTATTGGTCGAGCTACCTAAAACTCTATTATAATATTAACGGTGACACATCGTCTTCTATTATTACCCCAGCAACTACAACAGTTTGACCAGAATTTCCAGTTTTCTATGCAAGCAATTTGTAACAAATCATTTTCTATGGAAAAAGTCTTCATAAACATGACAATATTGAGACTGACCTGCACTGACCTGCACTCCTTGTCAAAAAAGGCGTCAAATATAGACAATAGAGTTTCGTCCCTTGAAAAAATCTATGAGCGACAGCAAAAAACAGCTCAGCGAGATGGAATTAAGTCCATCGTATGACTCTCGAATCTGTTTAGAAATTTAATCGAAACAGTCGTCTGTTGAAAAAGAAATTTCAAAAGACATATCTACTCTAGTAAATGTGTTACGAAATCTAAATGACTTACAGAAAATTAACTATGAGTTATCGGAGAAAATCATAGACCTCCAATCAAGATTCATGCGGGATAACCTTTTATTTTTTTTTTTTTTTTGAATACCTGAGGGTAATATACAGGAGGAGAGAAAAGACGAAAAATGCACTGATAAGATTTTTGTCGTTAGTCGTGCCCACAGACTTGGTGTGTATCGACAAAACAAACAATGGCCAATAGTGGTAAAATATTTAACTTTTTAACAAAAAACGTACGAGAAGCCATGATCCAAGCTAGGAATAAGTGTAAAACGGCTTTTTTGTTGTATCACACTCTGTACATTGACGGCCAGAGAATCAAGGCGACTTCAACATCAGCAGACATGTCCAGTTAGGATGTCAGTGCCGAACAGCTTATTTTTTTGCTGTGGAATATCCAGGTATTCAATCACTTGTTATAAACCGCCCGAGGAGTCATCCGTATACAAAAACGGTAATTCTTATATGTTTGAATATAATTTCAGCAGATAAAAAAAAACTCTGAACTTGAATATGTTTACTTAACAGGCGACTTAAATTCCAGAAACGGAGAACTACCCGATTTTGTTCAAAACATTAGTTTGGACCATTACGTGTTTATACCAACGGAAAATGATACGTCACGTTAATATATTTACATGTTAGAATAATGCTGTATTTTGTAAATGACAAAAATAATTATGTGATTCTGACCAATCATCTGCTTACTAAAACTTGGGTGATTGATATTGCAATGCTTAATTCAAATTTAAAATTAATATCCAATTAGTTTATTGTCATTTACTAATTTTATTTATAATAATAGTAGGATGGATCGGTATCACAACCACAAAGCTCATTCCAATAACTACCAAATGGATACAAATATAAAGAAGTATGATTTTATTTTTCTATATGTTTGTTTGTTTTTTCTTTCTTAAACTTTTCTCCCACATGTTATACTTTTTTGCTTGATGATATATATTTATATTCTGTTCCATAATTAATTGAAAACAAAACGCCATAGCCAATATATTTTGTTACTTTGTGCTGTGTCCAATGTCTTCTATGCAAATCGTGGAAATAAACGTTTGAATTGAATTGAATTGTAGGAATAAAACTGACTGTAGTACAGTAGATTATGTAATTACAGATTGTGAAAATTTATCTTCTGTTGTGAACATATGTGAACTTGATATATCTGTGTTTTCTGATCATTGTCCAATCACTTTTGTCATTCAGCATGTTGACAGAACGAGTGAGATAAGTTGTCCCCCGTTGATCAAGAAATTGTATTGGGAGACATTCCAGTCTGGTCATTTTCATGAACTGGTTAGAACAAAAAGACATTTATTTGAAAAAGCAATAAACATATTATCTTCTTCTGAAACCAACATAAATGAATATGTAGATAATCTGTCTTAAACTATATCTATCAAGTGTTTCATCAAAATCATTAATTCAGGACGTTGCAAATCTAAGCCTAAATCTCCATGGTTGACTGAAAAATGTATGGAGGCTAAAAATGTTTTTTTTTTTTTTTTTTTATAAATCAAAGTGTAATTACTCTATGACAAACTCTTAGACTGATAAAGTTACTTTCCTTAATAGTTGCAGACAGTTCGCTAAAATAAAATGTATGGCAAAATCTATTTTCTATGAAAAGGAAAAATCAAATTCATGAGATATTATTAATTAAAAGGCCAAGAAAATTTTAGAAATATATAAACAAATTAAAAAAGTGATAAAAAAATCTTCATTATGTGGATGTATGCTTGCGTGATTTTGGTGATTATTTCATATAAATTGATATATTTTATTGTGATTTTTATGAAACTTTTCACACAATAAATGTTGAGGAACATATTTATATTGAGGAATTAGATGTCCGTATCACCATAGAAGAAATAAAAAACAACATTGTCTCTCAAAAGAAATAAATCAAGTGACCTTGATAAAAATGTGGCTGATTTGTTTTATTGACTCGAATGATTTCATATGTCCATATTTGTCACTGTTTTTTACTCATATTTTTAATTCAGTGTTTATCCTGACTCATGATCAAAAGCCGCCGTAGTACCGTTTCACCAGTAAGGCTATATTAGCAATCAAAATAATTACAGAGGAATTACTATTGTGAATGGCATGGCTATGATATTGTCTTTGACCTTACGAAACAGAATAAAAAATAGTGAGAACAAGAAAGTAAAATACATCATAACCAGTATGGTTTTCGCGACAATAGGTCAACTGCAGATGCCACTTATATTCCTCATTCTTTTATTCAAAAGGTATTAGCACATAAAAATAAATTGTTGTGAATTTGTATCGATTATGAAAGAGCTTTTGACATTGTACTACGTGGTTGAATCTAGCGCAATTAGGTTTAAGTAGTAAATGCTTTACATTGTTAAATCTATTTATAGCCGTGTACGTACATGTATTAAATTGTCTTCAAGTTTTGATATTTGTTAATTTTATGATGTTTCTATTGGCTTGTAAACAGGGAGGGAAGCCACTATCTCAATTACTTTTTATCAAATTTAATAATAATATAGTTGATAAATTAATTTTAATTCATTATCAGAATGTGCAGATGATATAGTCATTTTACAACGGACACAATTAGCCTACAAGCATAGATTGATAACAAATATTGAAACAAACTCGACTCGGCCAGGATCAAACCCGGTCCGCCGGCGTGCGAACCCAATGCTCTAACTACTGATCCAAAGAGTCGACTTCCTTACGCAGGTGTCAGAGATTGTATTTATACCTATGACGACGCATCGTCACATTTTTGAGCCGCGTCATAGAGAATAATGACAATTGTTACGTTACTGGGAAACCCGCTGTTAAATGACGTCATGAAAAATCGTCACATCTGTACACATGACTTTTACAAGGGTAACATAAAATGTTGAAATATTTATGTCGTGCCATAGGCTACCGTGGTTTGCATAAGATAAGTGTGAAATGGAAGGCGAATTTTAGGTAAGTGATTTTTTTGTCTTATTCTAGAATACAATAAGATATTAATTTAATATCGCATTTAGGCGAAATAGACATGCTGATGCAGAGTCAAATAGATTTCAAATAAATATTTCCATGATTATTTTAATAAATGATTTCATCCAGCAATTACCATAGTCTTAGTTGCATTAAAATTTAAACAATTAATGTGATCTATGAAAAACATCTCAGCTATATTTTTCCACCCACTTTTGTATTCAAACTTTATTATGATATCTAAAACCTATTTTGTATTTCCACTAATTAATGAATTATTGCAAAAAAAAAAAAAAAAATAAATAAATAAAAGTCACGGGTGTAAATAGTTAATTCTTATATTTTATTTAAGAAAATAAATAACTCTCAGATATGTTTTTTTTCATCACGTGGATAGTAATCCAATGTACACAATTTTAAAGCCTATATGAGTATTTTATGGATCTGTCAATTAGGCCTCTTGCTCACTTAATATTGTTCTCTTCGACTCGAGTTCGAATCCCAGTCACATTATTCTCTTATGTTCTATTATTTTATTTTGCATGTCTTTATATACTTACTTATATATTTATCATTTTGTATTTTTTTAACTTAATTTCAAAACATGCGTTTATAAACAATAAATTGTATTTTATGGATCTGTCAATTATTTTGTGAATTGATTTTACTTATCTTATATTTCAGGATTTGGAAAGCCTGACTTCGGATCATTTTGGCGGAACACAAGGGAAAACGCTTTGGGGGTCGCAGGCTTTCGATATACAGGAAGAAGAAACCGACTGTATTGACGATTCGCCTGTAAACGTAGACGGCATTGTAGATGGCCGGTCTAGAGACTTCGTCATACCTCCAGCGAATAATGATGCTATGTCTGATAGTGAGTCGGCGGTTGAGGTTGAAAGCAATGATGATGATATAAGACCAATAACCATGTTTAAGAAAGATGGCTGCGACTGCAAGCATAATTGTCATGATTGCTTCAGAATACAGTAGATTTACGACCATATTCTGAATGTACGGGACATGACTAAAAAGAAGAAAGAAGTGTACATCTTGGGGATGATTTCTGGAAGTGACCAGGGCAACACGAAGAGAGGAAAAAAAGAGGATAAGGGTGAGACACAACTTCAGATTCGAAAGCAGAAGCTTGTGCAATAAAATGTTTTTATTTGTTTTTATTGTGTTATGATATTGGGAAATGTGCACTTAAAAATATTATGAAACACTTGGTTGAGAATGGAGCAGTTCCATGGAGTCACGTAAATGCGGGCAAAACGAAACCCGACTCATTAACATACGAGGATGTACAGCGGATGGTTAATTTTATAAGCAACTTTGCTGACATACACAGTATACCCCAGCCAGCCGTTCCACGTGGTAGGGACAATATTCCACCCGTATACCGAGTGCAGAAACAACCAAGTGTGGGCTACATGTCGACTACGCCACCAAGTGCTCGGAAGTACAACCATCCGTACGTGTCGTTAAACTTAGTACTTTTAAAACAATATGGCTGGCATGCCTTTCCCATATCAAGATAGCCAGTCCCAGCGATGACGTGTGTGTGGAGTGCGAGAAGCTGCGTAAGAGGGTGGTGGACACTGTGGGAGAGGATGCTAAGTTGGCGGCCGCTACTGAACTGGGGTATCTCGTTCTGCATGCACAACAGGTATTACTGATTGCATATTGATTGATACTTTGATTAGCTTGCACATACACATGTATAAAATACATTCGATGAAGACAGAAGGTACACTCACTACTCGTTTGACTCAAGTCAATGCGTGAGTTTGCCTTACTTCGCACACCAGATGGGTACTCTGTACTTTTTGTCCCTCAAAAAGGTACAGATTTTTTGGTTTCGGATCGATAGCGAGCCGGCACTACTCAACTTCCTTGTGGATGAGGGTGAGAATATGGGTGACGATGAAGGGATACGCACGGCCCGAACTCTGTGATCTCCATGGTGTACTGGGCGCAAGATCAACGTGGACTTGGATAACCATCATGTTTCATTCATGCCGATAACTGTCCAGGTACACTAATTATTGATTTTTAAAACCTAATATAGATTACATCATGATATAAATGTATATAAAAATGGGAACTGTTTATTAATTAGAATAGTTTCATTCTAAAGGGACACATTTAAAAGTTGGACGGACAAATAATTGCATTAATAAATGTATCTTTTTGTAAATTGCATCGTTCATGAAATCATCTTCAGAATCGTAATGTGTACTTGTTTAAGTGCAACCGAAGTATAGTCAATAGCCCAATAGATTCATTTCTGTGTTTCATTTCTTTCTTTTTTAAGATTTATATATAGCAACATTAACTTTCACAAGTGCAATTATTCTACAGGTCAGAATAAGAATCGATACGTTCTTGGGTATTTCGCGTGGCAAGGAGTGATATCAGGACAACATAACAACTATCGAATATCTGGTGCAAATTCCAGGTACTACTTCTGAAAATGACTGTTGAAAATACAGATAGCTAAATATATAAATGATTGTTGTATTTTCAGATAGTTAAACATATAAATGACTGATATACATTGAACACGATTCTTTGCTTGTATACCATTCCATCGAGTGTATTTAAACGGCGAATTAGTTGTAAAAATCATTTACTAATAATTTCAAATGACCGCCGTTTGTATGTTTTAGGACACGCTCGATGCTTGATTGTCGGTGGGTTTGCGAACTTGAAGTTATATCGACGCTCAGACTGTGAGAATCAGGCCCAACCACAGTCAATGTTCCACCATCATCGCAGTGCGTTATCGTTCCTGGCAGTGGTGGGGATTGAAAAGCTTCATCGTCCAGCATTTCAAGCCCCTTGTCGGAATACGGTATAACATTTGTCTTTGTATTAATTTGTTCTGTGGGATATGAAATAAACTTGAATCAATTTAGCTTCACTAAAAGTAAATATACAATGGATAACATATTTGTTCATAATTTCAGTGGCACCATATATTTGAGCAAGTACCAGTACTTTCGATTTTCTTCATATGAACCAGGTGTCGTCACTGTGAAAGAAAGCCACGATACATGTGAAATGTACCCTCAAGAACCCTGATCACCAGTTCGACACAGTAGAGCGGCCTCCAGATACGTTATGACTAGTGACATATACAAGAAACTCTTAATATTCAAGTTTTTTTTTGTATTTGATGGTCATGTAATGCACCCATTTAGATACGTGTGTTTGTTGTTGTTTTTGTTTTCTTTAATCAGGTGTCGAATATTTTATCTGTTAACAAGAATACAGTCGAAGTCGTCAGAATGTGTTACAAATATGAAGTATGAAAAAGTTCTACAGGATAGTACATTTTACATAATATTTAATTATGCCTTTATTTGTACAGTAAAAATGCCGTTTTATAGCATCTGTTTTTATGCAATATACGATGATGATTAGAAAGAAAAGGATATTTTGGTTGCTAGCAACCACAATAACTTATTTTTGCTTGTTTTTTTTTCTAAATCAGTGTTAAATATAGCAGAGTTAAGGATATTGATAATATTATTGGTTTAATGCACGACCCGAATGATGTTACAAAATGTGTACGGCAACGACGTCATTATAGCGTTTCTGTCGTTAGCTGAACGTCGACACCAATGTTATTCAAAAAGCTGTATATTTAAAACGTATTCGATTTTTGCATATATATTTCCAGATTTTGAGGCCAAGTTAATTATCAGATTGAAAATGCAAAAAAAAAAAAAAAAAAAAAAAAATATCGAAATTTTGTCATCAAGACCAGTTTTCCATGACGCGGGTCATATTATTATACTTTTTCATTAAAATGGGTACTTAAGATGAATATTTCTAAAACAAAATATGCATTTTTGAAAAGAGGAAACAGAATCATACTGAAAAATGTATATTAATGGGATAGAAATAGAAACAGTCGATAACTTTACATATCTGGAATAAATTTCACATATAAGGGTAATGTATCTTCGGCTGTAAACTTTTATCTGAACAAGTGTTAAAAGCATATAACCATCTTTTGTCCATATTCGAGAGAGCTAATTTAGATAATAAAACAAAAATTTCTATGTTTGATATAATGGTTAAACCGATATTACTATATGATTTCATCATATGGGGTATATATAATTATAAAGAAGTTAATAAATTGCATATTAAATTTCTTAAAAATAAATTGGAGTTCGTCAGCAAACACCAGATGATGCAGTTTATGGAGAGTTAATGAGATCCCCGCTATCTGTAATAACAACAGAAAGAGCGCTTAAGTTTTGGCTAAAGATAGCAAGTAGCGAAATTTCATTTATTCATAGTTTTTACACTGATTAGCTGAGTAATAAATAAATTAATTTTTTTTTTTTTTTAAACGTCGAATTCGTAATCAGTTTATTCAGGAATGAAATACATCTATTAAATCGATACCTGAATTGCGATTCTTTTGTAAGTTCAAATCTATTTATATAAAAAAAAGTCTATATATATTCAAAAAATATATTTAACATATCAAAAATGATAAAATTCGAAATGCACTTTTTTAGACTAAGTTGCCATTTTTGCTTTGTTGTACAAATATAAAGAGTTATGCGAAAATTATTTCAAAACTATAGCATGACCTGCAATAACAAAATACGTATATTTATTATCTTTTGATAATGTGAAATTAGTAAATAGTATTGCAAAGGTTATATATGAAGCAAACCGTATTCGGAATGGTACATTGGGTAATTTAACTGTTCCGTAATAAATTATGTGTTCTATATTGTATCTGATAATGTATATTGTACCTGAAAAATGTTGTACTTTATATATACATTTGTACTTTACAAGTTTCTGTTGTATAACTTTGTATTTGGTCAAAGGCAGAATGTTGCCGATTTGCCATAATAAAAATTTGAAACTTGAAACATTTTTTTTTTTACCATTAACCAGCTCTTTTCATCTTCTTTGAATTCAATTACAATAAAAGAAGAAAAAAAAGAAAGAAGAATTGAATACCAAATATTATTGTCAGACAGTATTCGAATCTCTTATTAATGTTATCGCTGGAACTAAGTATGATCTGATTAAATGTTAAAATCAGTTGAATAGGATAGCAACTTTCAATTAGTTTCCCCCCTTAAATGATGCTACCGTTTATATTACTTTTGAAATATAACGTGACAAAGATGGTTCTTTTTTGCGCTTGAATTTAATTGTAGATTTTATTATGACTGTTTGATGAGACCTTGTATCCTTTTGATACAAAACTACTTTGCGGTAATACTGTAGCGTTTAAGAAATACATTATTAATTACATATCTTTTGATATATTAAACTATAGACAACAGTTCTTATACTTTCCATTGTCTGGGTTCTAATAAAGAAATGAGCTGGTTTTTTTTTCTCATCCTTTGATGTAATCTGACAAAAGACACGGAGTAATATTCTATTTTTGAAATATTTGATTAAACTCAGCTTTCCTTTAATTTTCTACATGTCATATAATACAATCACATAATATGGTAGAGAACTTGTCTTGGTTAAAATTTGATAACATTTTTTTTCTTATCTTTTATTTCTTTTGATTTTATTCAATAAAACGTTTAAATTACTTTTATCGAATTTTTTTTTTTTTTTATTCGTTTTTTTTTTCAAACTTCAAAGATTGAAATTTGAAAGGTTTTCTTAACACTACGATTTCTGAATATCACCTTCCTGAAGGTGTTAATCGAAGTTTATAAAAATGCAATTTTTTTTATTCCTTTGATTCCGGTTCTATTTAAACAAGTTCTATTCCTTACAGTAATATCTCATTGCAATTGTATAAACATACTATTTCAAAGTTTGCTTAACAACACATATCATTCGATTACGCCAGATAAGTCGCGAAATTGAAATGATCACAATCTCATTATTACTCTTTTTAAATTTCAACAAATCACCTTTCTTTTTTAAAGCATGTAGTTTCACTGATTAAAATGCTGAAGATTTGCAATTCTAATTTAAAACATTAGAATGCAATTATGACTTATCATTTGTGAATTTTGATTTTGAGCATCTAGGTCTTATCTATAAAATGACCTGATATAAATGTTATATTGATTATTTTATACTATAATTCAATTGTTCAAATAATACATTTAACGCAATGGAATGATTCTATTTTGTAGGTTGAGTATATCAATGGTGCTTTGCAAATTTTTACTAGTGTAATATTGTTTATCTAAAAGGAGGTCAAACTTCAAAGATTATAATCAAAATTAATTTGCAAAATAGCACAAATGTCGGCTAATGAATTTTCTTGGGGTGTTTCTCATCTTTTATAAAATTGACTTTTTATTTTTTATTATTTATTGAGCTCTTTTGATTTAATACTTCAAGCTTATGCTTCTATAGCGACTGTACTTTTACTTGTACTTTTAATAAGACTTTACCCGAGAATACCAGCGTAGAAAAATTAATTTATCCACGATGGTCATGGCAAGAATAGGACATTATTTTATTATCTGTCGATCTCAGGGACCAAAAGATTATAGACACACAGACACACAACTCTCGCCTTATTCCAGCCACTACTTCTAAGATTTTAGAAAGATTTATCTTTCCACTTGAGTAAGAATAAATCAAAGGGAAGTAATTACGGATGTCATATAATTACTACCTTGTAGACAATACTGAAATAATAAAACTAAATAATATGTGGTATAAACAATATAAACTAATATTCAGGGCCAATCTTGTCGAAACATCTTTATATAAAAAAATATAATCGTTTCAATAAGGGAGATATGTGTTTTGCAATTTAGATTTCACGTATCCCAAATGATGTTATATATATTTGGTTGTTACGATCCTAATTAATATCTTAAAACGAGCTAAGTGCCTCTACACTAACAAATGTATATTGTGAATCGTTAAAGGCTGCCGCCGCTGAAAGCCGACTGCATTTTTACTTTATATAAACAGGGATATCACGATATGTTTGAAGTACAAATGAGTGAAATTTAACGCTGTTGCTTGCTCGAGTAATTGTTTAAGTAATTAAAAAAGGAACAATTAGGTACCTTTCTCTGCAAATCCCTGCACGTGCCGTAGTTTAACTACGTGTCCGTATAATTTGACTGTGTTCTGTAACATACAAAATACAATTGGCGTCGTATAGGAGTCAGTCTAAAAAATATTGTCTTCTTAGCGACTGAAATACCACCGTAAGACCTTAAAGTCAAGCAATCATAATTTAATCAAATTTAATAGCTACCTTAGAGATTACTTTACTCTTCCCGGTATTTTCTTTTTATTGTAAAATCAAGAGCAAATATTTCATAGGCAAAGTTTGTTTTGTCATTTGAGTCAATGACATGTGTAGAGACATTAAAATAAAAGAATGTTTCAGAGATATAGTCTCAAAGGCTACTTATAAATAACAAATTTGTATTTCCTTTATCAGGAGAGTACGTCCTACTTCAAAAGAAACGTCGTCGAAATGACGAAATTAAAATCTTGATATGATCTGTTGTTCTCAAATAATGATCAGCTTTTGATCGTAAATGGAATATATTTGTGTTTGTGTAAGTGTTCAGAAAGCAGCTTGGAAATATACACAGTAAGTGAATCCACCTTTGCCGACGTTAAATACTTAATCTAGATTCTAGCATTATCATGAGAAACTCATTAGAAATACTCTTAGAAGAAGAATCATATATTCAGAAACATAAAAAAGAGATCTTTCGGACATGACTAAATGATTTGTTTGGAAATCGTTTTTAGAATGAAACAAGGATTTAATCAATATTTGATCCTAGTGTTCATTATATGGTTCAGAGAAATAATACATATCTTAAGTTGATGCCAAAATGATTGTTTGTCCATCATAGATACGTTTACGTACGATTGTACACGTATTTCGTGCATGTACTCGTTTTTGTTATGAGATAGTTCCACGTTTGCATAAAACGGTATATTTTGTTCCGTTTGATCTCGGCGAACCAGTCATGCTGACCGAATGGTCAGTGCATTGGCCCTAAATTAGGAAGAGCGTTTGTTCGATGGACGTACCAAAATCATTATTAATGTTAATGATATAGCACCCTTGTATGCCGCACAGCATATAAGTGTAGCTCCAGGAACGGTTGATGCTGGTGTAAGAAATAATCACGTCAGTCTAACAGTGAAAACCTATTTTTATACTGTAAATACTGTTTGTTTCTTTGTTTGTTGGGTTTAACGTCCCATCGACAGTATTTGAGTCATTTGGAGATGATGTCTACTTGAGACAGATATAGTGCTGCCACACTGCAGTATCACGCCGTAGACATGTAGCATGATACCATATTATCCTGACACCGGGCCAATCAGTCCTGCAACTACCCTTATATGCTGAGCGCCAAGCAAGGGAGCTGTAACAGTACAATTTTTTACGACTTTGCTATGTCGCTACTGGGGATCATACCCACTTCCACCCGCTCCCGAGGCGGACTGTGGATGGAGGAATATTGTTTAATCATATTACGAGTATACAGTCAGTCAAGCCAGTTATATTGTCAAGACATGTTCTAGCATAACAACAATCATGCTTACTTGGATCATGGAGTTAGATGTGGTCTTTACAGATCATTATATTATCTATAGTTGTAAATTAAATTATTATCTGTTACTTTTGGATATCTCTATAAATTGTTTCAGTAGAATTTTCCCAAAGAAGTCATATTTACAAACGTTTATCGTGTTTTACTTTGGTAGGCATTCGGAATTTGTACTTACCTGTAACCATATCAACTCCATTTTGCCGTGTGCCAGGCAAGGATACATCTGGTACCAAATTTATAAATCTTTGTTTTGACTAGGACACCGGAGGGAGTGCCCCGGCTGGGATTTGATCCGAAGACCTCCCGAACGCAAAGCGGACACTCTGCCACTGAGCAATTGCGCTATTGCGAGCTTTTGGTTCAGTGGTAACATGCACGACTGCGAATCCGAAAGTTGTGAGGTCGCACATCATTGCTGGCTAAGGTTTTCATTGCTTGAAGATCAAACAAAGTACTGTCCATATTATGCAATCTCATTAAAATCATAATCATATCCTTGTTTTCCAAAAGACTTAAAAGTATTTCTCCTCAATCATTCCTTAACTTTGATGAAAAATATATAATAGAAGGTTTTTGTTTCTTTTATCTCGTAATATATAATGTATCAATGTTCAAAAAAGTCTGAAGATAATTCGTTTTGGTTAAGCTATATATGCGCTTTTTCATATTTAATTTTTCACATGTTCATGTCTTACACATATTGGGCCTTAAATATACAATTATTTGACGATCTGACGTGATTATTGGTAACATTACAATTCAACAGGACATGTGTATTACGAAATTGTGTGTTTTAAAAAAGATTTTATATCATTTAAAAATGTAAGTCATTCTTCAGCAAAAGATTGGCGGGTGTTCTATTTTCTCGCCACCGTTTCTAAAGGTCAGCCATTGTGATGCATGAATGTCCTTCGTAAAGCCGTCCGCATTAAACTTAAAGGACATCTGATCCTAAATACTGGGCCTATATTCATAAAGCTAAACATGATTTTTCCTAAGGTAGTCCTCTTCGAAATTTATTTTAAGGAATCAAATACCAAAATCCAAAATCTGGTAGACATGTTAACGAAAAATGCAACATGTGAACATTTTGAAAATAGTCTCCTCCAAACGCACTGATCGGATTTTTAAAATATTTTTGCACAGGTGTTCTTTTGGTCACACTCTACCAAGATTGTAAAATTATTTCGATCCGTTTCCCGTTTTCCTATATGAATATTGTTTAATTTTGAAAGAAAAAAAAGTCTTGTCAAAAAGTACCGGCTGGATTTGATTTTTTTCCTTTTAAGCTCACCTAAGCATAGCTCATGGTGAGCTTTGTGGTCTAATGAATGTCCGTCCTTTCTCGTCGTGAGTCAACCATGCTCTCATCTGAAACTACCTGGCCAACTCATATTTTGATTGCACAGAGTAACGATGAAAACATTTCTTTGATTGCACTTATGAGATTGAACAATTCAAAACGAATACCAAAACATCTCTATGGACAGTTAGAAAAGAGAATGGGCGATATTTGGAAAATAGACCTGGGTAATGCATCTGTTGCGTTCCAAATCGACTGGCTCCCTTTTTCAGTCCTTTATTTGAAACAAGTAAGTGCGTCAAAATATATTTTTGAAATAATGAAACCATCACCTAATGGCTTACCGAGCCACTACGAAGAAACAATTGTGTCATGTTGTTAAATGTACAATTTGAACATCTGCAGTTATTAATCAATAAATTAGTAATTTCCCAACAAGTTAAACCTCTACCTGAGGTCATTGAAACCTCCGAAAACGGCATGATTCTGTTCAAAAAAATTACAAAGAGGTTTACATACAGCAATGAGTTTGCCAAACTTACAAAAGATAACGACATCAGCAGTACTCGAGTTCGCCTAGAGGATTGCGGTTATGTTGTTACAAATGGCAGACAAAATGAAAAGGATTATCATCAAATACGTTATCTTGCTCTTATGGGGTTTGTTTTGATTTTCAGCGTGGGGATGTTTGATATGTAACTATAAATAACCCTTTACCTTCTCTAGACTTCTTTTGTCGCCTTGACAAACATAGGAGACCGAAATCAGACAGATTCGTTAAGGTGATGTCTGATAAGGGATTTCTCTGTTTGATCATACAATATTGTTCAGATTCTACAAAGTCTCCTCGGCAAAGAACAATATATTTTTCCATCAAAAGCCCCAAAAGGAACTGTCTGATCTGGGTATGTTTTGTTTTCTAATGCGTAAAAATGAGTCTATATGAAGAGAATGGTTTATTAATCAGAGCGCTGATAACGCATTTTAAAGTCTTTAAAAAAATTTATAGTTTCTGAAAGAGTGTTTATTCGTGATATACATGCAATCGTGCCAGATGCTCACATTCTGTTGAAGGAATTTACTTATCAAGTTAATAGTATCAATGAAATACAGGCTTTGAAAAATACTATCTGAAGCTTATAAATCCAGTGATACATTTTTGTTGTAACCTTATTATATTGTCATGTGGTTGATATGGGACTGGGACTTATCCATCTTGCGGATATATTTCAAACTGAAGCAAAAGAATTTAATTGTTACACATAAGATATATTAATAAAACACCAAATATTCAACATTACTAAAGGTGTTCAGAAACTTTAGCAAATGAAATGATTTCTTAGAGATATATTATTAAAAGTTTATACTGTTTTGACTATAGTTACCTTCAAAATATTCACTTTTAGCCGGAACACATTGTTACAATATTTAATCCCGTATTTGGAAGAAAATTGGATACGACTCAAGAAACTCGTGAATGTTGACCATAATTGATTTTGAACATATATTTCCGACCAGATAGGCGTTTCGTGACGAGGGAAAATCTTGACGTCAACACCTATACTATAGTTGATAAAGTTTGTGCTTAAGCATCGTCATGTAACAAATGACATGTTAGTGGATGGATTTTTTCTCATTTTTGTTTGCAAATTTTTATAATTTCATTCTAATAAAAAATAATCAGATACACTCCTATCTTTTAGAGCAGCAGGTTGTGTGATTGATCAATGCTTTATAAGGAAATTTATATATTGCTGTCAGAGTTCGTTTAGCAGAACTAGGCATTTTGGCTGTTTCGAAGCCCTATTCACTTTTCAGCTTTTCGCCTGGGCTAATAAAAGTTGAGCCATGTATTATCACCAGTTAAGAGACTATCAATATTATATTTTTTTTCATTTATTTTGGTTACGTCGGGGCAGTTGTTTTGCATTTGCACCCTCGTGGTTTCTGCTCAGATAGAGTATCTTTCGACCTTACCTTATAACCTTAACAACTTTCTCCAGAATGAAGTCAACAGCTGTTAAACCCAAACTAAGCATTTGTGCTAGCTGTCAGACAGGACAGTCAAACATGCATGTTTCTCATGATGGATATGATTTTATTAATATTAGATTTTGAAACTGCAGACCATAGTCTTCCTGAATAAAGGACAACTTTGACTGATTCGTGACCAGAATTAAGTAATGTAAAACCTTCTATCAACTGTGAGGAATTGGTATTTGTTTATCCCATTACCAACACACATGTCATCATGTATGTTTTTGCCAATCTTAACTTACAGGGGCTTTATATACCCTGATTCTGTTTGTTTCTGAACATTTTAACGTTTGTATCTATGAAATCACAATATAACAATCGAAATAGATAAGAACATGTTTGAATACAATACAATACACTTATTTGTACACAATTAACATTGATGAACATTCATTCGTTTCGTATTTTACAGATAACTTCGTGATATTCGAGTATACAGTGCATTTATATATATATATATATATATATATATATATATATATATATGGGCCGCGTCATGGAAAAACCTGCCTTAATGACATTGATGACGTTATCGGGAAATTCTCTTGTAAATGACGTCACAATATTTGTCACATGTTGACAAAATATTTCATTTTTGTTTTCAAAATCAAACTTATTTGTGAATGAATTTGGTTAAAGATTGATGAGGTAATTTCATTTAAAATATTTAAAAATAATACTGTTAAGTTTATTGTTTTGAAACATCTCCCAAGCTTTAAAAAATTGTGGGTGAATTTTCATGTTATTGAACAGTTATTTATTTCTTTACCGGAAAAAGATGGCTATCGGTACTACACTAAACTCGTTTTATCCTGATTTAAAATAATCGCAATGATTTATTTGCCGTTCAGAAGTATTACATCTACAATCACATGTAAAATGCCTTTCAACAATTATATTACATTAAAAATACAGCAGATTTTAATCTTAGAAAATCCTGCACATCGATCTTTATATATTTATATGAAAATATTTTTGTTTCACTCTAAATATAGTTCTATTGTAAACTATATCTAGAGATATAAATGATATTCTAACATCTTGATTATTGCATATTTTTCGATAAAAATGTTGATCTTAATCGACTGCAGAAGTTAAAAGCTTGTCAGTGTAAAGCGTTAGATGAAATTGTTTATGTAATAAATGTAACCCTCCGACCAAAGACAGCCTCGTGGCGGAGAGGATAAAATAGCCTTAAAGTCTAGACTAATCGTGCAAGTCAGCGTCGAACCTCGAATAACTTTATTTTTATCTCCAAATAGTACAAATTCATACACTATATTTTGACGATTTAAATATTCTACATGTTAAATAACTAAATAGAAATCTAGATTAAAATGAACAAAAGATATATGATTAAATCTATAATTGAGTATGATCTTTTTATACATTTATTTTCAGGAGCTAGAACGTATTATCTCTGATCACTTTGGAAGGACGCCTCTGAATACTCCTCTTTGTTCACAAAACTCGGAGCAGAACGAATATGTGACAGACGTTTACGATGCAGACATGATGATGGCAACCTTAATGTAGACAATGTGATTGATGGCAGAGCACAGGAATATCTACATAGGACTGAAGGTGATACCAGTAGTTCAGAGGAAGAGGTCAGTGAAAACTTAGTGACACTGAGAAACACCGACAGTGACTTTCAAATAGTACAATCCTTCTGTCGACGTGGTTGTGCTATACAAGGTTATGCAGTACAAAGTTTTCTGAGGAGGAGATATACGACCATTTCTTGAACGTAGAGAGATGACAAAGGAAGAACTTTACATCATGGGTGTTGTGGGAAATCGGCAAATATTGACAAAACTAATCGTGGTAAAAACGGCAGAGAATGAAACATATATTCCGGTTCCATGGACATGAGTTTTGGGAAAAGGGCCCTTTCTTCTGGTTTTGATAAAGGGAAAACTTTAGAATCCAAAACCCCTGATAAAAATAAAATTAAACCCCGGGTCATGGTAAAGGAAAAAAAAACCACTGTTTGAAAAATTTGGGAAAACCGAGGGGGTTTTACGTTTTTATTTGTAAACCTGCGATAAAAGGGGCCTTTCCCCCCCAAAAAGCTGTCCCGAGAAGAGTAACCCTCCACCCAAAAACCCCAAGGCCGCACCTTTCAAGGCCCTACACGGGAGTCCCTGACCGCCCCCTGCCCAAATGACCCTGGCCGATTAGTTTTTTTAAATTTGGGGTTTTAAAACTAAATTTGGTTTCCCGTCTCCCCCACCCCCCCAAAAAGCTTACCCCGGGATGAGGTCTGTGAAAAGCGAAAAGATCCGGAAGATTTTTAGATTTTGTGGATGGGAAAATAAATTGGCCGCCAGAAAGAATGGGGAATCTGTTTCCGGGCCCCCAAAAAAATAATGATTCCTTAAAATATTTTTTTCCCTACCCCCCTAAATTTTTTAAAGAAAAAAGGGAAAAAGTTATGGGTTTGATTTATTTTTTTCCCCAAAGCAATTTTCCCCCATTTTAAAAATTTTGACAATTTTCTAAGCGTTTCACAGACGTTGAAACCCCAACCCCTTTATGGTATTAAAGAAAATGGGGTTTACACAAACTTTTTGTGTGAGCATCCTTTTAAATATTTTTTTTGACATTTAAAAGGGCGAGAGCTGTCAATGCGTATGAAAAAGCCGGAAACTTTTTTTGTAGAACCCGGGATGGGGTTTTCCCCCTACCTTTTCAACCCTTTAGTCAAAAATAAACCTTTCGCATTTTTCACGTCCGATAGGCCCTTTTTTATTTCCCGTTTTTTTTTTAAAATTTTTTAAGGTACCGTTTGGATTCCCTTTAGAGGGTGAACTAAGCAGGTTAACTCCCCGTCAATGAGGGTGAAACAAGGGGGGATGATGGAAGTGAAACCCCCTGAACCGAACGCTGGGCATTTTAATGGGAGATGGGCCCCTAGACCCATGGAAACGTGTAAAAACATAGCCAACCTGCAGCAAAATGTCCAGGTAACCCCTTTTCCTTGGTTGAATCACCGTTTTGCAAAACCGTTTCAATTCCTCTAAAAAACCCTTTTTAATAATTCTCTCTTTGTTGATTCAATTGAAAAAAAAAAGCCCGGGTCCCTTTTCTCTTTTGGTTTTCTTTTTAAAAAGGAAGAACCCATTCCGGGTTTGCCCTTTTTTAGTAAAGGGGGAAAGTACTTTAAAATTTTATTCTTATATTCCCCAAAATTTGTGTATTGCCCAAAAAACCCTTCCAAGGGCCCTTTCCCATTTTTATATTTTAAAATTGAAAGGAAAACACACCCCGCAAAAAACGGTATAATTTTTTGTCTTAAATTTTGGGTTTCGATAAATATATTGCGAGGAAAATTTTTTTTTTTCCCGTCGGTTTTTGGGGTTTACCAAAAAAAATAAAAAGATATGTTTTTTTGAAGGGCAAAACCCCAAAAAAATTTTTTACTGGGTACTTAAAGTGGGAAAACCCTGAAAAGGGCCCATGGAAATGGTTCACCTGCCGTTCCCGGTAAATGAACCTCCCCTTTTTTTTATAGTGATTTTTTTAAAAGTTTTAGTAATAAATGAGGGCGCTAATTTGATTATTTTGGGGTTTTACCCGTATAAAAATAGATTAACTGGTTAGAAACCCAAAAAATTTGAAGTTGAATTTCACAAAAACGATTAGGAAGGAAAAAAGAATTTAAAAAGCCCGTAAATTTCAGGGCATGCAAAATGTTTGATAGCGGGGGATTTTGGGCCCGTGAAAAACCCCTTTCGGCGTTGATGTGAAAACAAGGATAGTTAGGACCCGTGTCAACCCAAAAAATTGGCCAAAACTGGGTCCGGTATCCACAATAGAAAAAAGAGAAAATTGAAAACCCTTTCCCCTTTCCCCTATTTCCCAAAATTTTTCTGGAATAAGGTGGATTGTTTAGATAATCATTTGTTGCAAAATTTTTCACCCCCCCCCCCCCCCCCCTTAAAAATACACCCAAAAACAAAAAAAAAAGGAAAAGGGGGCCAATGAAATTCCCCCCTTGGTTAAACCCCCGGGCAAATTTAAAATATAAAAAATGTAATCTTTCTTTTTTGTTTTAAAAATTTTATAATTTTCCGGGGAAAAACAATGCCAAAGAACGTATAAAAACCCCTTTAAAATTTAGAGTTTTGTGGATTTTCTTAATTTCTTTATTTTTAACTTTCAGCAGTATTAGTACTTCTAATTTACGTCGAAGGCCCGGATTGTGACGTGAGAGGGCCCCGTGAAGATGCGAAGGAAATTTTCATCCAAAAACCCAAAATTTCGTTCCAGTTTAAGGCGGCCCATTTCTCCGGTCTCAAGGTTTAGCCCCTGAAAGAAAGCATACCGTAAAGACGTTCGACCCTTTTGGGTTTGTCCCGCAAATCCGAAAAACTTTTTCCGCCCCCGAAAACCCAAAAATTAAATTTTCTAAAAAATTTTGTCCCGTGGTGCTTAGTAAATTGTCCCCAAAAAAAACGATTTTATACGAATTTTAAAACCAACAAAATCCCCATAGGTATCGATCGCCCATAAGCGTGGCCCCTAGGGAAGTTTTTAATTTTCCCATACGAGCGATGCGGGTTTTTAATCTGATAAACCCCCCTATATACCCCTCCCCGATTGCGAT
>CM037780.1:12433725-12483725 GCA_021229015.1 Solen grandis | reverse complement strand
TTTGTTATATATAGAGACATACGATTTAAAAGGCACTTAGATGAACTTGTTGACATGACAGATAGGAATTTCCAGATTGAGCTATATTTAGAATTGCACTTGCTGGTGAAATATATTGATTTTTTATTATTATCTGTTTGGCAATTTAGTAAATTAATTACAGGACTTTCACGGTATGTTTCCTGGGTAGACTGAGTAGGCCCAATGTTTTAGTATGTAGCATTTTTTTTCATAGATTTCATTTTTTGAATTTCTTCTCGCTCAAAAAAAAGGATTATATCATATTTCTTACTTAAAATCTGTTTAATATTTCTATGTATTATATATAATGGAAGCTTGATTTTTTGTTATTGTTCATGTAAATCTTTATAGGTTGTAGTTTTTCAGTGCGACTCTTAAAAAAAGAAAAAGATTAAAACCTACCTGTATGGTAGCCAGTCATATTAATCAGATAAAGTTGATGCTAAGGCAAGGTGATAAAATACCCAGTTAAGATGGAAACTTTAGCTTCTGGATGATCCACCAATCTAATGAGTTGGGCAGTCAAAGTTCTGTACTTTAAAAGTTCAAAGGAGGACACAGGTTCTGATAGCTGAATATGTAATTTTGACTGACTGGCTAGAAAAATTGAGACACTCGTGACTGGGAACACAGGTGAAATTAATTCTTTGTATCATTTCAGTCGCCACTGGCACCCGGAGGAGGAAGGTACGATTGAAGATGTGGAACAGGGTCAGGGATCTGGAGACGAGACGATGAATGAAAACATCGCAGCCATGGTGCTGACCAGCCTCAGCGTTAGTCCACAGTCCCCGCCCATCACTGACTTCCGATGTACGTCTTATACAAGGGTCGAATTCCACCAGCAATTCTTAGTGCTAAGTAAAACTTTAAAACTTAAGGGCAAATTTCATTGATTCTTTAATGAAAAAACCCAAAGTTTTCATTCCTTAACAATTATTGTTAGTTATTAAGGTAAATATTCATTTCAGCTTAGCTGTGTATTTGAATATTTCATAAAATAGTTATGGTTGAATGTGTGTCTACCTATTTTAAGAATTTAGTATTACTTAGCGCTAAGTATTTTTGGTGGAATTCAAGCTAGTTCTGTTCCCGTCATATGTTGTAGAAGTAGTTTATTTGTGTTGGTCAAATTTTGTGATATTTTCTCAGTGAGTTACCTGTGAATTATTGAAGATTGGTGAAACTGACCCAGTAACAGGATTATGTGACTAGGTGTGGTATCATGCAGTATGTCTACGGTGTAATACTGCAGTGTGGCAGCACTTCTTTTCTTTCTCAAGTAGACATTGTTTCCAAATGACTGAAATACTGTTGGTAGGAATGTTTAACCCAACAAATTTCTCTCTGACCCATTCCCTTCTCTCTTTTTCTCATCGACTTGTTGGGGGGGGGCTCCGTAGATGAGAGGGTAAAGTCGCTGACTTTAACACTCAGCCCCTCACCACATGGAATCGAATCCCATCAGGGTCATTCAGATTTTCATGTGAGGAAGCCTTCCAGCTGGCTTGCGGTAGGTCGGTGGTTCTACCCAGATGCCTCTGTGCATTCGGGGTCTTCCTCCACCTGTAATTAGGTGGACGTCGCTTTATGGCTTATATACTGTCGAATCGACGGTAACTCAAATAGTCAAGTCTAGTCAGTCAAAGACTTCTTGCTTGCTTTCTGTCTCCCTTGATTTAGCTTATCTCCTTCTCTCACTTACTCACTTATCTCTTTCTTTTTGTCACACTCTTGCTTCTCTTTTTCTTACCCATTAGCCTCTCATAATAACTTCCTTTCTTTCAAGTCTTTTTTCTCCTCTTTCTTAGTATCTCTGTTTCTCCCAATATAAACAGAAATGGTAGTTTTATATAAAATGCAAGAGAAAATTAGCAAGCATCTTGTCATTCTTAACATAATTCATTTTCAGACATGCACACATACAACAAACCAAACCAGTTCTCATCAAGTGCTTCTAGCAGCGGTTTCTATAGCAACCAGTCGGAGAGGAGTGATCCTTCCCCACCCTCCTTGGGCAACCTGAGCGAGAATGACCCCACTGGGTCTGGAATGATCTTCGGACCGTTTTCTCAGGATGAAGGAGTGGACTTTGATGAAGAAGGAAAGGAAAATGATGAAGGAAGGTCAAATAAGGTTTGTATAGCAAAGTAGCTGTTTAAAATGTTAAATTTTACAATTCATATGTTTAGCCTGTTCTTCATATACTAAATCTTTCTTCTTGTAATGGCTAGCAATCATTTTCTGATTATTATGGCCATATTTTAGACCTTATGGTCAAGGATTTCCCACATGTGGGTCCTGTTTTTTGCTGAGGAGACAGCATCGGAAGAGGCAGTAGTTTGATACAAGGGAGTCTGGATGCAATACCCTAGCTCATTTTGCGAATAGACCCCTTGTTTCTTTTACATGCTCTTAATAACCCGGATGCCTCAGTGCATTCGGTGTCTTCCTCCACCTGTAATTAGTTGGACGTCGCTATATGACTGAAATACTGTCGTAGTGACGGTAAACCGAAATAATCAATTAATCTTTTACATGCCCGGTGTATGATATTGCACCAATACACAACAGAAAAGTTTCTGTGTAGAACCAGTAATGAGTATTCTGAGTTCCCATAGCAAACCCATTTTGCCAAGTGCCAGGCAAGGGTGCATCTGATACCAATTTTATACATCATCACTAGAGGAAGTGCCCTGGCTCGGATATATTAGAAAACTAACAAAGTGATATATTTTTTAAAACTTAATCATGCATGTCAGCAGCCAAATTTTGCCATTGCAAAATTAAAACTAAAAATCATATTCATGTAGAGACTTTTGTTGAAAAGAAATAGAAAATAATATTAATAATAATGAAGAAGAATTTTGTTAGAAAAATAAACATTGTCCTATAGAATAACAAAGACCATCTGACATTTTATTTCTTTTTGGGGGAATTAAAAAAAAAGAAGAAAGTATTGAACTGTTCTTTGGATGGTCAAACTACTGTTAACCTTGTAAGTGAAGAATTACAAATATTTATAAAATAATTTTGAATAAAGTAGCTTTTTTCATTTCATTTGTGCAGATGGTTCTTGGCATTTATGAATATATTATATTGCTTTTTCATTATTGATTATTTCGGAAAAAAAATATCCTGATGTCACTAACGTACAGAACATTTCCCCCTTTATATTTTTGCAAAGAAAAAAAAAATATTAAAGAAAAATAAGAAAATATTTTTAATTATGTCAGAATTTGCTCTTTTTTATAATGAAACTGTGTTCAAATATGAAAAAAAAAGCAAAATACCAAGCTTATCAGATTTATCTAAATTTTAAACCAACAACAAAAAAAAAAAAAAAAATCTTCAAATAAAGAATGATAAATGAAAGGCTTTGATGGGTACCTAGGTACGTAACTAGGTTACCAACCAAGTTTGAATGGTTTACTGAATGTTACCCTGTCTACACTGTGTTTGGATGGGTATAATGAATGAATGGCACAGAGGGCTTGTTTATCAACAACAGCTCTCTGAGGTCATTGAACTTGTAAGACGTGGTATAAGGGAGACAACTAGCAATTTAAATTCTTTTTATGGAGGTAGTCTCCCTTGTACACAAGTTTTGTTATGTGAAGAGGATTGAATCTGAAATAATTCTAGAAATATTTCAAATATTTTATTTTTTGTGAAACACAGTGTATGCAAGGTGTGTTCACCCTTGTATGTATGCTTATTAAATTTAGCAGGGTTTTGAATCATAAGGGAACAGTCTTAATCAGGCACATTTGTGTGTGTGTGTTTTATAGCATTTACCAATCTGTATCACCAGTTTTCATCCATATCAGTCTGCGACTAATTCAAATCTTAATCTCATTTTGTAATTTTTGCTATTAATTGTAAACCTGTTTAGACTGAAAATGATGCATAATGACTTTAAATAAGTGAAGAAAGTCTTGGTAGAAACCAAAAAAGAACAGCTTAACTCACTCATATATTGTTGATTATTTCTCTTGGAGATGTACAATCATTTATTTTATGCTAACTGATGAAGTACTGTGTTATATCAGTGAGATGAAATCCATATCCCACAGTGTGGTGATATAGATCTGCTTAAGGACTACTTTTTATATATAAAGGAAATGTAGCAGTAATTAGCATAAAATAAAAAGAATATTTGTTTGTTTTGAGTGGATGTGGGTTATACCTTATCTCAAAGTGATACAATTTTCATATTTTCACTCGCTCTACACGCTCGTGAAAATATGAAATTGTATGACTATCACTAATCAATGAGATATAACCCATATCCTCATGAAAATATGAAATTGTATCACTACTCTATGAGATATAACCCATATCCACTCAAAACAAACAAATATAATCTGTATAATGTTGATGGTATATTATCAACAATCTGTTCCTCCACCTGGCAGCAGATACAGAAGAAGACAATGTACAAGTGTACCTGGCCGTCATGTGACAAGGTTACAGCATCCTGTGAAGCCATCGAGAAACATGTCAGAAATACACATCTCGGGTGAGTCCATTATTTTTAATCCATAAAAAAATGGTTAATGATTCTGTCCATTTCTGGTCTGCCATGTTTTGGTTGTTTACTATCATAAACCATTCCCATTAGTTAGGTATCTGGAATTTGAGTTTAGTGGGTAGAGCAAATGCCTCAGGAAGGGGAGGTCAAGGGGTCAGCAACATACAGAAGTTGTCAAAAAAGTTATGGTACATTCCCTTGCTTGGAGCTCAGCATATAAAGGTATTGGCCCGGTGTCAGGATAATGTGACTGGGTGTGGTAAAAGCCACATGTCTGTGGTGTGATACCACAATTTTTTAGCACAGTACTTTGTCTGGGACCTAAAACCCATCCAGCTAACAAATAAACAATCAAACAGACAATATTGTGTTAGCTAACAGAGAAAGCTCTGAAGGAGCTCTCTTATCTGGGCTTCCACTGTTTTTTAATACTTACGAATAAGTCTATATGAGGTAAGGGATCAATAAAAAACTCCAGCTGTAAGTAGGTCTTGCTATGTATTACAGTGCAAAGGATGATGGTGAGTGGAATGGAGAGGAGGAGTTTTACTACACTGAAATCGAGGTCAACGTGGAGACGGTCACTCAGGGTTTCTCGGACATGTATTCTGTAGCTCCCTCTCCGCCCTTCGAGGAACAGCCCATGTGTGTCATACCGGACCATGACTACCAGAAGAAGGTGGGTGAACTTGTTTAACTCTTTTTGTTAGAGAGTCTCTAGTCTGTATTTACTGTGTGTCATCTGGTGAAAGCAGAGGTGACACATAGGAAGTTACTTTTTTGTCTGCTGTCTTTCTGTCACACTTTTTTTTTGTTAAGCTTCTTTCTGCAGATGACATGTGTTCCAAGGAACACTTCTTGTTTTGATACAAGATGTTTTGAAATTTCTTCAAACTTGTACCTGTTTTGAAAGGGTTATTTATTCCTGTGTTCTAACATCCTGATAACTGATGAGAAAAATGCAAGTACATGTAGCCAATTCACTTAAAAATGTTAATTCAATAAAAATTGCATAAAACTTTTTTTTCAATTCCTATCAGGTAATGGAAATGGTAAACACCTGTATTAGCAGCCAACTGCTTTGAGCAGCCATATTTGAATGTCTGAAAAAGACTTTTTATCCTATATTTAACTAATTGCTATGTTGATGATGTGTGGTTCAGGAGTTCCGGCAAATGCTTGCGTCCAGTGTGCCTTCAGCCAGTGCCATCGTGAACCATACCTCAGCTATGCCGATCCCCATCAAGGTCCCGGACTTCCAACGATCTCTCTCCTGGCAAAACACCTGCACCTTCTCCTCTAGTGTATGTACCATTCTGTATTTCAGTTGTAACAATTTGCAATATTCTGTACTCCTATGTTAAGCATTAAAGAATTTTATTTTTATGTCCTCAGATCAATAGATCAGAGCATATTGTTTTTGGTCTGTCTTTTTGTTTGTTTGTCACAAAACTTTAACCTTGACCATAACACAAAAGTCCTTCCACCTCCAAACTTCACAGGTGCATGCACCTTGATGAGCTCTACCTGCCATGTGATCTTGACCTTCAAATGACCTTGACCCCCAAGGTCAAAGGCCCCACGAGGGTGTAAGGCGTTCATTCAAAAGAAGCTTGTTCTTTTTATCATTACATTAATCATGTAATAAGTGATAAAGAGCATTCACAGTTAAGATCCTTTTTGTGTCAACTGCTGTAAGCAGATGTAACACATAGGGATCTGTCCGTCCATCCATCTTTCTGTCTGTCCGTCACTCTTTTTCCATCATGCTTCAGCAGGTGACACATGTGTTTTAGAGAACACTCTTGTTAAACTTTTTTCCCCATATACATGTGTTTAAATGACAGATCCTTATCAGATATCTATCAGGGCCTGGGTAATGTTGAAGCTCAAATTCTACTCTGACTGCTTAGCAAAGAAATATCCATTGTTTCATTTACTGTTTAAAGTTCAGTGTATTAACGTTCATCAAGTCATATATTTGTATCTGAATATTCATGGGGTAAACATACTCCCTTATAGATGTATCATGGATGAATCCATCCTTGAAATCAGTAACTTAAATCCCTCATGAAGTAATTTGTGAATTGGGCCTGTGCACAATCTGTTTAAAATCATTTTTTTTCCTTGGATTTTTACCGCAAAAGTAGGGGTGAACACTAGCTATTGGTTCACTCTATGGTTTTCAATGTTAAGTAGTATACATTAGTTTTAGATTTAATTCTAGATTCCAAGTTATATTGTTATGTATGGTGAACACATCGGATATTCAAGAATAACAGTTCATGTGTTTATTTAATGCATGTGTTATATGAAGAGCAAAGTAACCAAACTACTCTGTATTAGCAAGAGTTATCTTTCCTTACAGCCGTCTCCACCGATAAGATCACGGCCTTCCCCCCAGGAACGATTGCAGCAGCATCAAGCCCAGTCTCCAAAACTCCACACGACCTCGCCCCCAAAATTGATGAGCATTCACAAAAAGCCGCGTAGTGAGGTGCGAAAGTGTCGGAAAGTGTATGGCATGGAGAACCGGGACATGTGGTGTACTCAGTGTAAGTGGAAGAAGGCTTGTACCCGGTTTCTGGAATAAGCAGCATTCCTTGGTATTACACATAGGGGAACCAGTGATTAAATTCTGCCAACATGAGAATCAGTCCATTTAAAATACCCAAACTGATATTAATTACTTGCAAATAAAAGAAATGAACAGAAGTGGAAAGAATGACTGTACTTTTGTGAAGAGGCATTATTATTCTCTTTTTTTGTAAATGTGTGTGAAAGAAGTTCTTAAGTTGAAACCTTTTACCCAGAAAGTTAGGCCCAAATATCGGAAGATTTTGTATATTTCCTTTATTTCTTCGTATAAAGGATACATTAATGATGTAAGTTTATTTTTAGCAATTCTATAATAATGTGCATACCTTTATTACTTCTTAATGAGTGTGTAGCCTTATGTTTTATATTCTAGTGTGCTATTGTTTTTAAATGCATGGGTCAAAAAGAATGAATAGAATTTTTTTTTAAAAATAACATAGCTCATGTGCTATAACATAAACCTTTAACATAGGCAGGAATTTAATGTTCATTGGTAAAATACATACTTTGGTTCCCTGTCCAAATTTATTGACCATTGTTTTAAATATGGTTTTAATCCTTGCAGTGGTTTTCATCAGTTCAATGTGTCTAAAATGAAGTGCTTGAACAGTTAAGTTTACAAAAAAATAAAGTTTAAGAAAAAATAAAGTTTACAAAAAAATAAGAATATATTGTGTGAATCCATTTTAATAAGAGGATCAATGTAACTCTGGACCCCAAATCTTTGTTTTGTGATTCATTTAGCTGACTTAAGAGCCTGGTGTGGTCCAATATAATGCAATATAATTACAATATGGTCCAGTGTTCTATCCAAGATTAGGCCACATATATTGTGTTAAATTGGAGCTACACAGTAAAATGCAGGCCAATATTTTGCAAATTTTAGATTTGGATCCCAAATAAGCTACATTGTATGATGCAGTTCAATATATTACAATTTTTAGACTTGGACCCAAATATAGCATTATAATGGAGCTATGCTGTTTATGTTACCATATTTATCAGATTACTTTATAATTTATTTTCTGATGATTTTACTCACCTGTGCTTGATATGAAAAGACTGTTACTGTTTATTTTGTGTGTTTTATATATTTCACCTGTCACTCATTGCTGATTGACATTGTTTTAGGGCAGTTCTATGAATTTTGGCCTTTCTAAAGTTTCAAATGTGATATTTTTTTAAGCAAAGCAAATAAAGTACTGTTGAAAAAAAAAAGAATTATGCCACCTATAAAATGATGTAAATTGGTGCTTTTTGGCTACACATGTATATATTTTCTCTAGGAAGGGTGGGATTTTTCAAGATAATTTTTTAAAAATTGGTTATATTTATGCTTTCTGTTGATATTATTTGTTAATTTTGAGAAAATTTCTAATATATGTACCAGTAAACATATTGCATGAATTGCATTGGCAAAACACAATGTATGTTCACGTTTTGAAATTTGTGCAAGGTTAACGACTGGCATTACGTTAGATGCCAAGATTATTGCTTTTAATTCCATCAGCAGTTATCAAAAATAATTCATTTAGTTTTTAAAGTATGAAAATCACTCATCATTTCTTGGAGCATAGCACAATCTTCAAGATAATTATTTTTTCATTACTATGACTGCTGTATTATAACACAAAAAGTAAGTAGAACACATTTTTTCATGTGTATTACGTGTTCGTAATTTTTTTTTTTTAATAATTTCTCAAATAATTCATTTTCAATTCATTTATTGATATAATTTGGTACTTTTTGAGTACATTGAATTTGAACATAGAAACTCAAAATTCAAATATAAAGATACAGTTTTGATTTTGCTACTGTCCAAGATAATTTTGTACTGCTCAAAAAGCCTGTTTGAGATTTTCGTTTTGTACACATGGTTCCCATTGCTATGGAAACAGTAACCACATATGTCAAAGTCTGTCTTCATTCATAGTTCAGAGGTCATGCAAATGGACATTATACACACAACCTATGTATGAATTCAATAAGTGTTGAACACAAGGTCTTTTGATCAATAGTCATAATTTCCTATGTTCAGATAGTATTTCATTGACATGACATATTTCCTACTAGCGCTCTTACAATATAATGAAGAGTAGAAGAATAATGTGTTGGCAACTGCTGATATTGTCTTGAAAAAGATATATTCATTTTCAGTATTTAATACCTAAAATTGGTTTTCCCACTCCAAAAGTTCAGATTTATTCTTGACATTTAAAAAAATAGGAAAATTAAGTTTTTTTGTTTTTTATTTTTTTTTTTCGAGAAGATTTTGTAAATAGCTACCTGTATACTTCTTATGTTATATTTTCTTATTTTTGTTCAGTGATATGTATAGATTGGTATACAAATGTATTTGCATATAAAATGAACCATTTTGGCCAGTATCTAGTTCTCAAGGATGTGCATTCCTTGTTATCTAAAACTGCTTTTAGCAATTCAAAGGCTGCAAGCAAAACTATTAAAAAAAACGCAAATATAGAAAGAGAAAAAGATGGACCTGTCTTGTGGTCAGCCCTAGGTTTCGATTGTAAAACATATTTGATATAATAAAAATGTGACAAGTTCAATATGTTCTTATAATGTTGATATAAAGTTCAAATCTCATTAGTTTCTTCAATTGGCTTTTTGAGTGCACTTGGCAGGTTCTTTTCTTAGAGTTATGTCCCCCTCGAATTTGAATGGTACCATGAGATTGTGTAAGTTCTGTTACTTCAAACTACTTTGGGTAATACAAGATTACAGTAGGATTCACTCATTGTTAATAATTCATGATAAATAAACTGATCTCGATGTTAATTTGAAGATATCATATTTCATTCAATTTCATTTTATCAACCTATATCTATATTTTTGTTTTCATTCAGATTAACTTGTACAGTGAACTAACAGTGTATAAAATTCATGGAAAACTCCCCTGTTAATGGTATGTGACAGAAAGCGTCATGATTGTGTACATGTCTTTCTCTTCTCATTTGATAGCATTTTGAGCGTGTTCGTGTTTTGATAAGCTGTCTACACTAGAAAGAGAAAAAGAGATTTAGAAATTAAACAAGGTTTTGAAAAATGAATGCATATACATGTATTTAATCAAAGATTCAACTTTATAGACAATACATGTACAGAGTTCTCGGAATTACCAAATTTGAGTACTGGCCCCGTGCTCTCAAAAATACTTAAGCCTGAGATTGCCTTTAACCATTTTTGAGAACACAGGGTTTGGCCCCATAATCCTCGAAAAATAAAAATGGTACTCAAGTATAATTTTCCATTAGGTTCAGTTGGGATTTGAGTATGATACTCAAATTTGAGCATGAGATCATACTGAAGTATTTTCGAGAAATAAAGACTCCTGTGTTCCTGATTTTATAATGAATATACACTTACATGTGAAGCCTCCAACTTTTTGGCACATTTTTTGTAAAGGACTCCAACTTTCAGAGTCCTAGGAAGAATTATGATGTGCATATTTATTGATATAACAGTCCACTGTGTTAAGTGTAAAATGTTGCCTTTGTTACATGCATGCTTTGACATTTTATTACCATATTTGCCAGTTTTAGAGCTATTGTGTTGCATAAATGTTCTATATTCTTTGCTGTGTATATAAATAGGCATTTCATTAGTGTAATTATACTCATCTAGGGTAGATTATTTTTCATACCAGTGTAGAAGTATATCTTTTCTTAAAAATTGTGGGAAATGATTGCTGTTGTCCATATATTTTTTAAAAAGTTTCTATAAATTGTTTCTGCCCAATAACCTTTAAGCAGGAGACATTAATTACAGCTTCAATGTGTGGAGGAAACTTTTTTTTTCAATTGACATATAAAAAATGTTTTAAAAATTTCTCAGGTAATCATATGCAATAAATGTGCAGCTTAAATATATGCTGAGTAAAAGCCTGTTCTAAAATCAATCACTTGCAGTCTGATCAGGATTAACACTCTTTGTTACTCATTAGTATCTGTATGGGGGCCTCCATGATTGAGTGGTTATAGACCCTGACTTACTATTATTTAGCCTTTGACCACTCTGAGTTCGAGTCCCAGTTTGATCTCTCAGAGATTTTTTTTTTTTGAGGAAGCCTTTCAGTTGGTTTGTAGTAGGTCAGTGGTACTTACACAGGTGCGCTTGTGCACTCCAGGTCTGCAATTTATTGGATGTCACTATGTGACTGAAATATTGTGGTGACAGTAAACTATATCATTAAGATCTCTGTGAAAGAGACTTATTTTTAATAATATCACATCTCTCATGATAAAGAGTCTTACACAAGTCTGACTAAGAAACTCAAAATTATGTGGGAAAATCAACAACAACACATTTGAAAAATTTAATATTGTCATTACATCAACATTTTGGCTTATGCCTTCATCAAGTTAACAATAAATTTTTAAACATATACAATGGAAACGACATCACCATAACTAACGTAACGTCAAAAAATCAGGAAAATGCAAACATTACATGAACTATTTATAACGTCAAAATGTAATAGGTAATGTTTCGGATATAAAATGCAGTAATTTCTTATAGCTAATTACAATAAAAAACATGAATAGGAAAAAGTGCCTACTATGCAAGAAAGTCAATGTAACTCCATGGAGAGCATTTTAAAATGGGCATAATAAGTTAAGAGCCTAATAATAAAGTATCATACCTTGTAGTTGTAATAAACAAACAAACAAACAAATCTAACCTTGTATTTTAAAAATATGCCAAAAAGTGTTGATTTTTTTTTTCCAGTGTTGAATTTACATATGATAAGAAACCATTTTCTTAAAGAAAGAGGTTCTAAAAAGCTTGGAATTTTCTTAAAGAAAGAGGTTCTAAAAAGCTTGGAATTTTCTTAAAGAAAGAGGTTCTAAAAAGCTTAGAATTTTCTTAAAGAAAGAGGTTCTAAAAAGCTTGGAATTTTCTTAAAGAAAGAGGTTCAAAAAAGCTTGGAACAGTCTGTGATTTTTTAACACTGCTTATAATGTCATAGGGGTACATGTTCTTGTAAATATTTTAACCGGTGCTTGTTTTAATCCAGATAGACCTGGGGGACTCTGCCCTCTTTGATGCTCCAAAAATAGCAGAGACAAACCAAATGCTGAAGGTTTTTCTCTGACTGACATAAATATGAAAAAAATTTCCTTGAATGTTTATGAAGACATTTTTAGAATCAGATCGAGCTTGATAGAGAAGGAGGTAAAATCAGTAATTTCGTTGACATTAAGTTTCGTTGACAATAATTTTTGATGACATTAATTTTGCTGATTTATGTAAATAAGGGAATTTCATGGGTACATTTATTTGTAGATTTTTGCCCTAGAAAACTTTTGGTCTATGGAATAAAGATTTTCACGGGGTGAGTATTCTTGGATAAAATCCTTCACAAATTCAATGAAATTGCTGGTAGTGTACCATAAAAATGAATGATTTCACAAAAGTCATATTTTCACCGTACATATCAGTGTAGCCTTGTGTTTCAAATAGGCAGTAATTAAGTGTGTAATACACTTGATTCAATACCATTTATTGTTTTCTCGATATCAAATGGTGTTTGTGTGGTTTGAATTTACATATAAATACAGTGAACCTCTCTTTGAGACCACCTTGGATTTAAGACCACCTCACCATTAAGACCACTCATTTTTGGAACCAAATAATTTTAAGGACTGCACTGACTATATTTGTAAAATTTACAAGTAAGATCACCTCACTAATAAGACTGCTTTTTGCTGGAACTGATGGTGGTTTTAGAGTGAGGTATTACTGTAGATCTGGTACTATTAAGGTTAAAGAATTAACATTAATTTGTATGCATATCGACAAATATTTCGAAAAAAATGTGAAAGTGAGATCTTGGTCTGCTAATACAATTCCATGTAATCCAGTGATTTCAAGTTTCGCCCCTTAACTGACTTCACAAGATTTGCGACACAAAAACAATATTGGTAAAATACGACCCAGTGCAAATATTTAGAGCTGATTTAAAACTGACTTTATGTGTTCAGATTATACACTGATCCAATTTAAACATCCAATCCCCCTCCATTTTTTGTAGAAAAAATCAGTTCATGTACTATGTTTACATAAACAATTTACATTGAAACAATATCCAACATAAAACATTACAATATGTAGTTCCTTTGAAGAATTAATACTTTTGAGCAAGTGGATATGTTGGGAAGTTTGGGATCAGTAGAAGGGTTGTTTTGCTACCTTAGTTTCATAAGGAAAAATGCAAAGCCCCTCCCACACTGTCACATTTAAATATGTGTATACAGTATTCAAAACATATATATGTAAAAGAAACTGTGTAACTATGTACAATTTTTGTTACAAGCAACTTATTTTAAAGTCAAGCGTTAAATCTATATTAGTATTTATATAATATCTCCATCTAAAATGTCATGTGTAGATATTTAGTTGAAGGATTTGTTTCATCTAAAAATCTTGAGATTTATGTAGGTCATGTTTACAGTTTTTTTCGAAATACCAGCCTACATTTTCGTTGATTTTCACATTTTCCTAGCAAGAATACGTGTGTAGAGTATAAATTTTCTCCAAGCATGACCTATATATAGCACTCAAGACTTGTAATGATATTCTTCTAGTTTGGCCCTACATCCATTTTAAGACATTTAAAAGTTCACTCTCAGGGGACATTGTAACAAATCAAGTCAGCGTTCTATATACACCTTAATGTGTCAATCAATGTTGTTACAAGTGAATTTGTGGTGATTTATTAGTTCTCATTAATTTTGTAAACAATACATGTTATACACAGTTTCGCTAATTCGGGTTCCTGTATCTACATGTTTGACTTTCTGTAAGCATTTTTAAAGGATATTCAGTAATAACTAGTTTTAGAGCAAGAGTGACTGCATGGCTCGTAAACATGATATTTGAACTGGGAATTTTATCTGGAAAAATGACAAAAGCAGTAAATGGATGTAGATTTAAGTTAAAATGTATAAAAATATAATTCTGAAGAAGGTAGAGAATGTGCATAAAATCTTAATTTAAAGTGATATAACAGATTTTTCAGTAACCTATCATCCATTTGGTCCATAAGGGAGTGTTTGGACCACCTAAGGAGCATAGTTTTGTCCATAAGAAACTCAATACTGGTTGCCATTTTCAAATTGCTAAGGGTTACAATATTGCTTTAAGCATACATGCATCTCTGGTTCCCATTTTGGAACATACATGTCCAAATATAGACATAGCACTGATTCCTGATTTTGGGCTGATAGGATGCATTCTTCCTGGACATACAGTTCTGGTTCTCATCTTTAAAATCCCAAATCTTGGTGTTCCCCTATTGTAACTGTTGTAAAAGTTTGATTTCTTTTACATTTAAATGGGGAAACATTTTTTTTACAACTTCTGTTAATCCCTCTCAATGGCTCCTGCCATGTACAGGAACTCTTGTTTTTAAAATTCTCTCTCTCAACGAGGATGGAATTTGCAATCTCTGTATGAAATATAGAACTTAACCCATACCAAACTAAATTTCTTTATTGGTCTTGGCCTTTCCTCATTCTGGACTGTACCATTAGTTATTTATTGGGGTGCTCGTGAAAGATTTATTGACTGCATAGTGAACAGTGAAGAGCATGATCGGACTGTACGGATATGCAGGCTGATCTTGGTCTGCACTTGTCGCAAAGGCAGTCACAAATGCCCACAGCATTGTAAGGGTAAAATATAGGTGAATTTTGACAATATGTATATAAACTTTCAGCATTATAGTAACTTTTAAACAAGCTTGCATGTTGAAAATGCAGTAGTAAGAGTTGGCCGTTTTATGCTTTATTGTCAGATTTGAATTGAAGGTTTTAAATGCATGTAGTTTGGCATTGCTGTTGATTTATTTCAGTTTATTTACAAGAAATATTTTATAAATACGTTACAAGGTCTTGATGACATGCTTCTTTTAAAATGAGAATTATTTTTCTCAGTTATAGCCATATATATATTGTGATAATAGATTCTTTGTGCAATAACATTTTATTCCAGGTCTGTTTTGCTTCTGTATAAACTTGTCTTTCTTTTACAATTGTAAATTGATTGTGAAAACATTTTTTTTTTTGCCTGTAGTGAAGAACTAAATTTTAAATTGAATATTTGGGTAATAAAATAAGAAAAAAAAGTATGAAATATTTTTTTAACAGAAATTTCTGATGAAAAATTTGATATGGGAATTAAGATATTATTAATATTCTACTTACTCTTCCCAGCTTTTGTTCTCCGGTCCATCTGCCTTATCTCCCCTTAACCCAAACTGAGGGCTGACCAAGAAATAATTCTAAGTGCATATAGAAATAGAAGGATATGAAATGGTTTGATGGTCACCCTCAAGTTTTTCTCTACTAACAGTCAAACCTGTCTTAAATGGCAGGCAAGGAAACAATTAAGGACAATGGCTGCGTAGCACAGGTGCTTGCCTAAAGGAGGTTAAATTTCATGTACGTAAGAAATTGTAATATCTGGAATTTTAAACCTGGTTGCTTTAAATAGGTCTACATGAAGTAAAAGTATAAAACAGGCAGGCTATTTAGACAGGTGGCTTTAACACAGGTTTATCTGTAAATGGTAGCTGCATTAAGCTTAATGCCATAAACTATATCTTGCCTTCAGAGTGGATAAACAGCTCTACATACAGTGGAGAAAAATTATGTAACTGCTTCTTGTTTAAAAAAAAAAAAATAGCAAAATTATGATCTCTCGAGGCGTGATAGATATTAATGATAATTCTAAAAAAAAAAAAACTCCAATGTTTCATCATCCAGGAAGAAAAAAATATATCAGATCCTTTATATATATTTTTCATATTGTATAGTTTTTGGTCTTGCCTGCCTACTACACATGTATATAAGTCTGAAGTAATATTTGGATTATCCAGTGTCACAAGCTCCACAATATTTTGCATGTTTCACCCAACTATATACAACCATTTATGTAAATATTTGGTAGAACAGTATTTTTTATTCATCTCATGGGGTTTGCTTTACAAAAAAATATATATTTATATTTCTCTTTTCATTATTATGGGTTTGAGTGTTGATCTTATTTGTTAGCCGTCACATATTTTTTTTCTTTCATAAAGCATATTATATACATGCAAGCATTATGCAGTTGTTGATATAGTTTTTAGGCTTGTTTCTAGTTTGTATTTTCCTCAATATATGTTTCTCTGTAAAAGTCCTAACCAGTGTCGTTGAAAAACAAAACGTTATACATTAAATACGAATCAAATCTATCTTGGTTTGGTAATGCAATAAAGTTGTGGGATAAAAGAAAATCTTGTACAATAATACCATCCAGTGTTGCTAAATAGTTCATTGAAAATGCATAATTTTTTATATATTTATATGTAATCAATAAAATCATAATATATTTACAAGAAAATGAGTTTTCTAAAATGACAAAAAGAAAGCTCAAGTCTTTGAGAAGCAGTCATTATTGTATTTTTAGATAGTGTTAAGACTTTTACAGAAAATTTCAAATTGATTTTAAAATGTGTCCTTGGTAGTCTGTTTGCTTATAATACCGGTAATTTGAATTTGTTTATGTGTTGCTTACTTTGTTAGAAGTTTGATTTTCCGTTGACATGTGTATAAGTGTAGATACGAGACGTGTACTATAGCTTCATCATAATTACCTGATCATATAAGAGTATATATGGATTATTGAAATAATAAAGTTTTAATTTAATTGTATCTGTTTTCCTTTTGATCCATCTTTAAACATTTTGCTGGGATTACAGGTAGTCACAGTGGCAAATGTGGTTAGAAAGTTTGTCCTGTAAAAGAGGGTTGTTGGTTCGGTTCCTGGAATCAACATACCAAAGTGGGCGCTATATATAGTAATGTTGGACTGATAAATCAGCTTGTTGACAAATCGTTGAGGAAGACCGTGCTGAGTAATCGTCTATGGAGAGTACATTTACTAATAATATACATGTACTGTTCACTTAAAATTTATAAAAGTTTTCAAATACTTGACTATTTGAGTTTACCGTCACTTCGACAGTATTTCAGTCATATAGCAACGTCCAGCAATTTACAGGTGGAGGAAGACCCCGAATGCACAGAGGCATCTGTGTAGACCTACCGCAAGCCAGCTGGAAGGCTTCTCAAATACATAAAAGGTATTTTTGCTAAGATATGGGCAATTTGGGTATGTTGAAAGAACAACAGAGTGATTTAACTTAAAAAATAATGGATTTAATATTAAACTGCCTAGTTTAGTAGGACACAGTCAAGATAAGTAATCAATATTCTGTAACAATTTTAAGTACACACAAAATCCTTTAACATGCTTAAACCACATGCAAAAACAAACACAAGGACAAAACTTCCGTACAGGAAGTAGCTCTCATTTGTAAAGCTTTTACCTCATAAAGACTCATTTTGACGCAATGACAAACATATGTTTGCTATTCAATATTGTGGCTCAGACCCTACACAGTTCAGTGTGGTCATACCACGAGGTATATGACGTCATATTAAGCTATTGCTATTTTGTATTGATTCAGATGGAAAAACTGATTAAGTATTTTATTTCTTTATCAGTTTTTATGGTATATAGCACATGCAAAGCAGAAATTTGCACTCTAGACACCAATGATTCTTTTGTCAGATGTAAATTTTTCCATTCTGGAAAACTTTCAGAGTTTGTTAAATTTTGTTTGCTAACACGTAAAGCACATTGCTAATAATGTTTTCCAGAGTGTTAGGAAATACTGTACGTCTGACAAAAGAATCATAAGGGTTTTGTCTAATGCACAATTTTTCGCTTCACGTGCACTACATCCCATTACAAGTGGTGAAGATATATAATACTTTACAGCAGTTTCCTTTTTCGAATCAAGGCAAATTATGCTGCATGTTTTTAGCTTAAAATGACGTCATATACCATGTGGTATGGCCACATTGACAGTCTGCACAGCCAAGAAAATTCCATTGCTTCATATACAATTCTAAGTTTTGTAGATAAATATTCATCAGGTTATAAATTTGTACATGAATGTTTATGAGGTAAAGGGTTCATATGAATTTATAAACAAGAGTTCTGTAAGTAGGTGCCAACTCATATAATGATGACGATACAGGCAATGAAAGATGTGGCCTACAAATTTATGCCATATTTTTTAACATAAGTCTTTGGCCTTGAAAATGTCAAAGTCAAAAAGATATATAAACTGATCTGAATCAAAAATTGTGTTCATATGAAATTGAAAGAAATTCATTTTTATTATTAAGTCTTAAGAAACTATGGTCAATACTGCGGCTTTTATACATGGTTGAGAATGAACACACACCCCTCAAATTAAACAAGAGTGTTCTTTAGTGTCATTTGCTGAACTGTGACAGGCAGACAACAGAAAAATGATCCTTATATGTGTCACCTCTGCTTACAGCAGGTGACACAAAACAAGAGCTCCGCTGACAGCGGGGCAATATACGCCCGAAGGTATGTATTGTCAGGGAATATCCTAAGACAAAAAGGATAAGCACAAACATGTATATATAAAGTATTATTTCAACAAGAAGGATTGGCAATGTTAATCTTCAAGGGCTTTATTATAACAGTGGCTACAAATAGGTTTTTCATGTTTCTTATTATGTGAATAGTGCTTTAATCAAGAGTTACCTCATTACCAGCTAACCCAACATAGTTTATGGTCAGTGTAATATGCTTCTTTGGTTCCACATATACAGTCTTCAATGTTGGTGAATATGAGGTCAATTGTGGAGTTATTATCTGTGGTTGGACCTGTCATGATCTGTTTGAAGCGGACACAAACAAAAATACTAACTTAGCACCAGTTAAGATATTTGACCTTAAATTGTGACCTTGACCTTAAACCTAGCCATCTGAAAGCTATGTTCTGCACATCCTCTCACTCTGGGTGATACTTCTGCCAAATAGTTTCCATTTACATCCAGCGGGTCAAAAGATACAGAGCGGACACAAATATACTTACTTTGCTCCAGTTAAGATATTTGACCTTGAATTGTGACCTTGACCTTGAACCTAGCCATCTGAAACCTATGTTCTGCACATCCTCTTACTGTGGGTGATACTTCTGCCAAATAGTTTCCATTTACATCCAGCGGTCAAAAGATACAGAGCGGACACAAAAATACTAATTTTGCCCAGTTAAGATATTTGACCTTGAATTGTGACCTTGACCTTGAACCTAGCCATCTGAAACCTATGTTCTGCACATCCTCTTACTGTGGGTGATACTTCTGCCAAATAGTTTCCATTTACATCCAGCGGGTCAAAAGATACAGAGCGGACACAAATATACTTACTTTGCTCCAGTTAAGATATTTGACCTTGAATTGTGACCTTGACCTTGAACCTAGCCATCTGAAACCTATGTTCTGCACATCCTCTTACTGTGGGTGATACTTCTGCCAAATAGTTTCCATTTACATCCAGCAGGTCAAAAGATACAGAGCGGACACAAAAATACTAATTTTGCACCAGTTAAGATATTTGACCTTGAATTGTGACCTTGACCTTGAACCTAGCCATCTGAAACCTATGTTCTGCACATCCTCTCACTCTGGGTGATACTTCTGCCAAATAGTTTTCATTTATATTAAGTGGTTCAAAAGATACAGAGCGGACACGAAATTGCTAACGGACGGACGGACAGACGGACGGACAGACGGACGGACGGACAGACGGACGGACGGACAGACGGACGGACGACCAGCGGCATAACATAATACAGCCCTTCGGGCGTATAAAAAGGAAACATGTATAATGTATGTGCATGTGTGTGTGTGTGCATGTGTGTGCTAGACTTAGATCAAAGTGTGACATCTATTTAATACACCTGATACACATTTTAACGATGTTGATAATACAGTTACACTGCTCACGTAGACGTCGTCAGCCGAGTGGCCATCTGTCTTAAGGTGTTTCGCCCCTTTTACAACTCTGTACACCCTCGAGATGGTGGGGCAGGTAGACTGATCAGTTTCTACACCCGTCTACGTTAGCTGCCAGACTGTTTTGCTTCGCTGGAGCCAAAGCCAACTGGATGCTTTCTCGGCAGCTCTACTAAGAGCATGGATTGTAGCTTTTCGAGCTCTTCCTTGAATTCCTAATGCTCCAAGCATTCTCCAAGTTGACTGTGATGGGAAGCCTCGGCATCCAACTTCAACTGGGAAGACTTATGTCTTCCATCCTATGTCCCTGCATTCCTGGGCTAGTTCCTGGTATTTTGCCATCTTAAATTCGTAGGACTCTTCAACTCTCTCCTCCCATGGCACCGTCAATTCCACCATGATAACTTGTTTCGGGCTTTTGGACCATAAAACAATGTCTGGACGGAGAGATGTGTAGGCAACTTCCTCTGGGAACTGAAGCCTCTTCTTCAGATTGACTCTCATATCCCAGCATCTGGATTCGTGCAGGATGCCTGACTTGGTAATGGAGCGGACCTGTTCTTTCTCTCCTTCCTGAACAAAGTGTATATGATGGGACGTCTTCTGGCAGTTTAACAGTTTGGATAAAAGATAAGCATTGGTAACCTCAGCGGTAGAGGCCAAAATATGCCACTAAATAAAACGTTTTTTTGTCTATGCTTACTGATTTATTGAAATCTTTTATCTCCTGATGAAATTTCCAACCAAGATGGAATAAGGATTGTGTCTCAACATTCATATGAAAAATAGTCTGAGAAATAAAGTGAGAAAAATATTTACACCAAAACAAAACTTGATAACCTAATCTACATAAAATTTTAAGGGCTGACCATGAAATTTTCTAAGTGCTGATAGCAATAAAAGGAGACGGAACAGTCTTGAAGTCAACCCTCAATTTAAGTTTAAAAGAATGACAATAATCAGTGGTCTTGTTATTTCTTGAATACTGGTCATCAATCAGGCAAGCAAAACATTTACAAGTAACGTTAGATATCTTTTATTCCCATGAACCATTCCAATATTTAAGGATTAGTCAAATGGAGTCCTGTGCTTATCCAATAGCTACATTGTCATGTGATCAATGATTGAAATGGTTTCTTTGTTATACTGTTTGTGAGCAACTGATGTAGTCATGAAATGAAAACACATCCATTAACAACTGGTAAAGGTGAGCTAAAACAACCAATGCAAAGGCTGGAAAGCTGTTTTCTAGTACATGTAATACACAAAAAATTTCAACATTTCATTAACTTTCATTCATACTACTGTCTTTATGAGATAAACTTTTATACCAACAAACTCCCTAATAAGAGAAGGAACACTTCCTCTATGGAATGATTTCTGATTGGTGAAAATGTGTTTGAATATCATCACAACAAATCATAAAAGTAGTCCAACCCCTGGCCTATTTCCCAAATGGATATTCCTACGCCGAGTTCCCCTGCAAGTTCAATTCTGTCGTTGATTGATTGTAGGTAGGATAGTAGACCTTGTGCCTGGTTCCTCCTTCACTTCTGAAATGATACAAATTCAAAACATAGTATGAAATATTGTAATGAAGTAAAAACCTACTGTCCTGAGCTGGAATTAAATTCAGGACTTTCAGAAAGAAAGTCACTCTATAAAATTGTTAAAGAAGCTAGCTCAATAGTAAGTCAGTACAAAAGCCTTTTAATACCTCTACTACATTCACCCCCGGGAGTATGAATGTCTGTGGGACTTTCTGCCATCCCCTCTGTAACTGAGTTATTTACATTTTGGCCAAATGAAAAAAAAAAAAAGAAAAGAAAAAATAATTCCCTAAGATGGAATTGAACACAGGACCTTCTGGATGCAAGCTGAACACTTCACAACACTGCTAATACACTGGCAAGAAAGTACAATTGCCATTTTATACCTACTACATAATGTTACCAAATCTGATGACCAACAAACTAAGTACAGCCAAGGTCAGGAATCAAACCTAGGGAGGGGCCTCCATGGTCAAAGGTTTATGTCAAAACATAACCTCACTGAGTACCTTACTGTTGTGGGTTTGAATCTTGGCAAGCTCACCAGATTTTTTATTAGGAAGCTCTCCACTTGGCTTAAGATAGGTCTTTGGTTCTACTTGAATGCCTCTGTGCATTCGGGATTTTCCTCCAACTGACATTAACTGGATGCAACAATACAACAGAAATACTGTTGGTTAACACCAACACAACAAAAACAAACCTAGGTGACATAGTGACTTGAAATTTTCTCTCATTAAAAGCAAAAAATATAAGTCAAACCATATATTTTTTCCTGTATTTATCTGAGATATATCTAATTAAGTTGCAAACCCTTTACCTAGGAATATTCAGGTACAAATATATAACAAGATTGATATTATTTAACCCTTTCCCTCATATAGACTCATTTTGACGTACTCAATAGGTACCACATAAAGCCTGATCTGCAGAAAACCACAGTTAAACCTTACCAAATTTAATAACAAAATCCTCATTTCCAGACCACTGAGGAGCAGCGAACAGCATAAAACCTGATCAGCCTGCGAGTTACTCGCAGGCTGATCTGGTTTTATGCTGTTCGCATAGGTCTTTTCATGGTTTCCTCTATGAGGGAAAGGGTTAAATGAGCTTTAAATGGTTAAAGCAGCAATGGATTTTCCATGCTAACTATGTAGAATTTGGTATATTCTACGAGAAAACAGAGAAAATCTAAGAGCTGTGTGCATTGGTTCTTCTCTATCTACCAAGGTGTTGAAACATGTCTATTTGAAATGAAGGGTGAACATGAGTACATATGTACTTACTTGTACTCCAAAACATGTTCTGCTTCTGCTTTACTCCACTGAAGTTTAGGTTTGTATTTCTTCAGGATTTCAATATATCTAAATATAAAATGTAGAGGAAATATAGGATATTTGTTTGTTCATCATGTTGTACGAGCATATTTCATTGCAAAAATACATATTTTTTCTATTTGTTTGTATTCAAATTAGAACAATTTACCGATATATTTTTATCTTTAGTATCTGCAAATTCAAATTTCATATATTTTTTGCAGATCTGAAACATAGGGATACAGTGGTCACACGATTCTTCGAGGTCGGACAGGATCAGTAAAATAACTCGAAGAATCGCCGTATTTGTGGAGTCATTTATATGTCAAAATTCAATACATTTGTTGATACCTTAACGTCATCTTTTCATTAATTATTTTGTTATGTTTAACCTTTAACAGTACTTTTTAAACATACATATTTTTAACCATTACAAAAATAACATGATCATAGCTTTCTTTGTGAGAATCAAGTTACTTTTTTTACAGACAATTTGTTTGAAACCCTTTGTATGAATTAGTGTATATGATGGCATTTCGTAATTTTTTCGTATTAACACTAAACATTATGCTTTGGTTCTCCAAATTAATGATTACAGAGAAAAAGAACACCACTCAAACAAACAAAATCGGCTCCTTTAATGACAAATGATTAATCATGCAGACCCATCACAGTTTGTTACATGATCAGTAGGTGTGAAAATATGTTTTATATGGCCGTGTTGATATCAGATTCACCTATGTACTCTCTGATGTGTGAACCAAACCATCTCTACCAAGGTGTTAATTATAGGAATAGGTGGTCATAGGGCCAGAGTATGGTTATCAAGGAGATACAGGGACTTTGAGGAATTGCATAGAAATTATATAGGATATACTATCTAGGGACCAAGGACGGAGCTCGAGGAATCCAAAATCCTATGTTTGAAGAATCTCCCATAGATTTATATAGAACAAGAGGGCCATGATGGCCCTGAATCGCTCACCTGAGTACCATTGCTTCAACTGATGTCAAGGTTTTTAAACAGACAAGGATTCTGATATAACTTAATCTAAAACATTTTACCCCTGACAATACTACACACCAAATATCTAAGCAATGGGCCATATGGTTTCAGAGAAGACTTGGGCGCAGGGTCATTTATCACCGTAGGGCCAAGACTTTGAAAATCTTTGTAATGAACCATTAGATGCTACTACATACCAAAAATCTTAGCTCTAGGCCTTATTGATTCATAGAAGAAGATTTTTTAAGATTTTCCTATTTAACTCTATGTAAAACAAGTGACCCCTGGTGTGGGGTCATTTATCACCATAGGGCTATGATTTGTACAATCTTGGTAGTGGCCCATAAGATGATGCTTCATACCAAATATCTAAGCTCTAGGCCTTATGGATTCATAGAAGAAGATTTTTTAAGATTTTCCTATATAACTCTGTGTAAAACAAGTGACCCCTGGTGGGGGGTCATTTATCACCATAGGGCTATGATTTGTACAATCTTGGTAGTGGCCCATAAGATGATGCTTCATACCAAATATCTAAGCTCTAGGCCTTATGCATTCATGGAAGAAGATTTTTTAAGATTTTCCTATATAACTCTATGTAAAACAAGTGACCCCTGGTGCGGGGTCATTTATCACCATAGGGCTATGATTTGTACAATCTTGGTAGTGGCCCATAAGATGATGCTACATACCAAATATCTAAGCTCTAGGCCTTATGGATTCATAGAAGAAGATTTTTTAAGATTTTCCTATATAACTCTATGTAAAACAAGTGACCCCTGGTGCGGGGTCATTTATCACCATAGGGCTATGATTTGTACAATCTTGGTAGTGGCCCATAAGATGATGCTCATACCAAAAATCAAAGGCTAGGCCTTTGGTTTCGGAAGAAGATTTTTTAAGTTTTCCTATATACCTATGTAAAACAAGTGACCCCTGGTGCGGGGTCATTTATCACCATAGGGCTATGATTTGTACAATCTTGGTAGTGGCCCATAAGATGATGCTACATACCAAAAATCAAAAGGCTAGGCCTTGTGGTTTCGGAGAAGAAGATTTTTTCAAGTTTTTCCTATATTAGCCTATGTGAAATCAAGTGACCCCTGGGGCGGGGCCAATTTTGACCCCAGGGTCATAATTTGTACAATCCTGGTAGACAGTCATAAGATCATGCTACATACCAAAAATCAAAAGGCTAGGCCTTGTGGTTTCAGAGAAGAAGATTTTTTAAATTTTCATTTTTAAAATCTATTTTTAGCTCCTGTGACCTAATTATGCGATGGACCAGAACCATTTATACAACTTTAGTAGAGCTTCATCCAAGGAACATTCCTGCAAAATATTTTTCAAATTGGCCAAGCCGTTTAGGAGGAGATGTTGTTTGAAGCAATTGTTGACGCCGGACGCACGCACGGACGCACGCACGGACGCACGCACGGACGGACGCACGGACGACGGACGCCGGACAAAAGGCGATCAGAAAAGCTCACCTTGAGCACGTTGTGCTCATGTGAGCTAATAAAAAGGGCTAGAATAAGAGACTGGGCTTGTAGCCGGTATTCAATGAATCGCCACATTGAGGAATCGCGTGACCACTGTACTTCATTTACAGAAAATATTCTTTCCATTTTATATAAAGACAATTACTTATGCTGAGCACAAAGCAAGGGCAATATGTCATTTTTAAAGACTTTGGTATGCTGAGGCCTGAGATCCAAACCAGACATCATTAAAAATATGTTTATCTGCCTTGCTCCAACAAACTCCAAATATTTTATATTTTATTAATCCTAGACTGAGATTTTTTTTCTTCAATTCACCCATTTTGCTTTTTTTTCAATTTTGCTCATTCCATTCTTTCCGCTGTTTTCATGTCACTTTCAATCGAATATCCTCTGCAGTTTTCATTCGAACATGTAAAACAAAACAATGTTTGATGAAGCAAATAAAGACTTAAGTAAGCTTAATATGTTTATCCCTTCATCTTGAATGCCATTCAGCTTTGTAATTGTCAGAGCTAAAATAAGCAAAAAATAAAAAATTCTATCTACACACCTCAAAACTTCTTAGTAGGAGCACAGCAAACAAACATATTTTTAATGGTGGCCTTACAAGCAGACGTCCTAGCCACCTGGCCACAGGATCAGTACTTATTCTTTTGGCTTTTTGAGATGTAACAATAAACATCATTATATATTATAATCATCTTTAGATATTAAATGGATGAGTGGTAAGAACAATTCTGCAGAATAACCAGAAGGTAGTTGGTTCGATTCCTGACCATGGCATACAACATACACACCAAAGTTGTTGGTAATGAATGTTTCATACACTCACCTGTTTCCCACAATAGGCTCACCTCCTCCTTGGAAGTAATCGTTACCATAGAAGTTGAGGCCCAGGAGGATTTTATGCTTGTAGGGGGAGTTACCTGAGGGGTCAAGACTTTTCACACACTGCTTCACCCATTGGATGGGGCTATTGGGACCAGGCCTGAAAACACAGAAAACTAATTGTTGTTTGGTGGATTTTTATGTAGCTGCAACAGCACTCAAGTTATAAAGCAACATCCAGATAATTACAGGTGGGGCAAATACACAGAAGTAGAACCACTGACATGAGAAGTCTGAGAGACCCTGCCTAGATTTGAATCAACAGCAATGATGCTTAGTCAACGTTTTCACTCACTATGTCACAGAAGCCCCTTATTAACCTGTAATTATCTTTCATGGGACATAAGTTCAGTCTTATATTGAATTTCCTCTTAACCCTTTCCCTCATATAGACTCATTTTGACGCACTCTATAGGTACCACATAAAGCCTGATCTGCAGAAAACCACAGTTAAACCTTACCAAATTTAATTATAAAGTCCTCATTTCCAGACCACTGAGGAGCAATGAACAGCATAAAACCTGATCAGCCTGCAAGTTACTCGCAGGCTAATCTGGTTTTATGTTGTTCGCATAGGTCTTTTCATGGTTTCCTCTATGAGGGAAAGGGTTAAGATACAAACTGACTACCGTAAATAAATGATGAATTTGTTCTTGTTGTTTAAATGCATAGGTATTTATGTATTTGCTAATAATTCAAGATTTGCTTTCTCTGTGAAGTTTTTATATGTCTTTTTCCATATAATTACTGCCACATTGTTTGCAAATATCAAATCACTTATTTAATGACATTTTTATTACATAACTATCATTTATTGGTGTCAAAAGAATTTAGTAAATCATTTGCTAATAATTCAAGTATTTTGCTTTCCCTGTGAAGACATGGCACAGTTCTCGTCTGCTGCATTAATTTGACACTGCTGTAAAAAATTAGTTATCTGTACCCCATACAAAGCTACACCATATTTAGCCAATCAAATTGCAGGAAAAGTAGGGCCAATAAATAATATCACTTTAGGCCCTGGTTCGACAGTGATATTTTTTTTTATTGGCCCGCTTATTGAGATCATCTCTTTAAATGTTATAGGGCTCAAAAGTAATTTTTATGTAATAATACATTATAATGAAGCACATATAAATTTATCTACATGGCACTATAGATGTGGGTTACACTCTTACCTGGAAGGGTTGGAAAAGTCATACGTCATAAGTGAGAAGCCGTCCATCAATGGCGCAAGCTCTTCAAACTCCTTCTGACCAAAGGTTCCTGCACTATTACAGAAATATTACACAGCATTTATTTCTGGTGTATTACTTAGGGGTTAATTTAATGTTTTATCTCAAATAGGAAAACAGGAATAAGGATATGTGTCCATACGGTATATAAGTTTTTAAGTATTGTTTGCTTGATAGGTTTAACGTCCCACCAACAGTACTAGTATTTCAGTCATTTGGAGACTATGTCTACATGAGACAGATATAGATACCACACCCAGTCACATTACCCTGATGTCAGACCAACCAGTCCCGGAACTACCCTTATATGCTGAGCACCAAGCAAGGAAGCTATACCATTACCATTTTTTATGAAGATGGTATGTTGTGGCTGGATATTGAACCCATAATCTCCTGCTTCCCGTTTCTAAGTCTTACTTAATGCTAAGTGTTGGTGGAATGTAAGCCAGGTATGATACCTCCCTATCCAAACTTGCAATATGGCTTCAGAATACTGTGAATAATGTCAAATACATTTACATATATCATTCCACAGTCCTTATTCAGAACAAATGGCACACAGCTTCAGCTATTTTTTAGCAATTCAGGAGTCGTTCCTCTGAACATATTGGGCAAAAAAAAGTCAGTTTTCTTACTATTCATGATGCTGAACATTCCCCAAATTGTTTGATTCTTCACTTATAATCAAATACTGGTATGAATAGCTCTTAGAGATAAAAGTCTAAGCCCTGTTTTCATTAAGCATGATCTCCGGTTCAAATCTGAGTATCATACTTAAATCTCTATTGAAAATAATGGGCATAGATTGAGTCTGAGTATGAAAATCATATTCAAGTATTATTTTTATTTTTCGAGAACGTAAGGCCTGGGCTCCAATTTAGGAGTTAGTGAGAGGTAAGGCCAAATGGTAACAAATCCTTCACTTACTTGTGGGCCGAAGGTGGTATGACAAGAATCAGGGATTTCTTGGCCTCCTGGAACTGTTCTGCCATGTGGGTTAGGAAGTGAACCAATTCCCTGATGGGGATGGACAGAAGAAACTGGTATGTACAACATATTAAGTGAGACTTCAGACAGAGAGTCATGTAATGTATATCTAAACAGCACTGGGAACAAGTTATATGCGATTTTTAAGGCCTTCATCCCAACAAAAAATTATAAAGTTTATGGCAAACATTTGAGTAGAATACACACACTTTGTGTACAAATCCCACTACACTCATTGCAATAAAGGTCTTGCTGAAGTTTTTAAATCTTATACTTCTAAAATTAAATAAGAGAATACAAAGCAGTCTTTTGCAGCTTAATTTGTTATAAATGTTCATACTCTATCTCCTATATAGCTGTATGGATGATTGGAGATGAGTGGCCCATGCAATATGTACACTGTGCTAGAGTCTGAGAAACACCCCTGCCACTCAGTACCATTTCCAACTGTTTCTTTCTTTCAAAAAATGACTTTCCCCATTCAACAAAAAATTTTATGACATCTGCAGCTCAACTTTGACATCAAAATCCAAATTGACACTGCTATTTTGTTTTACAACAACTTCTGACAAAGGCGTATAGTTTGTATATCTATTGAGCAAATGATTTCAAACTTAATCAGAGTGATGTCAACACTGCATTGTTACAATGACTTTAGTTAAAATTATTTCATCATTTTTGTAACACTTATGATATGCACAGCAGTTTCTTCCACATATTTAAAATTTAACGGTGTTCTCCAGGAAACCATACACATACTTAAAAGATAATCATAGTTTTGTAGTCTGCATTACATCCATTTGAATGATCTGACACAGATTAATAAATCATTGAAAGTTTAAACTCAGAGTGCTATTTATGATTTGAAAAATCAACTAAGTTTTGATAGTATCCGAACAAGATTTGTAAATGCCTGGAACCTAACTGTCAGCCTTCCTGTTACAGGGGGAAGCACTCTAACCATTCAGCCTTATATACCAGTAACATGACTCTGCAGTAAAAATGGCTCTTAACCCTTTCCCTCATATAGACTCATTTTGATGCACTCAATAGGTACCACATAAAGCCTGATCTGCAGAAAACCACAGTTAAACCTTACCAAATTTAATTACAAAATCCTCATTTCCAGACCACTGAGGAGCAGCGAACAGCATAAAACCTGATCATCCTGCGAGTTACTCGCAGGCTTATCTGGTTTTATGCTGTTCGCATAGGTCTTTTCATGGTGTCCTCTATGAGGGAAAGGGTTAACAAATGACAAATCACCTACCTTTTAGCTGATCCACCCAGCTGAGACCATATTTCTATGACTGCTCCACCAAAACTATATTCCTGCAATGAAGGATGAAAAATACTACCTATCATTCTGCATATTTTAGTGTAAGATTGTGTTATATTTCACTAGTGAATATAGAAAAAATATTTCACTACAACTGGGGCCAGAAGTGAGGATATTAATTTTCTCAATGATTTCAAATCAGGGGTAAAACAGGAACCTTATGGTACAATACTTACGAGGTATTATAATTTTCAGTATGGTACAGTACCAATTACTATCCAAGGTGTCGTTTGCATGTTTAAATTGTTTGAAGATTTGCACCTCAATCTGACAAAGCTTGCAAGCTGTGATATTTTTTTTATGCTTTCTTGAACTGAAGTTGAAATACTTCCTAGCCTTCAACCTGTATAATGGGTGAGTGTCCCTTAATACTATCTACATCTGGGCTTTTGTAAATAAAATCATGACAAAACACTGCATTTCATTGGATATGTCACATAGCCAATAAGAACAAAAGCCACTCCTTTGACTTATGCTGATTTGTACCTAGCATGCACCGAAAATGAGAAAAAAAAAGTACCGTGTATAGTACCACTAGACAAAGTATGAACTGTCTGGTAATGTTTCTGCCCTATCTCAAACTGACTATTAAGATAATTTTACAGAAAATTCAACAAGTATTCTGTCAACCCTTATACTCATGTATATGTGCTTTGACGCTGGCAAACAAAGCAGCAAAGTGGATTCCAGTAAACCCTACTTACAATTTAATTGTGCAGGGGGTATAAAAAACAAGACTGCTTTTGTTTAACCCTTACAATGCTTTGGGCACATGTATCTGCCTTTGCAAACCCAGTGCAGATCTAGATCAGCCAGCACATCTGAGCCGTCCCATCATGGTCTGCACTGTTGCCTATTCAGTTAATAAATTTTCAGCAAGCATCCCCATAAACAACTAGTGGTACAGTTTAAAATGAAGAAAAGACAAGTCCATTTAATTTAAGAAAGTTAGCATGGTAAGAGTTAATTAAAGTAAAATTAATCAAAGATCTGAATCAGAGTTAGCTTCCCTACCTTTAAAAACTTAAGCATGGTTGAAACACAGTCCTCCATGATGTCTTCACTTGAAAACAGGGCCTGGTAATCCTTGCCTGCCCAGCTGTCAAACAGAATCCTGGGCACTTCAGGGGATAAAAGAAAAAAAATGAATTTTCAGTCTCTGAAAGAACTTTTTATACAGAGTTTTGCTGTGCAAGGTCTTTGGCTTCTTTTTGTGGTCCATATTTTTTCTTGATGTTTCACTTGGGCTATAGATCCCACTTCTCACTGCCAGCAATGACATTTGCAAAAGAATGATTGTTGTATTAAGGGAACAGTTTTAATATTTTTTGGCCATTTTTACATTGGCAAGTATCTGTTCTGTAAGCAGATGGGATATCTGCCTGGCACTTATCCTCCTTATTTTTAAAATCTTGCTTGAGAATGCTATGAAAAATTCCTACTGAGATGCCTACTCATTGAGTTACATGTATCTGCCTGGTTGTAAATCTTGCATCATTAGCAACTATTTTGTTTACCATTTAAATTGCCTACAGTTTTTCCTAGCAAATTTGACATGATAATTTTATGGATAACTTATACTTACACATTTTTGTTTTTCTTCCTTTTGTTACATCAGATATCCAGCCTTTAAAAGTAAGCAATGTTTTATTGATTGAAATCACAATCTAATTCTTTACAAAATACTGGATTAGAAACTGAAAGTGGAAAGATTTGGTTCCATGAAGTCCTACCCTGAATCATTTGAAGAAAGCTTCATACATATTATAGTATAGTCCAAAATATAGTCATAAGGTCTGTGTACTGTGTATATACATTTTGTAATTCAGTTTTCAATTCAAAGCATGTGGACTGTCAGAAAAAAAAACAAGCTCTTTTTCATTTTCCAATTTCATTAAGAAAAACAAAGCACAGATTCGTTTTCATTATGTGGACTGTCAGAAAAAAAAAAAACAGGCTCTTTTTCATTTTCCAATTTCATTAAGAAAAACAAAGTACAGATTCGTTTTCATTATATTTTTTTGTAAAACAAAAAGGAAAATGGATTTGAGATTGGTTCTGATTTGTACATGTCTGAAATTAAAAAACAACAATTAAAACAACAACAAAAGAAAATGGTTTTATTTTTCATTTCCCATGCTTGAAAACAAAATGTTGGTATATACAATAGGGCAATATTTCTGTAAAGCATCAAAAAAATTAATTTGCATATATCAAATATGTTGCTAATACCTAATTTAACCCTTTCTCCCATATGGACTTGTTTTGACTCCTTGACAAATAGAGCAGACTCCTTCCAAGGGCTGTCTGATCAGTCTCCTCTGTTTGTTAACCCTTTCCCTCATAGAGAAAACCATGAAAAGACCTATGCGAACAACATAAAACCAGATCAGCTTGCGAGTAACTCGCAGGCTGATCAGGTTTTATGCTGTTCGCTGCTCCTCAGTGGTCTGGAAATGAGGACTTTATAATTAAATTTGGTAAGGTTTTACTGTGGTTTTCTGCAGATCAGGCTTTATGTGGTACCTATTGAGTGCGTCAAAATGAGTCTATATGAGGGAAAGGGTTAATACAGAGCTGCACAATATCAGCAGAAATGCCACTACTTTTTCTTTCCACAATTTTTGAGAAAAACACACTAAATTTTCACAAACAAAGGAGTACTGGATCCATTTACAATTCAAGGAATTAAATCACTGATAAATCAATCTACCAAGTAATACGACAGATTATAGAAGTACTGTACCTTTATCTATATCATGGCCCCCTGTCATGACAAATGCCCCTCCAGGCTTCCTCTTAATTTGTAGCCAGACTGGAGAAACATAGGTAAACTTGTGGGCAAATATCTTCGCCACATCATAACCATGGTTGTTCCACTGAATAGAGTACAAAAGGAACAAATGTGGGATTTTGCAAATTGTGTAATTTTTAGAAAATAGTATCTCGATCAAGTTGTTTATGATATAAAAAATGAGAAAAACTGGTGTGTCAAAACTTAGTATTAAGTAATGTTAACAGAATCATTTTGTTTGGGCAAGAAGCTTTGAGGTTCTAGCCAAACTCAGGAACCAATGAGAAAGATTAAGGCGTTGTAAGAATATGTTTCTTAAGCGACATAAAAAGAAATGTCTAAACAAACATCATGAAAATAACGCATATGTTACATAATTCTGTATACACATCTAAAAGGTGGCCCTATAAATCTAATTGACTTGAAATTACCATATTATATAAACTTAACTCAAAGATATTTCATAATGCAATCATATTCACGATACAATAAATGAAAAAAAAACTCCATAGAGCCAAAAACTAAAGGACCCATCATACATTTCTATCTACAAAAAGTATATACCGGTACTTGGAATTAGCATATATTCTGACTAGGGTATTTGTTCTATCTGGAGTAAAGGTCCATTCTTTTTCTGACATTACTTGAAAATTTGAAGTAGCTGTGGTTTTTCTTTCATTGAAACAATTTGAACAATATGACCTCACTCATATTTAGACCTTTACAGCTAAGTATATGAAAAAAAAAAAGAGACACAGACAGAGTCTTACAGGTGTTACGTATCCCAGTGTTGCTGCTTCAAACTGTTTGACCTGCCTCTCCCGTTCACAGTAAGCACCATGGTTGTTGACAATGTCGCTCCACTTGACAGAAGTTGAGACTAGGCCTCTCTCAAATACGTTTGAACCAGACACTTGGGCTGTCTTCATTCATAGGACAAGAAAATCTTAATACAACATATGTCAATATCAATGTTTGTATATACAAATGAGTTTTACCCGAAATATTTGAATTTACTTGCTTCCAAATTAATGGATTTAAAATAGTTCTTTTATTTAATTGCATCAGTCAATTTATTTTTATTCCAAATTCCAAATTAATGGATTTATAAAAGTTCTTTTATTTAATTGCAACAGTCAATTTATTTTTATTTTATTTACTGCCATAACATATATACAATGTATGTACTTATTTCTCATAGAAACTTACATTAAAATACTTGGAAGTAAAATGATTCCACCCCATCTCTCTCTCTCATGTAATTAAAACAAATGTTATCATCTATACTCAATTAAAAAAGATAAAGAAGTTAGTTTCAAAGTTTAACAATTACGGCAAATACATATATATCCTTTCACAACCTCCTCATCTCCTTTCTTCTTCTTTTTTCCTCTGTCACTTTTGGATAAAGTTAAAGAAACACCAGGCAACAGCAGCATAAATGTCACAATCAGAAGAGTATAGTGATAGACTCTCATATCTACCTGCAAAAAATCAACAACAAATTTGATTTGACAATATGGAAAGATATTGATTGATTTTTTTTTTGTAAAACTGTCTATAATGCTGATGGTATTGTGGTGACACAGGTTGCTCCTATTCAGAGAAAAAAAAGGCAACCATTCCAGATACATGTATGTTAATGTAAAGCACCCAGGGCTTTGCAATACACCCTCCTTAAACTGATCAAATGTCCCAATTATATACCTGCAGGAATCAATTTTTCAACAAAGTTAAAGTACATATTATTTTGGATATTGTTTCATTTCATTGATTTAAAGGTAAGTCTGTTTTTGTTAGTACAAGAATTAAATGGCTTTTTTGTAAACGTAGTTCCCGAAATAGTTGTCTAACAAGGGGGAGGGGACATTTAATCATGGGTTAAATCAGTATATTACATAATATACTTAAATGCTCTATGTTCATGAAGGTGAAACACAAAAATAGTTGCATTCTTCTCAAATGTCTATCAAACATGACTGTTTTTTTTTCAGACCAACAAAAATACCAGCCATAAATGGGTGATAAGAGAATGAAATAAATGAAAATTTAGTTATCTCATTTTCTGACAAAAAGGTTTAAAAATATTTCAAAATTTCTGTGATTGTCCATAAGATTGTGTGGTTTCTATCAGAATAATAAAGGTTGTTTCTTATGTTAAGTTTGACCCATGGAGAGAGCTCTACCATAACTTGTTATTCTTCTTACAAATATCCCTGAAACTGCCAACAAGTCACTTTTAGTTTAATATCCTTGGGCCATTACTGAGCGTTTAATGGCCCAAATTAAGTATTTCATGTAACCGAGCTTTTATGGGCCCAAAATAATTTTCCATGTAAAAGAAAAAACAAACTATTCCTGTATCAATGTTATTGTTGATGCACATTTGAACAATCTGTACATAGAACTTCAACTATCCTAGTCCCTCTCGGTAACAGTAACAGTCAACTTATTCTTTAGGACTTTAACAGTTGAATTCAAACGTATAGTTCTGAATTTCTTCAGTTCGCTGACCTCAGTGTTCTAAATCCCTTTTGAAGTCAAATTGGTCTGCAGTACCACCCCCAGTTTCAAAACAAAACCATTAAATCCCCTAGAAAACTCAACAAACTTTTGTATTTGGTTACTGAAATATTTTTGCACAAACCACAGGTCATGAAACTATTTATTTCATCAAATTGTTACCAGACGAATATTCCTGTAGTCAGTTATTTTGGAAAGATCCACACCGCTTTTCTTGCGGTATTTGGGTATCTACCTCATTTTCTTTATATCCCTGGTGTTATCTTGTTGAGAGATGGTGTATACTTTCATTTAAGTTTTTTAAAGGAATCAGCCACGAAATAGCTTAAATTGTTCGCAACTTTCTTTTGAATCAGACGCCATAACGACTGCATATAGCGAATTAAAAAACTGCTTGCAATTGGACAGTTGTATACACTCAGCCAATGAAATGGCTTGATACGTGAAGCTGGCTAAGCAGTATCGATTAAATTTCTTGTAAGTGTGGAACTACTTCTATTGCTACTGGAGAACTTAATTCTACTTTGAAAACTACGTTCCACAAGAGGGGCAGGGTAAAACCCATTCCTGGCTTTCTTTTTATGCACCCGGTGACCCCATCGGTAAATTTTCCATGCGACATATGAAATTTTAATGTGCTAATGCCGCAAGGCTGCATCCTTGGCAGAACACTGTGAAGAAAATAACTGGAGCGAATTTCACCAGAGATTACAACAGAATGCCTTGGCTGATTTTGTCCTGCCAAGCTCTCTCATGTGTATAACCCATAATGGTCACTGACTGATTTGTGTAAATCAATAAAAAACTATTCATGTTAGAAGGAAGGGGAAGTGGCACTGACAAAAGCTAATAATGAACCCTGGCCAAATCAAGACATTTTTTAAACTACAAAAATACACAGTAAATTACAGATGTTCACGTGTATTTTTCATGAACCACGTATTTGATTCATGGAATAAACTGCCATATGATTCAATATCTGCATCAAGTGGTGGAAACACTTAAAAGAAGAGAGTCGCTCCTAAACGCGATTGGCCAATCCAAGTAGTAATCTAAATAACATAAATAAAACTTGAAACGTTGCACTAGATTCAAGGCTTTGATATTTACATGCTATTTTATATATAACTGCCACACAATTCATCGAGTTAGTTGCAATTTAATTAAAGAAAACAAATCGTCTGCACGAAAACACATTATAAATCGTAAAAAACAAAGTATGTTTTAATTTACACCTGACATTTACCTCTATTGATTAGTTTAGGAAAAATTAAGATTCCGGTTTTATATTGAATATACGAAACTATATCAGGAAGTTTTTAGGAAGATATATATTTTATTTTTACGTGGTACCTTGATCTAAATCATCCAATGTACAAAAAACACCATAAAGCTTCTTGATAACTAGGAAATCGTAAGGTCCGGGATCTTCTTATATTTTCCGGTACAGATACTACGCTGTGTCGATTTTTTATGACAAGATGGCTAATTATATTTCAGTTTCATTATTTCAAAAAAAAAATCACCTCAGAGCATTTGTTTAATCTTAAATGAAGCAATCTATTTTGAATCCGAGATTTCAACTGTGGTAAATCAGTGTGGCGCCGGAGTTTTCCGGGATTTAATCCTCTGTCACTGCGAGTTATTTCCCTTGCCGGAAACACAAACGCAAAAATGGCCGAAGCAGCAGCAGATGATTTGTCGCAGGATCAGACAGAGAAACTGATTCAATTTCAGGTAGATACTACCCTTTTTTAGAAGAAAAATGTCCTATTATTTATGTGACATCAGATAATAAAAAAAATGAATTTATTTAACCATTTCTTACTCGGGTAACTTGGTCGCATTAATTTTCCCATTGCACAATCGACATGTCAGTATCATGTCTATTTTTAAAATACAGTTATCTAAGAATCTTTTCCTTATTCAAGTTTGTCTAATATTTTTTTATCTCCTGCATTTTAATGTTGTCACGAAACAAATTTTATCGTATGAAATGCATTCTCATAATCCATTTGCCTATCACTTATCACGACTAATCACCCTTCAGTCAATAACACAGGCCCTTGTGCACAGAGAATGTGAAATAATGTGGTGGTCTGTAAAGATATCTGGATTTTCTTTTATGCAGGACTCCAATTTGTGGCAAAAGAATCCTGTTTTCAGTGATTCATTAATGTGATCATTTACAACATGAGAATGCTAACAATGTCAAGAGTTAGTTGAATAAAGAATGTGACGGGGGATGCGTCGTTACAGGTACAAATACAATCTCTGACAACTGCGTCAGAGAGTTGTCTCTTTGGCTCAGTGGTTAGAGCATTGGACTTGCACGCCAGCGGACTGGGTTTGATCCTGGGCCGGGTCGGGTTTGTTACATTGGTGGCAGCGGTGGGATAATGTCAATTGCCAGACCAGAGTTGCCTTACCCACATGTTTCCCAGGCCAAGTCTCAGGTCGAGACTTCTCAGAGGGGAAAGTAATGTGATGATGCGTTGTCACATGTATAAATACAATCTCTGACAACTGCAACAGGGAGTAGTCTCTGGCTGAGTGGTTAGAGCATTGAACATGCACGCCAGTGGACCAGGTTTGATCCTTGGCCGAGTCTAGTTTGTTACAAGAATAATACAAAAAATAAATAAAAAAACAACTGTCTTAATGAAACTTTTAAACACATTATCAATGTGCTTAAATTTTATCACATTACTATAACATTCATCAAATAATCAGATGGCGCTGAATTGTCTGAGGTGCCGGACCATCTAGGTGCCAAATTGCTTTGCTACCAAGTCGCCCAGATACCCCCACATATACCCCTACCTTGGAGCTTTCTTAGGTTCAGGTTTTTAAGTGTGTGTGCGGGGGGAGGGCACAGTATTGATTTAATTCATAATCATTCATAAATTCATAATTTACCTGTACTTACCTTTTATTTATATTGACATCTTCAATGGATGGCATGGATGGAAACTTTTTACACACAATCATGACTATAAGTACTATAAGTTTTTACATCTTAAAATACTACTCGATGTAGATCTATATACAGCGTAATCTGCTCCTCCACCAACATCATCAGCATGGAGTCCGCCATCATTGAGTGTTTCGGCCCTTTAATCCATGAACATTCTCACTGTGTGTTCGTTGATTGCATTCAGCTCTTCTCCTCACGTCTTAGCTGCAACCAGCTACTGAGCTAGACACACATTCAACTGCTTGGCTCAGTCTCTTAATAGCCTTCCGTTTATCTCTTTCAGTTAATCCAGTTACTGTCATCATTTGGCAGACAAACTGTGAACAGAACCCTCTAATGCCTACTTCAACTGATGAATTGCTGTAAACTTATCAAATAAAACTAATGAATTTGGACTCTTGCTTAAGTTAATATGAACCCATTACCACATGAATATAAATTTGTGTACTGTACACCAAATAAAGACTTGATGATTTCATATCAATTTACTGAACTTAAGATGGTAAACTATATATACAGAGGATTTTTCCTTGCAGTGCAGACTTTGTAGAATCTTGAGCTACCAGGTTCTGTATGAGCAAACATAGAAGACCCAGGGAGGAGATGTCATCTGGGTCAGTTCTGTTTTCCAAAACATCAAAACATGATTTAGCATGTCTATACAATACAGTGGGTTAACTTATCGAACAGATAATTTTCGTACAGGTTTGAATATTTGTATGTGTAATTGTATATTTCAGGATCTCACTGGTATTGAGGATATCAATAGATGTCGACAGAAGTTAGAGAATCATAATTGGGATATTGAGGTAGATTTTAGTTTATGTTTTGAGACATTTACTTATCATAAATTCATATGTAATATAAGTATTCCATATATTTTTGAAGGAAACATATTGACAGACATTAGATTATTGAATTATTAAGCATTCATTGGTTAACCAGTAGTATTTTCTTAGATGCTTTGAGTGCAGTTTCACCTACAAAGGTAAAACAAGTAAGTTTGTGATGGCATTAAAGGCCCATTATACTTCCAAAAGCAGTATATATTTTTGGACAGAAGAGCAAAATATATCTTACAGGTTAGTTAAAAGATGCAGTTATCTGCACATACTCGTTTACAACAAAATTACTACAATGCACGGTTAAAAACTAATCTTTTACTAAAGATTGTGCAATTGTTTATAAATAATACCTGATTTGCATATTCCACATATCTTTGTCAATTTTCTGACATTTTCCATAGACCTTCCATATGTCTCTGATAACGAATCGCGAGTTCATAAATTGATGACGTAGCATATAAGCAATGGTTTTTCAAAATCAAATTAATTCTGATTGCGGACTGTCTTTGGGAATACATGTACTTGTCAATGTAAAAAAAAAAATGATGTAATTTGACCAATTTTCATTGTTTTAACTTTTCTTAAAATTGGATTATCCTTTATTGTGAAATATAATGGACCTTTAAAGTTAATCAATTAACACAACTAGCAACTTATTAATGCTAATGCAACAGTTGTTGTTTTACCACCAATATCTTGAACTTGTCCAGGTATCAGACTAATATTGACTCAGTTTATAATGAACTCAGTACTGCTTGACCTAGTGTCAGGATATTATGTTTTAGTGCGATATCATGCCACTTGTCTGCATGATATCGCAGTGAAGCAGCACTCTATCTGTCTCATGTAGACAAAGTCCCCAAATGTCTGTAATACTGTCACTGGGACATTCCAACATTATCTTTACCCACAGGTTGCAGTACAGGACACATTCAATGAACAAGAAGGAAACCCCTCAGTGTACAATGAAACTCCTCCCCCAGAGCCCCGCACCCCTCCCATGAACCTCCAACCTTCAGATCAAAGGTAAGTGTAGTAGAGGTGTACAAAGACTATTGTACTCCCTGGCCATTGAGTTAGCTTTTGTGGTGACATGTTTGAGAGTTGAACTTGCATACTGGTGGTCCAAAGTTTGACCGTAGAAATATAAAATGACACTTGAACTTCCTTGCCTTTGAGCTAGCTTTTGTGGCAATGTAGTTAAATGTATGCCTTACATGCTAAAGATCCCAAGTTAGAGTCAAGCTTTGGGCGGTTGGATTTTACTTTGTTACATTGTGTTGTGTCTTTTATATTCAATCATGATACTTTTGAGTCATTTGCCACTAGTTCTTAAAATTCAGGGAGTTACAAAAAGGAGGTTCAGCTCACTTAAATTGGAACGTTTCCTGATTCTTTCATTTGATCATCTCACAAAATTTTGAAAACTATCTGTGTTATAGTTCTAGATCAAAGATGATCACATTGCTAAGGCATTATCCGAATACAAGCTCATACATCATTATCAAGTTGTATCATGATAAGTTATCAGTGTTCTGCCCAGCCTTCAAAAACTTTGGGCCACAGGGCCCATTTAGCCAAGAAAATGTGGGCCATTCCCAAATTTTATGGGCCATATCAACCAAGGGCCTTTTCTTAGTAACTTTTTTTGTGTGTGCTTGTTTTCCAATTTCTACACGCATGTGTAGTCATAGAGAGATTTCGTATGTTTCAGACAGTTAACATACCATAGAGTTTGATATATCGCAGTATCCTAACCATGTAAATTCATTTAACCACCTTTTTTGAAAGGATCTGGTTTCCTTTTTCTTCCTTTTATCACCAATAACTGGGACTGTCGCCGTTTTCTTTTCGACGGTATCAGATGCGGTAAATGTGAGGTGGGTGGGGGACGCATTTTGCATTTTGGGGGAAGAATTTACCTCGTTACTAACACTGGTTAATGTTCCGCGCTCACATCCTGTGTACACGATGCATTGTTTTCATTAGATTGACTAGTTTTTTTGTACTTATGTAGTTGGCGATTAAAAGAATACTAATAAGATTTCAATTTTCTTTTGCCGTCTGCAATTTTGGAAAGATGCGTCGAAGCCAAGCGCCATAGGATACCAATTAGCTAAACACCAATCAAAACAGCAATCGGAACTCTCTAGAAAGGAGATTACGCCTTGAGATCGCTTAGACGCTTGGTTGGTATGAAAATAGACGCTTTGTATAACTAAATGTAACAAAATGACGAGCAAGTTTCGGCGACGCAAATTTATGAATTCAAATGTTTTATTTCGTGATCGGATCGGCTCACAATTTTAGCGTGCTGAATGGCCCATCTGTGGGGATATTTATGCGCCATTTGCATATATTTAGCGCCAATGGCGCAAGGGCGCAGCCTGGGCAGAACACTGAGTTATGTAGATCTATCTATACATATGGGAATGAAAATCTATTTATATATCATTGTTGATTTTTATTACCATACAGTGACCATTACTGAAGCTTATTTATGACTATTGCAGGATATTCACAGTACAGGCGCGTCAACCCCAGGGTGTGGTACAATGGAGCTACTACATCATCACCTTCCCCTTCCGATTTATGTACACGACCCTTCTCGATTTGATCAGATTTGCATGTAAGTTAAAGATAAAACTTCATGGCCCAGCAGTAAAAGTCACTGATTTGACATTTCTCAGTCCCTAACCACTGCAAGTTAAGATTCCGTCAGAGTGACCTTGATTTCTCATGTGAAGATTACTGAAATTAGCTGGATGTAGTTTTGAGAGAAACACTGTCACAGCGATAAAAAATTAAATTAGCCCTTCACTGTTTTAAGGGTGTATTTCCATATGAGGAAGCTTTGCAGCTGGCTTTTTATAAGTCATTGGTTCTATACAGGTCACTGTGCTTCTTTGCAGTCAAAGTCTTCTTCCATCTTGAAAAGGTGGACATAGCTGTATGACTGTAATACTGTTGCAGGGATGGTAAAAGCAAACATAACAACAATAGGAATTCTGTTGCGTTTCTATGCTGTCCTTACATAAGGTGTATGATGTTATATTACAGTATACGAATTCTTTGTGAAAATGTTAGATCTCATTCTCAAGCAAAGAATTGTTATTTGACTTTCCTTGCCTTATGCATTTGAAGACATGAAAATATGTTGCTTATTTTATTAAGTTTAATGGTAGAAATAAAATTTAAGTTAAACTCTATTTTTGCAGTAGAGATTGACTTTGTGTCAGTGTTCATTAGCCGAAACATTCAACGGAAAACAGCTTCATATAATGTGGAAAACAACAACATTACAGATTGGTATAAATTTGGTATTTAGACACCATATTTGACCATATAATCAAGTACTTTAACTACAAAAATTGCTAGAGGATTTAGCTATGATCATATTTGAGATCAGGCTTAAATATTATTGAAAACATGGACCCGATATCTGAAAAAAAAGTAAGTCAAGAACAATCACCATCAAATAAGGATTTGGTCAAATTTTATAAATATGTTTATAGAGGTCTTATTGTAGCTTAGAACAACATGCTATCTTACAGTTTTTCATCTGTCAAAATTGATACTGGAGTATATTCATGTGTTATATTTCTTAAAATAAATTTGTTGTATTTATGGAAATATTTTAAAATGTTCTATGTTTCGCATATTTCAGTTCAAATATTGAGACCTGACCCTAGAAGACGTAAGTGATTTTTTCTTCTTTCTTGTTGTTCTTTCTCTGTTAGTTAGCATCTCTGTTTGGTCACTCAGATTTTTTTCATGTGTGGAAGGATGGGTCTGTGTATTTACACTAGACACATTTTGAGGGGGGTGGGTGGGATCTAATCAATATTTAACTAAAAAAAGGACACTTTTAAACAACAAATTCAGTTATAAAGTTTACTTGATTTAGCAAATTGAACTTTTTAAAATTGATCTGTTTAGAGTATAACAGTTCCTTTTACTGCGGTTTCTCTTGGTGTTAGAAATTCTACTCCATATGGTTAGGGGTTCAATCCCTGTGCCAATTCTTTCCAGATGTGACGGACCCAGTGGGGGATGTGGTCCGGTTTATTGCCAGCTACAATGAGAAATATGGAGAGGATCACCCAACATTTTATCAAGGCTCCTATAGCCAGGTATGAACCAGAGTTTCATTTTATCCCTATGTTAACCTACAGCCTCATATTGACATAATTTAATGCTTTGGCAGACCTAGATCAGGGTCTCCTCTGTTTGCTTATACAAGTTTGTAGCTCAGATTCTACAGTTAATTGATATTCATCAAGTCATATTTTTTTTTGTGAATTTTTATTTGGTCTAAGACTATGTTTTTGACTTGGGCTAAAGAAAGGTACATTTAAAACATAAACATTAAATATAAGAGTGACTGTATTCAAATTTCTTAATCATATTTTTAGCTCACCTGAGCATAACATGCTCATGGTGAGCTTTTGTGATCACCTTTTGTCCGTTGTCCGTGCGTCCGTCTGGCGTCAACAATTTCCTTTAAACAACATCTCCTCCTAAACCGCTGAATGGATTTTTACCAAACTTCACAGGAATCATCCTTATGATGCCCTCTATCAAGATTGTTCAAATTATTTTGATTGGTTGAAAAAGTAGGTCACAGGAGCTAAAAATAGATTTTAAAAATGCAAACTTTGAAAATCTTCTTCTACAAAACTGCATGGCCTAGAGCTTAGATAGTTGGTGTGTAACATTGTCTAGTGCACCTCTACCAAGATTGTTCATATCATGGCCCTGGGGTCAAAATTGGCCACGCCCCAGGGGTCACTTGAATTTACATATGCTTATATAGGAAAAAAACTAAAAAGTCTTTTTCTCAGAAACCAAAAGGCCAGGAGTTAAGATATGTAGTGTGTAACATTGTCATGTGAACATCTACCAAATTTGTTCAAATCCTGACCCTGGGGTCAAAATTGGCCCCGCCCCAGGGGTCACTTGATTTGACAAAAGGCTGAAATAGGAAAAATTGGAAAAATCTTTTTCTCAGAAACCACAAGGCCTGGAGTTTAGATATTTGGTGTGTAACATTGCCTTATGGACATCTACCAAGTTTGTTCAAATCATGACCCAGGGGTCAAAATTGGCCCTGCCCCATAGGTTACTTGATTTTGTTCAAATCATGGCCCAGGGGTCAATATTGGCCCTGCCCAAGGGGTCACTTGATTTTACATAGGCCTAAATAGGAAAATCTAGAAATATCTTCTTCTCAGAAACCACAAGGCCTGGAGTATAGATATTTGGTGTGTAACATTGTGTTATGGACATCTACCAAGTTTGTTCAAATCATGGCACTGGGGACAATATTGGCCCCGCCCCAGGGATCACTTGATTTAACATAGGAAAAAATTTACATAAGAAAGATTTTTAACAGATATCCTTGTCAGAAACCACAAGAACATGGATTTAGATATTTGGTAACATGGCCTTGTGGACCTGAACCAAGTCCTCAAATCATGGCCCTTCGGTTAAAATTGGTCCCACGGTAGAGTTAACTTGGTTTTTTGGACCACATGTAAACTTTTTGTTCTTCTGCATGAATTTTGTATTCAGTATGACTATGTTGTAAAAGGCAATGAAAGCAATATTTCTCAGGTGAGCGATCAGGGCCATCTTGGCTCTTTTGTTTCTCTCTCAGATATACTAAAGGAATCGTAGCCTTTGTAATTTAACAAGTTTATGCCAGGTTGATATTTTTACATGAATCAAGTCTCTTATCGTGATTGCGTTGTTGTTTTTAATATACTGCCCACGTTTCACATACAAACATTTCATTCTTTTTTAGCTCACCTGAGCACAACAGGCTCATGGTGAGCTATTGTGATTGCCTTTTGTCCGGCGTCAACAATTTTCTTTAAACAACATCTCCTCCTAAACCACTTGGCCAAATTTGATGAAAATGGCCTGGGATTTTCCTTGCATGAAGCTCTACCAAAGTTCAAATGGATCATTAAAGTGAAATATTAAAAAATCTTTTTCTCTGAAACTGCAAGGCCTAGAGCTTAGATATTTGGTGTGTGGCATTGTCTTATAGACCATTATCAAGTTTGTTCAAATCATGAACCTGGGGTCAAAATTGGCCCCACCCCAGGGGTCACTTGATTTTACAAAGACTTATATAAGAAAGACTAGTCAGAAACCACAAGGCCTGGAGTTTATTTGGTGTGTGGCATTGTCTGATAGACCATTTCCAAGTTTGTTCAAATGATGACCCTGGGGTTGAAATTGGCCCCGCCCCAGGGGTCACTTGATTTTACATAGACTTATATAAGAAAAACTAGAAAAATCTTCTTCTCAGAAACCGCAAGGCCTGGAGTTTAGATATTTGGTGTGTAACATGGCCTAGTAGACCTCAGCCAATTTTGTTCGAACCACGGCCCTTGAGTCACTTGATTTTACATAGACTTATTTAGGAAAAAATTAGAAAAATCTTCTTATCAGAAACATCATGGCCTGGAGTTTAGATATTTGGTGGGTAACATGACCTAGTGAACATCTACCAGTTTTGATCAAATCATGGCCCTGGGGTCAAAATTGGCCCTGTCCTATGGGTCACTTGATTTTACATAGACTGGTAAAGGAAAACCTTCAAAAGATATTCCTCTCAGAATTCTCAAAGCCTGGAGTTTAGATTTTTATGCCCCCACAAAGTGGGGTGCATATAGCGTTGCACTTGTCCGTCCGTCCGTCCGTCCGTCCGTCAGTCCGTCAGTCCATCAGTCCGTCAGTCCATCAGTCCGTCAGTCCGTCCGTACGTCCCGAAATCTTGTGAACGCAACTCCTCTTAAACCGGATGGCAGATTTTGCTTAAACTTCCAGGGATGAACAACCTTAATGTGTAGATGGTAGTAAAGAAAGGAATTTTCGCGGCGACCAAATTTAACAGAATTATGGCCCTTTGTTGATTTGTTCACTATATACCATATAGAAATTTTGTGAACGCAACTCCTCTTCAACCGGATGGCAGATTTTGCTTAAACTTCCAGGGATGAACAACCTTAATGTGTAGATGGACAATGTACAGATCTTACCAGCACAGTATACGATACGCAACCTGACATAATCCTAGGTGATTTCAACATCAACGTTGATTCAGTTTGGTACAGAAGACTATCTGAATCTCTGCTTAATTATCGCCAGTGTCTGACATTACCAACACACTTAAGTGGATCTATTATTGATCTTGTCTATGTAAAAGATGAGTTGCCACAGCCAAAAGTAACTGTATACCCAACATATTTCTCTGATCACAGCATTGTGTTCCTGCAGTTTTAGGAGACCAGACATGTGTTTCAAAGTTTTGTTTTATTCAGACACTAATATTGTATTCCATCTGTAAAGAAACCAAATATGATGCCTCAAGAGTTAGGTAACTTTTTTATCATTAATACATAATTGAGGAAATTTCAACTGAAACGCTATAATAAGAACAGAATTTTGTAGACATTAAATGAAGCTGCTCTTGTTTACGAGCACATCTGCACAGTGGGGGCATCGGTGTCCTTTGGACACAGTTCTAGTTTATTCTGGATCTTATCCAAGTTTGTTCAAATCATGGCCCTGGTGTCATAATTGACCCCCGCCCCATGAGTCACTTGATTCTATACAGACATATTAGAGCTATGACCTTTCAAAGTTTCGATGGCAGGTACAGTTTTTGTGCTGAATTTAGATGATCTTGCTGTACATCTACATACATTATGTATTCAGTATGACATGTAATTGAGGGCAATGTTTCTCAGGTGAGCAATTCAGGGCCATCATAGCCCCCTTGTTATTCTTTTAATCAATGTGATTATTTTGAATAGAATTTATTTAAAATTCTTTTATATGAGTAAACTACTGTTTTTCATTGTTTCCTAGGCCTTGAACGATGCAAAGCAGGAGTTACGGTTCCTGCTAGCATATCTACATGGCCCTGACCATCAGGATACTGACACATTCTGCAGGTAGGTGGCGCTTCATTCCACAGATCTATAGACAACTTGTAAAATTGTATTTGGTAATTCTACATCAATAGACCTACTCTTGAATAACAAACACAGTGGTTTTTCCAAGTTCTATGTAGGCACAAACAGATTTTTACCATTAGAAATGAACAAAGGTCCAGAAGAATAATAATATATTATTATTGTGCTGCATCCTTTTCATCCATAATTACATAAACACCTTGTTTGTACCTACACCGAAAACCCCATTTATGTGAGGTCTGGATAGCCACAATCATAATAAGATTTTAGGAACAGTGCTAAACTATTTGAAGCCTCCAAAAAGAACTTGTTCTCTCTTTAGTATACAGTTGCAATGCAAGTAATTTTCTTGTCACTTTTCGTGTATTTTATGTTTACAATACTAGAGTTTATCTCCAGTGTAATCAACAATTTCTCTCCAGTGTATTAATTTCTCATTATTTTATTTTACCTTCTTCACTGGAATATCCATTGTGTTTCACTAGTGTATTGCACAATGTCTCACCAGTGTATTGTTTATTGCAGGAACACTCTCGGTGACCAGCAAGTGATCAACTTCATCAATGTGAGCATGCTGTTCTGGGCATGTGACACAAATAGTCCTGAGGGCTACAGAGGTACGTGTCTTAAATGTTTAACCATTAGCATACAGACCAAAGACCATATTCATAAAGTTCCTTAGGAAAAAAATCCATTAAGTTTCTTAGATTTTCCTTGAAATCACAAAGATTTCCCTTAGTAACTGAGGATTTCCTTTAGTTAGAAAACATATTTCTATATTTAGAAAACACCTAAGGAGATTTATTCCAGTTAAGGAATTATTTTTCGTAAAAACTGAAGAACTTTATGAATATGGCATTAGACTATTTCAAACCATAACCATGTAAGTTTTGACCTGTGTGACCAATATGAGACCTGATCAACCTGCATAGTAGCAGGTGGAGTCAGGTTTTATTTTGTTCCTTGCTCATTTATAGCTAATAACTATCTAAAATCTGTTCAGAATGCGGATTGTTTTAAGTCTCCTCATCAGCAATATAAGATTATGGTCTGTTCAACATATTCCAGTATCTTGCTTTAGGGGGTTGGTAAACTTCAGTTTAAATAACTAATAAACAACCCTTTTTTTTTTGTAGTTCTTGACAAATATTTGCCAAAAAGTTGACAGTTCTTCCATATAGTCATAAAATCAGTGCTCAAAATAAAAGGAGTTTTTTTTCTAAAAATATATGAGGCCCTGTGTTCTTGGAAAATACTTAGTACAATCTCAGGCAGCGAGTCAGGCTCATATTTGAGTATCATACTCAAATCCCTATTGAAACTAATGGGCATAGTTTGAGTATAAGTATGAAAATCATACTTAAGTACCATATTTATTTTCGAGAACACGGGGCCAGTACTCCAAATTATAAGTTCGTGAGACTGAGAAGCCTGCATCAATTGATTTTTCCATATGGATGTGAAATTTGCTTTTTGGTTTTGGTTACCATACTCAAAAAATAAAAAATAATGTTGAACAAAATTTTAAAATTTCACTGATAAGTAAAATAATTATCATGTTAGATATTCTTGGTAAATTAAGCAATATAAGTAGCATATGTTGCTTTTATACTAATGCCTTCCATTCTTAAATGCATAAGATATTTACTAAAAAATTTATTTTGCATTTCAGTGAGTCAAGCATTAAGAGAGAACACGTATCCATTTCTTGCCTTAATAGTTCTCCGAGAGAACAGGATGACAGTTGTCGCCAGGATAGAGGGTCCAATTGGTAAGTCTCTTGGACTGATCAGAAATACTTCACTTGTATTGAGCAGACAGACTTTACCCTCTCCTGTGAGTTATGCTCATTTGTATTCCCGAAGCGACTGACCATTAGTTTTATAGTCGTCCTGCCATCTGTATTTAGGCTTGTGTATACAGCTGCTTTCAGTATGATATGTTACAACGCAGAACTAGTACCGGTAATATGCAATCCACATTTAAAAAATTGCTTGCTGTATAGAAAATTAGCATGCAACATTTTTTTTTTGTGAGAAATTACATGTTTAATTATATGTTTAGCAACAGATTAACAAGGTCTTAATGATGCATAGGACATATGACAATGTTCATTTAAAGAAAATTGATAATCGGAGAAAAAAGTAATAAATTATATTTATCTAGAGACCAAACCTTTTTCAAAGCATAAGAAGAAGGAGGAAACAGCTTGTGTTTCCATGGTTTAGTTAGAGGAACCAGCATAAGTTAAACAAAGAAACCGGTCTTTGCTGGTTTCTAAAGGAGGGTATGTCATTGTTAAACCAATGAAGCATGGCTCTATATATGCAAAGCATTATGGGCCCTTGGTCCAATGGTAGAATAAGGGATCACAGATCAGAAGTAGTGGGTTTGCATCCCATCAAGATTCTAAAATGACCTTCCTAGATGAAAAGTACTGATTAAACTAGAAACTTTGGAAATAGAATTGTATAAGTAAAAGAATCTTTTAAGATAACAAATAGGTCCAATCGCTCCTTGAAAAAAAAAGCTTAATTATAGAACTGATTTTAAAAAGCATTTTTTTCACTGCACACAGAAATTTTTCAGAAAGTTCAAACAGGATAGTTAATTTTGGCTTTTTCGAAAGTTTATCTTTTTAATATGATTGAGAAATATTGGTCTAGTTTGCAACTATAGGTAGTCTAGTTTGCAAAAGATCACACTAGGTATTAGTATCAGGGGTTGTTCATAAGTGTCTTCCCAATCCGAAAATGTATATAATAGTGCAGATTTCTCGAAGTTTGATACTTACCCCCTGAATTTCTCTTTCCTCACTATAAAGAAAATAATGATTTTCCAGAAAATATGAGATTTTTGCCAATTTCTCTTATCTGAATAAAAGGCCTGTGAATATGTTTGCAGAGAGTGGGATGCTCATACAGAGGCTGGAGTCAATCATGGAAGACAATGAGTCATCTATAGTAGCTGCCAGAGCAGA
>CM037780.1:12383625-12433625 GCA_021229015.1 Solen grandis | reverse complement strand
AACCTCAGGTGGGTAGTAACATAGAAACCAATAATAATTTATACTTGCTCGTTTAAACAGGCTGGCCATTTGTGGACCATATGGAAGATTTGTTTCTGCCAACTATGTTATCCACTATAAATAAAAACTTTACTTCCTTCTTTCCGTCTAGGTATATGTAAATCATAGGGGGCCATAAGAGAAGGATTTTATCTAGCTAGAAATTAAAAAAGATCACAGAGTCGACATTGAATATCTGATGTTAAGTTTTATTATATTTTCTTGTTTTCAGAACAAAACGAACGTTCTTTTAATTCATTCCGGATAAGATTCATTATGTCGACATCGTCAGTCTCGACATTTAGGGTTGAACGTCCCGACATATATAAATATAGAATGTCCCGGTGAAAATCTGTTCCATTTTGGTATTTTAATGCTTTGACTTGGTTTATAAAAACAGATTATCCACCTTTAATGAGCCTTAAATCATCTCTTCCTTCCACTTGGTGACCTCATCGTGAACTTTTTTGTTCCTTGTACCGAACGTTAAAGCATACTAATTCTATGAATTATTTAATTACAAAAACATTCCTGGTGAAAGCATCCTCATTTGAATTTAATTTGAAGGAGAAAAAAACAGAACATGAATTTCATTATTTTAAAAATAATTGTGAACATATAATAACGGCGGCTAAAACCCGCATCAAATAACGTGCTAGTTTTTAGTTCTCAGTAACAAAGACCGATTATTTGCGATTGCGAATCATGCAAAATCAATGTTTCTGAAGCGAACTACACTGTTATGAGAACAAATGTTGCAAAATAATGCAAGTTTGCAATATATCAAGTATCAGATTGGATTGAAATTCCGTACGGAGTTATTTATTTGAAATGTTTTAATGAAACACTAGTTTCTGGAAAACGAATGCGTGAATCACAGACTCCGTTCAAGATCAATATCAGCCATGTGTCATCCATTCATCATTATATTGTGATCATGGTCCATCAAGTGATCATGAGAATTATATAGTCAATACAAACCTTTTATAGACTTTGAGCAAATGATCCTATAATTCCAAGTCAATGCACTGAAATCTTTGAAGTATTTGAAGGACCACTATTATAATTAAGTGATGGATGGTTTACCTTAATACAAAGTCTGTTAAGAGTCTGTAAATTTCCTACATCAACCGCTATTCTCACTTCAGATATATCACGGAATACACGTGCAGCGAATCGGAATTTGGGGCCAAGGAGCTACGTGAAATCCGACAGTCTTTCCCGTCGGGACACGCCGCCTTCTCCATGTACATTGCCGCCTTCCTCTGTGTACGTAAATGATTATAGTGACATTATATTTTTACGTCATACTGTAAAATGATTAATTTTCGTTGACATTAAATTTCGTTGTTTATGTACCCTAGTATCAGTATCAGTATTATAAGTATAATCATAGAAGTAGTAGTAGTAGTTGTTTACTGTCGTTATGACGTAACTAATTACAGGTGGAGAAGTCCCCGAGTTGACAGATATATGGGCAGAGTATTAGAGGTATCCGTAGAAGAAGAAGAAAACTAATTAGTATTAGTAGTAGCAATAGTTAGGAATAAATCATTTACATTTAAACAATACATTAGCCGAATGTATAGAAAGGTACGCTGATTGCAGCTGCTCCAGTCTGTTTGGTGATTTTGTGTCCATTAGGGCTTTTTGTGATGTTAACAATTTTCCGCTTCGCATGCGATATATCCCATTAAAATTATTGAAGAAAAAAAATACATTTTTCTTTTTCAAATCAATGCAAATTATGCAGCTTGTGGTAGCTTAAGTGACGTTATATACCACGTGGTATGGCCATCCAGTGCTCGAAACATCTTGTGACAAAAATGTTGAAAATGTTTAAATGTTTAATTTGAAAAGTAAACAAGTGTAAAAACATTTTAAAAATTTGGTACATAAAAAAGACAGCATTCCGCAAATAAAGTAAATCAACGTTAAGAAAATATAAACTTTGGAAGCCTAGTGAATGAGAGGACAAACGTTGGCCGTGACTTTTGCCAATTAGTCAGTGCCAAATATTCCTTGACAGATTGTTAGGTACTCTCTGAACTCGAAGCACTAGGACAGGAACCCGTGAACTCAGTTCTGCCAACAGTGTTCGCAGAGGTGATGGGAGCCGAATTACTAATTGTCTGACCGTTTTAACTCAAGTCTTCGCTTCCTGACTCAGGATTGAAATAGTTCTGCAAGTGACACTTCATACTTGACCTTGAAGTATAGACGGTACTGCTGCGTATGTGCAATAATTGCATGGGCTATGAGTACGTCATATAATCCGTATTTTTACCAAAATACTTTCCACGGGCGTGGATCAAAACCACAATTGGTTGTGGCTAGTCATTTGAGTATATTGCGCCATCGTTGGTGACCTTCCGAATTATTGCTCAATATATAAGTGAAATAAAATTCAACACCTTAAACCATGGTTTGCGGTTTTGGTCTAGCAATTGTCTTTCTGTTCTCATGCAGAATTAAAATTAAGACCCGTCAAACTGAACATCAACTACGAAACCTACCGGTAATCGCATCGTGTCCTATTGTAGAGTCTGGCGAACTTATATCCTGTAATCAGAATAAGTAAAGACAAAAAGGTCCTATGAGACATCCAACATACGATAAACTAACTCCAGAATGCAGCGCATTTAAATGGACGACCAAAAATTAGATAAATACCAACAGTTCCCGCCAAACGGTCAGTCGGCAATGGGACCAACTGAGGTGTTGAGTGAATGAAGTTTAGAAAAAGATAACGAATATACAATATAGATGGATTTAGTTCTCAAAGGCAGATAATTTTAAAACAAAGGTCACATAAAGTTGGTTGAAATAAAAATCATACAAGTAAATATGACCCTTAACGCTTCCATAAAGAAAGAAAAGAAGATTTTGAAAAGGATTTGCCTTGAAAATATTTTTCCAATTTTTAACGAATGAAATGAAATACACAAGATACCAGCAATCTTAAAAGAGCAGATCAATCTTCCTCAGATATTGGAGAAATAATAATACATTATACAGTGTTAAGTCTCAAATGGGTTTCCGTAGATTCGTTGGTCACAATGTGGTTTCATATTGAGAAATGTATGGAGTTCAGTTGACCGGAAATGCTTGTAATACTGCACGTAGCTCCTGCACTGCTTATGTTCCTCTCCCCAAGGTCATGGCCTCTCTTTTGTTGACATGCGCAGTGGAGTTGCTAGCTGCACGTTGTCATGCTAAATCGGAAATGGCGATTCAATTAATGATACTGCATTTATAAATCAGTTCAATTCATGAGTATTTTAAGGTTGAATGATAGGAACATAACTATGGGAACATTTTAATTTCCATCATTTAAGATGTAAACAGGATATACTTGCTAGACTGAGTAGAATTACAATGGCGACCATATTTAGTTGTCTAACGACCTGTTGAACATGTTTGTCTATTGGCTCACGTGTTGAGATTTAAATTTAAGCAAAGACACATTTTAATTATGATGGCGTTAAGGAGTTGGATCAACCAACAATAAAGCAAAGAAAAAAGTCTTAAATGATAAAACACATTGTGCATTATTTAATGTGTAGCATAAAACATCTAGCTCAAACAAACTATCATTTCTGAAAATCTAGGGTAGTTCCATGACGTGTCGGTCCGGTGTCAGAAAAACGTATCGTACCTCTTATCTGCGATGGGATATCGCAGTAAGGCAGAGACAAGACGCAGTTTCCATATTACGGAAAAAAATATCCTAAGCAAACAAACAAACAAACATATTATCATAGGTTATTGTTGGAGAAGATGAACACGAGTGTATGTCCTAGATACAAATTAACCAGTTAAAAAGTGTCTCAGTTTCACTGAAACTCAATTATTACGCAATGTGCCTTCTTTTTCCTACAGCAGATTCATATTGCATGCTTATTAAATTCCCAACGGGAACATTGCAGGGAATGTCGTAACTCTGTCATAAGTTCGTGTTTTTGCTCCAAATTTCAGGTGTATACCCAGTGCAGGTTACGGATCAGCTTCTCTGTCATCCTCAAGCCCCTCCTGCAGTTTGGACTCCTATTTCTCTCCTTCCTTTGTGGCATTGGTCGTGTTTTGGACAACAAGCATCACCCTCATGACGTCGTCGCCGGCTTTCTCGTGGGAATCATCATCGCTCTTGCATTGGTAAGTATTTTTGGACGTGGTTTTCAACGAAAAATTCCGTCCTTTAAATTTAGATGATGTCCGGGCGGGCGTTGGGCTTCCACTCAGGTTGACTTTTTTAATCTGTATAACTTCTATGTTCTTAATTTGATTGTTTCAATATTCAGACAGTTGCTTAAGTGGATGAAACTGACCTTGTGGCCTTGACAAAAATAACGTCCATAATGCCATTTTGTTTTGTTGTTTGTCTTATGATAACATGTTTTTGAATAATTAATTTTTTTTTTTTTTTTTTGGGGGGGGGGGGTCAAAATTATTCAGAGGCAAAACGCCATGACGCAGGATTGAAATATTGAAGTGCTAAATGCATAGCTCGTTTATTCACATAATGACTTTTTCTACTATCGTATGGATGCCTGATTACTTGAGTAACACTTATTATACATATTTGGATACTGCTTTGCTTGATTTTTTTATGATATTTTGTAAAAGTTGCCTGTTACATAATCAGTTAGGATCAGACTAATGACGTAGTGCACATCACGCACAACACACGTACGTATAAAATATTCCCTGAAATAAAACATATGGGCCTCTGAGAACATGTCTGACATCACCTTTGCGATTCTAAATTCAAATTTATCCTGAGGATAATCCCCCGGAGCTGAGTGACATGAACCCATACCCAATGCGTTTTGGAATAGACCATTTCACCAGATGATTCGCAATGCCCGGTATAATTCGCTTATTTTAACTGACCAATCAGTGACTGGGGAAAATCTCAAATGTATGTTTATTTCCCATTGAGCAATGTGTGGATTTATATACCAACATGTTGATTTGGTGTTCGGGAAGTGCTCGTTGATTTACGTAGGTTTACGTCTCATTACGGAGTGAAATGGACTATTTCAAGTCTGGTTACATCCCATGATGAACAGAACTTAAGGAAGCCGTATATTTTTACCGATTAGATCAACTGATGTGACAGCCTTGTGGTCAATTTATGGTAGAAATATTCCACCATACATCGGTTTTCGCATTATTCACTGCATTCTTCTTCTCAGGGTTGCACACTAATTTGTAACTTTCCTAGATATTTGTGGTACTGGCTGTTTTTACTTCATACTAACAAAAATGCCTACAGACACAGAGCCATTAGGATGCAAACATTAGTAACATACCTCCCTCTAGAGAGCATGATTGTTTCATTTCACGTGGAACATGACACCTGCATTAGCATCATCCGCATTTGTAAGTTTTTCATGACATTGTCATCTCGACGTTGGTCGTGTTTTTTTTTTATCATCTTAAAAAAAATATTAAATGTCCCTTCCTTAAACACGACGTTTACACGTTATTGTGCTGTTAATGATGTCCGACAAAGCCTTACAACGTGAGCGTGAAAGTTAGGTAGCCATTAAAATCAAATTTCCTGTACAAAAACAGGAAGGTAATTCAGCCACCATGCATATGCCTAGTTGCTTCAGTGTTGTAATTTACCAGATAGATAAATATTGCCATAAGTTCGTCACTGCAGTTTTCATATTTGACGCATTAACGTAATTACGAACATTAACAGATAAACTTTTGTCAGCGATCACCTGTGTAGAGAGACATGCTTTCAAGTTCCTTCCGTGGCATTTGTTACTTATTAAATATCATGTTTAGCAGTCACCTGCATTAAACAGCTATTTTTTCTATTTTCCTGGACTGACCGTTCAAAACAGGGTTATTTGTACATTAAACAACTGGATAGTTAGAATAACTGTCTCAACAGAAGGTTCTGTCCAGGCATGTCAAAGCGGAGCAGTTTAACCTTCATGTACGTTGTACATAAAAGAAAGTAGTTTCATAATTTTGTTTTATAAAAATAATAAATAAGTGCTTATCGTTTATTATTCAGCATAAAACCATTGGACAAAAGATTCTTCGAATTAAAGACACGGCGCCATCTCAAACAGATGACAGGGAAGAATACTGCTGCGCATGCGCAGAGTCACCGGAACCTCAAACACCAGCGCCATTGTTGCAAAACGATTTTTCTATAGACATGAGCAATGGCATTGCGCAGAAAGAAGTCCAGTTCAATATTCGCCGGCATACGTTACCGACGACCAGAGTGGCGGATATTTGAGAGAAATGTCGTCGGTAAATATAACTGCATGACAAAAAAGTAGGACCTATTCCCCAACGGGATGGATGTCGAATACCAAAGAGCTGGCGGAGGAATACGTGTGTACAAAACTGCCAACAGATCCAGTAGAGAGAGATAGTCTCTAGTAGTATTATTGCTTGCCTGTAACTGTGATTTCCTGTATGGTAGCACCGGTATGCTAATGGAATTCTTTACATCAACATATGCCGTTACAATAGACATCCGACTTACATTTTTAAACGTGATGAAAATCTGTTTTAAAATGGCTTGGAAAATAGTATTTTCTTTTTAAATACCAAATTTGATATCTATTTTCTTTAAAATCAGCCACATTTTGGTGTAAATGATTGTATATATTTAATTTGAAACATGAGGTTTTGTTCCAACCAGGTTAACATTATATATTGTGTATAATTAATTTTTGTGGGTGACTAATTTTCGTCGATTTAATGGAAGGTTTTATCAACTCTATGGCACTTGGTAGACTCTGCGTCCTTTGGACACGAATTTATAGTAGAGTGTACACATATATACAGACTCAGTGAAATATAATTTCAACGAAAAATTATGATTGTTTGGTACTTCTGATTAAAATTAATTTAGGTATCAGTTAGGTACTCCAAACAACAGCTAATTAGTATTTCTTGTTAAATATGACCTAATACAGATAATGCATGGCTAAAATGGAAAACAAAACGTCAGAAGTATTTTATGACAGGTCAGATAAACTTAATACATTTTAGTCCTGGCTTTCGAAGTACACTAACAATACTTAGCGCTAAGTTATATTTAAATCATTGCATTTGATACAAATAAGTCTACCATTCCCGTTTTACGAAAAAATTAAGTGCATGTACATACATTATTTGACCTAAATTATTACCGTAGTAACCAGCGGTATTATGTTACGAGATAATTTCTGTTATTTTCCTTTTTTTTTAAAGGAAAATTCGACCCTATGTATTTTAGTGTTACTTAGCGCAAAGTATGGATCGTGAATTTTCTAGCCTGGTCATGGTGTTGAAGTCTTGTATAAGTGTGTATATATAATCTGACTCACTTATATTAAATACCTCATTGTGAGTATATGTGGTATACCTATTATTAATGATTACTAAACATTTTGATTTTAACACATATGTCATCATGTTTTAACCATGTTATCAGTTACCTCCTGTGTAACTTATTTTATAAATGGCATTAATTAGTGTTAATACATGTAAATGTTGTTAAGTTTTAGTGTCAATTATTGTTGGCTTTTATGCAGATTTGCCATCAAAGACGAATGTTTATGATCTAACAGGAAGCAAGGTTTTGCAACCAGGATAGTCTTATTAATATCAGAATCGAATTCCACCAAAATACTTAGCTCTAAGTAATGCTTGAAGTTTCATACTACGTAGAAATGAAGTCCCGCATTTTCCTATTTGAAGAAATATTTACGTACAAGATTAAGTTTACATAAATTATTCACTGAAAACTGACACGGTTTGCTATAGGAATTTAAATATTTGGGTAAATTCATGAGAAAAGAAAATAGTTTGTTGAAATTCGCCCTTATGTATTGAATATATTCATTAGCGCTACGTATGCTTAGTGGAGCGACACCGATATCCCGATATCAGTAAAGATAAACCGTACAAGGTACATACAGCTGTTTTTGTTGTTGTTGTTGTTGTTTGTGAATATTGTGAATCTTTATTTGATGCTTTTAGTACTCAGTACATATGCTTAGACTTTTTTTTTTGTACAACTTTATAGTATTTGATAAATGTATATATTTATATTTACTTTTGTGGGAATCGCATTTTACATGGACTTCTTTTTCAAATTATGACAAGCATAAAAACATCATTGTCACAGTCATTCCGTGAGAATAATTATTCTGACAACTCTGTCGTGCTATTCACATCAGCATCTAAAACAGCAAGAGGTGGTTTGAATGCTGCAAAATAGCTCAGGGAAAATATGTTTGTTTTTTGCCTTATTGATATGTGCATATTCATGAGCATCAACACAGTACATGCATTTAGCAATGATGCTTTAGCGTTTAAGATGGCTAAAATAATTTATAAAACTAATACTAGCAGTATAAACAATGTTATGGACCAGTATTTTGCGCCTTTGAGTGGCTAAACAGAAATCCTCTGAAAATTAAGACTGTGAAATTGTCATTCAGTATAGTCCAAGTTGAGTTTGTATAATCAATGAAATGTAGGGCAATGCGTAACTTTTGCTTGCATGTGTAAGAATAATCAGCATTTCCATATGGCATTGGTGTTGAAGTGGTATATTTATAAAGCGTAGTGCTTTAACGTGCTCCGTAGTCCATTAACTCACGTCTTTACATATGGACGTAGTGCGTCAACAGACGTCAAGTTGACGTGCGCCATTGACGTGTGACGTAGATAGATCACAAATTCGTGATATGTCGGCGTATTACTTTACTTGACAGACGTCGTTGTGCGTTGCCTTTGACGTGCGACGTAGTCCGTTAATAAAATTCTTAATATATGGGCGTAGTGCGTTAAGAGACTTCATAAGTCGGCAAAGTGCGCTTTCATGTTCTAAGGTGTAAAGGAAATGATGTGATATAAAACATATTGAGGGGTGAGAGCGAAACTAGACTAATTTCTTATATAGATGTATGCACTTAGCCCAGTTTCACTCTCAAATCTCGATATATGGGAAAAAAAAAGGGGGGGATAGATTGGAAGGCTTAGATGAATTGTAAATTCAATTAATTAAGTACTGGTATCCACTTTTATTGCCTGGTTCTTAGCCTCGATATAACTCCGGGTGTTTACTCTTTACAATGGATGCATAGCATCGTGGTATATATATTTGTAAAACATGCCAGTAGCAAAATTAAAATTGTTAAATAACTAAGAATCGAGTTGTTTTTACATCCTGATAAAAAAATTATGTTTATTTATTTATCCAATTTACGTCATTCATTTTTCTCAGTAATAATGACCATATAGGCAGTGAAAGAGAGATAAAGATAAAGAAAAAAGAGTTCGAAAGAGAGTGAGCTTTGGATTGGATAGTAAAATATATATATATATATATATATATATATATATATATATATATATATATATATATATATATATCATTTGCAGGACACAGGTTTAGTCATGCTTTCGTGATTTCATCTTAAACTTCAACGCAGCAGGTACTTGTCAAAATCCTTCCCTAGACATTTACAGACAAGGGGTTCAGTGCTGTACGTGCACGAAGTGCGAAGACGTTTCCCATATCGTTATTTACAATGCTGTTAAAAAAATACTGTAAACTATAAATGTCTACATACACTATTCCGGGTTGACCTGCTGGAGTGGTGTGACAGAGAGAGATTGTTGATAGATTTGATTTTTTGTTTCAACAAAAGTGTGCAATCAAGCATAACTACATGTATATTTTCAGAATAATATGATTTGCTCTACTTTATGTGTATTATATAAGTAAAACAGTATAACAAGATAAGAGTCGATCCTCCCCAAAATCAGATTTACGTAAACAAAACAGTAAAGTATTGTTTGATTTTTGCTCATATGATAATTTAAGACCTGTTTTGATAATTCAAAATATTTAAAAGGAAGTTAATTAGAAAGAAAAGTCTCTAACACCTTACACCGCTCTCTCAAACACACACACACACACACGCACACTTTTGAAAATGTTAAATGTGTGTTTGTTTGTTGGGTTTAACGTCCCACCGACAGTATTTCAGTCATTTGGAGACGATGTCTTCTTGAGACAGATATAGTGCTGCCACACTGCAGTATCACGCCGTAGACATGTGGCATGATACCACACCCAGTCACATTATCCTGATACCGGGTCAACCAGTCCTGCAACTACCCTTATATGTTGAGCGCCAAGCAAGGGAGCTATAACAGTACCATTTTTTACAACTTTGGTATGTCGCGGCCTGGGATCGAACCCACGACTTCCCGTTCCCGAGGCGGACGCTCTTACCACTTGGCCACCGGGGACGGTAAAATATTAAATGTAGTAGTTTAACAACACAAAAGAAATCATTATAAGGAAGTTAAAAACATAAAAAAGCACCCACAATCAATTAAAAAGTGTATAATATAGATTTTATTAGCCGCCACAAGCCATGCATTCATTTAGATTTGTGATTCCCTTATTTTTCTCGTAACATTTCAGACATGTTGCATATGGCAGATAGTCGAGATTACCCATTTGTGTACACGTCATATGCGAGTTTCCCAAAATTAACATGAATTGTGGAAGGAAGAAACAACCTATCAGAATTTGGGTGCTTATTTTGGAACTCTTCTTCGATTGTTAACAGCATAATTATATACATAACCGAAACGAAAACCATTTATGATTATCAGCCTAATTATATCTTGCCTTCACAATTCTATTTGTAATTTAGCAGATGCAGCAATTAATTAACACATAGATTTTTTTTTTTAAAAATCTGTGTGAAACTATTGATGCAATCTGTTCATATATAACATACAATATAACATACAATACTAAACAACACTTGCAAGCGTGTGCCAACAATTCGTGAAACTAAGTCAAACTTTTAGTCCATTCCATGGTAATCATTCAGGGGCCAAGACCTGAACAAAATCAGTTGGTGGTTAAGTAACAGGTGCTTTAATTGATCATACAGCAAGCCTTCCTTTTAAGGTGTGTTTTTTTTTTTTGGGGGGTTTTTTTGGCTTTTTTTTTAAAGTTTGATTTTGAGATGCTTTGAGTAGAGATAGCGATGCATGTGCGCGTGCGTGCTCGAGTCTTTCCAATAAATTAAGTAAGACAAATAACTAACATAGATTTCTGCGATATTTTTTGTTTCCATCTACTCCAGACGAAATGCCTGGTAATTTTGCCAACAACCTACATTTCATTTTGACACGAGTAAATATACGTGGACAGTTCAGATGGAATGTATTCATGAAAATATTGACGCTTGTCATAAATAACGATTAAGTGATAGGGTCTTGGCACGTTTAGAAATCAATGTCTCTAATGTTAAGAAAAAAATGTGAAATGATGAGAGATTGCGATTAGGGACTACTTCAGTCCTGAAAGGCATTTGACGTTAAGTCTGTTATTACATTGGCTATCTGTGCTTATGTTTTCGCGCAACACGTGAATGATTGACGAGATGTCAGTTTTGCGTGACGTATAAAGGGGAAATCGACAGATGAAATATACTTAATAAATCGGATATCCTCGGGTAATTCAGTCTATAGATATAGCGTAGCCTTCAACGATGAGTCTGTTTACCGCAATATAAATTCATTTAAACCAGAAGGTCATTTATACATATGGAAAAAACAGCAACATTACAAAAAAAGGAACTAGCTGTACAAAATATTTTTCCTTAGAGTAGATGCTGATCAAAAGATATTTGCGAATCTCCTTAATGCGTAAATTTACCATTACAATTAATCAATTAAACTTATTTATATATTGTTGGGTTTTTACAATTAGGTGCAAACTATTTGCAAATAGCAGTCTAATTCAAAATAGAAATTGTCTAATGTATTACATGGCCTAAAAGTGCTAAAATATCACATTCAGGGACAGATAACTCAAACAGTAGGACGGTGACCCCCAATTTTTTCCATAAAAATGTTTCTTTTTTTTATTCTCTAAAATCATGCAATGTTTAAAAAATAATTGTATTGAACAATTAAAATTTTCCTTTCTTGTCGATACAGAAAATGTAAAAAAAAAAAACTGTCACAAACGCCCTTAACATGTTACTAAAATAAAAGCAAGAAGACCCTAACAGACAAAAAACATGGGTTTGTCCTGCATGTACACGAGACTATCGTTTATCTCGATGTTTTCTCTTGCCGCGCTTAGTCATATGGAACCAGTTATCTCTTTCTATCTCTCTTTCTCTCTCTCTCTCTCTCTCTCTCTCTCTCTCTTAATTACTATAAAACAAAAGGAAGTACTTTAATCATGTATCCGACCTCTTCTTTCTTTCATTTAAACTCACTTTAGCTAAATTCAGTAGATTTATTTGGAAAAAAAAATATTCTTTTATAAGATTCCCCCAAGCCCCACCGAAATGTCCGGTACCCTTGTGACAGCAAACTCCACGCAGTAGTTACCTCTCCTTACCGTTGTAAATAACCACTGCATCAACAGAATTTAGCTATTTTTTCCTTTTTCCAAAAAATTATTTTACTGCCAGTGTCATTTCCCTAAGTATGTTTTCTTTAATAAACATCAAATATCGCCTCGTGGTAAAAAAAAAAAATCATTTTAAAAAATATTTTTGTTGTGACAGCAGACGGAGACGCCATTTTGTTAGTTAACCATCATCACGTGACATTTGTGACGGCAGTGAATTTTTGCTTGCAAGGGAGATCACTGTGTGGAGTTAGGTGTGACAGGTGGGCGCGCTCTCGTTAATTCTCGCGTTGTTTCGGAAAGCCATAATTCTCTGCCATAATAAAGATAGCTAGAAATCAGCCCTTTCTAACGATCAACACATTTTTTTTTTTTTTTTTTTTTTTTTTTTTTTGGTGTACCTTAGCTGCCATCTATTTTCAATAGGTATGTAAAACATTAATGCTTGCTTGTTATTTATGACTACTATTGGCAAACAAGACAATATCATCTGCAAATAGTATTAGGAACATTTTGAACATCAATTCCATCAATCCAGCTTGTAGCATGTGTATCTTCTTAATCATTTAAAACACAGAAAACTGTAGATTTTCGAGAAGGAAAAATCAATGAACAATTAAAGTCACTCTTTCCAAATATTTCGGCAATATTTTTGCATTTTGTTAGAGGAAAAACATGAATTTTATAGGCCACTACATTGCAAAATGTTTGTACAGACGCTATAGTGTTACTATTAACTTGTCAAGGAATAAACATGAATTTTAAATCCACTTTTGTACAGCCGGAATCTTGTTAATGTTATCAATAACAAGGATAATATGGCGACTGTACAAATGTTAACAATGTAGTGGTTTAAAATATCAGGTTTTTATTGACAAAGACAAGTATTGGCGAAATACTTAAATTGTTTAAGAAAAAAAAATGGAGATGGAGATAAACATTTGCCCTGTTTTACACCTAGAATACAATCACACATACAGAAAAAAAACCTTTTACTTAATTTGTTAAAATGCTTAACTCTAGCCTTAACAACTGTGTATATTGACCCATAGACAAAATAACATGACAGTGATATGAAACGGTCCGAAATAACGTATTTGCTCGTGACGATAAAAAGAAAACAGTTGAGCGGGATTTGAACGAGATCTCACAAGATGCAGACGCTTGCTGGCGCTGAACAGACAGTATCACTCATAAAAGATCTGCGGTCTAATGAGAGACATGCATACGATTTTTATTTTCTGCAAACTGGTGAAATACTGGGTTATATCGGTGAGATATAACCTATATCAAAATCCACAGTGTAGCTGATATAGACATGCCGGAACTACTTTTTATTGGGAGATGATTGGGGTAAAATGTAGCTTTGATGTATTTACAAGTCAATGTATCGCGTAGCGCAAGTGAATTATAAAAAATGTATCACTTCTCGGTGAGATATATTCCATTTCCACTCAAAACAGGGGTCCTCCGTGGCCGAGAGGGTAAAGTCGCTGATTTTAACACTTACTTAGCCCCTCACCGCATGGGTTCGAATCCCGGCAGAGTCATTTGGATTTTCATGTGAGGAATCCTTCTAGCTTGCTTGCGGTAGGTTGGTGGTTCTACCTGGATGCCTCCGTGCATTCGGGATCTTCTTCCACCTGTAATTAGTTTGACGTCGCTATATGACTGAACTACTGTCGAAGCGACGGTAAACTCAAATAGTCAAGTCAAGTCAAGTCCACTCGAAACAAACAAATATCCTCTATATTTGGTTTTATTTGCAATAAATTGAAGAAAAACTCAGTATATTTATAATTGATATGAGCGATGAAAATATCACAGTTTATTACTGACTTTTTATTCCTTTTATCATTATTTTTAAATAGATACGATCGATTTATTTACATTCGTTTTCAATCATATCGATCTCTTTATCTATCGCCATTAACTTGAATTACTAGGATAATGTATTATTATAATTATTATGATATTAAAATGAAAACATATAGGAATGGAATATAACTATACTTATGAAACTAGATTTCTGCTGAAATAACTGGCAGTTTGACTTAAAGCACTTTTTTTTCTTAAATAATCTCATATAATAAATATATGCTAGTTTGTTTGATTGTTGGGTTAAACATCCAACCGATAGTATTTCAGTCATTTGCAGACCATGTATGCTTGAGACAGATGTAGTGCTGCCACACTGCAGCATCACGCCGAAGACACCCAGTCACACTACTCTGACACCGGGCAAGCCAGTCATGGAAATACCTTTATATGTTGAGCGTCAAGCAAGGGATCTATACCAGTACATGTACTATTCTTTACGAATTTGGTATGTCGCGGCCGGGAATCGAACCCACGACTTCTCGATCAAGGGCGGATGCTCTCACCCGTCGGCAACTGGGACTGGAATATATGCTTATATTTAAATACTCGTAGATAAATACAGTCACTCCTAACAAAACAATGCCATTATGAAGAGATAAAATACATTTTAAAAAAAAATAATGCGGCAGAAGTCTACAAACAAACATAAACGCTGGAGCATTATTTTTACTTTTTCCTCACAAAGGCAATATTTGCCGAAATATTGGCAAAAATATATTTTTTCATTAATTGAATTATTTCCTTCCTTCAGGCCTTTATCAAGCGTAAGGACCTTTAATTGACTACTTTTTGATTAAAACAGTCATTGTTTCACTTATATCTGCCGCCTGCAGCGATCGCTTACAGTCAGCTATAAAGTTGTTTAGGGCCATATACCATGCTCTTCACGTGCACCTTATGCCGTAGATGATCATCGTGGTTTTTGACACTAAAACTGAATTATAGACGGTATAATAATAAAATATTTGACCTTCCATAACACTGTTTTCTATTAGATCTTTTGCAAATGGCGGCGACTTTCAGTTTTACAAATCTCGCGGTCACATGATCGTACACGTACTTTAACGAGAGCTTCTCGTGGTTATACTGGAATTGCGGATCTCTGTCAGGTTATTATGTCTATGATTGACCATACCATGTTTAAAAGCTTACTAAAATCAATAAATGCACAAAATAAACGTTTTCCATTATTAAACAAATGATTTTATGACCCTGTAATATACATTTAATGTCAGTGGTTCACATATTTGACCTGAGTCCTGCCGGTGTCTCGATATATAAATTACACAAGTAGGGACAATTTTTAAACACTGCTATATTTCTGTTTGACTACATTCGCAGCGACGGTAAACCCCAATACTACTACTACTACATTCGCTGTATAGAAATTACAAAATCGTTCAACCGTGACGATCTAACAATTTTGCGTCCGGTAGATGCACGATTTTCGATATTTTACACGAGGAAATGGTAAACAAAAGTAATGATTTTTATATACACCTTCTGAAGAAAAAAAAAGAAAAACGAAAAAAAAAACATAGATTTCATTTAACTTTAAAATTGAAATTGTTAGGTTGAATATCCAAGAGCGCGGTCGCGAGATCGACATGTTGCCAGGCGGACATTCACTCAGACACGTAAAAAAATGGGTTTTATTAAGATAACGATATTTTACTGCAAATACATATGTAGCTAAACAAAACGATTCCATTCACGATAAATTCCAGTAAAAATGTTCTTGAACACCTTTAGGACGTGATTGACAGGCGAGTAGGCAACTCGCAATCTCCATGAGGCTTATGCAGGAATGGGGGGAACTGTCGATAGGAATTGTCGATCACATGCTGTAATGATAACTGGAGGACACACGAAGTATTAATTACTCGGACATAATACTGTTCTGTGATTAACTCATTGTTCATTTGGGGCACCTTGGTTATCTTGGTAGCGGTTAGGTGGTCCAAGACGTAGCGGAACCATAACAGGGACTTTACCTGAATAATTTACCCAGTGTAATTCCTTTGTATTTTTTTATACTTTATGTGACCTCTCTGACCAAGAGTAATGGATATAGCAAATTTTAAATATTTTATTAAATGATTCTAAATTGTATGATAAAAGAACAGTTTTACCGTGTATAGAAATTCATTAAGATGTATAAAACATATTTTTTGTGGAAACAAAAAAGAATATTAAAGGTTTTTTAGGTCTTACCAAGCAATTAGAGATCATTAGAACATGACAATAAAAGGTAGAAATGTACAAAAAAAGTCGAAATGCTGATTTTAGTTCTGACTAAAATTTGCACCTGATTTTTTTTTCTGGGTAAATCCCTGTTATCATACAGATATGAACTCACTTTTAAAATCTTTGGAAAAAAAATGGCCAACTGCGCATGCTCAGACACGCAGGTACTGTGTGTACGAGTATTTAACAGGTTGAAGGATTCAAAACTAATTTATTAAATAAAAGTAACACTTGGGAGCCAATACAGATAAACATGCCATCTTAATAACTCAAAATAAATTGAAAATTCAGGCGTTGATTAAGGTGGGAATTTGTGCGGGCAAAACAAACGGATCAGCACACTTTAAAAAAGGTGTTAACATTTCTGTGTCACTTATATGTAAAATAAAAATAGCATAATCAATATTATATTAAATCAAAAAGTATATAATGACAGTGCATAAAAAGTAGTGCTATGCAAAGGGTATCAAAAGGTGGAGAAGAGTTGAGTCTATAATTCTACTTTTTCATTAAAAAAAACCCTTGTACACTACAGCCCTGAAGATTGTCGATAAAATTAAGCTAGTTTCGGGAAGCTTTCAGGATCATTAATCAATAAAATGGGCGGAGCTTTTCGTTTAGGGGTCATTCGGGATGCCAACACCGTTCCGAATGTTTGAGCAACATTACAGAAGACTTCCCGATGATGCCGAACAGTTGAAGAAGGGTTCCCGAGCATCCTGAATGGTTGCCGATGGTTTACCGTTGATCCCCAAGCCATTCGGCGTCCATATAACAATCGGCGTCCAAATTTAAAAACTTTTAAAATTTTGATGCCAATGTGTTTTCGATCCCGATTTGACCCCGAAGTGCCCGAAAGTTTCCAGAGGTGTTTAGGAAGGACACAGATGGGTCCCAAAAACATCTCGAAGTCTTGCTGAAGCATCCCAAATTTGCTAATTCCGCCTTCGGGAACCATTCAGGGTCCTTGTGTACAAGCCCCTTAAACGTGATATATTTGTGATTATCTATTATGTAATCCCGGTGTTTATGTTTTAAATACTTCATCTGACACGAGTGTGTGCTTGTGTGTTTGAGAAATACATCTTTGTCGATGAACGATTAGGAAGACTTAAAAAAAGTAGAGTATTCAACATACCGCACACCTACAAAATGTGAAATATTTTGGAGTTTTTGTCGAAACTGACACCTGATATTTCATTCGCTAGGCCATCATTAAAATATGTTTGTTTGCTGTGCTCCTGTCCAGAATATTTTAGGTATAGGTAGATAGGTGGGGATTTTTTTTTAGCTCTGACATTCAAGATAAAGGGATGAACATGTTATTAACTTTCTTTCTAAAGCCATGTTTTTAATAATGGGCGCAGGGGGTTGAATATACACATATCTGGATGTTCTTAGAGGGCAAATTTGGACACAGTTAAATATTAACTAATGCTAATGACGTTGTTAATATCATTGACATTATTAGCATTCATTATTGTTATTTTCATTATATTATTATAATGTTTTTCTAGCATACACTTACGCTTGGCAGTTTTAAAGTCTATGAACCTCCATAGCCGAGCTGGTAAAATGGCTGACTTTACATCACACAATCCCTTGCCACTGATTGTTCATTTGAGACAGCCTTCCAGCTGACTTGCGGTAGGTCGCTGTAGCCGGAAGCCTTTTTGCACTCGGTGTCTTCCGCCACCTGTAATTGATAGCTTTGCGTCGCAATATATGACTATATTTATATAATACTGTTACAGCGACGATTTACTCCAACACTAAAAAGTTTAGAATTATTTAAAATTTCCTTAGTATCATTACTTTAGCAATACGTGTTTATATCGACACTGATGAGATCAACATTGTGTTATTTGATAACACAATCATTCAAGTCAGTTAAAGTTTTAAAATTGATATGTCGAGATGAAAACAGGAAGCTGCGTTGCATTATGGGAAACAAGAATTAGTTTAAACTTATTTATTCAGTAAATTTCCATATACAAGAATTGGATTTTCTCTTAACGCTACATCGATTAACCGAATTTTGTGTTAATTGCAAATATAGCTTTTCGGTCCCGAAGTGTTGATATAACAACTCATTTTTAAATTAAGATGATCTATTTTCGAGGTTTTCAGCTGTGCCCAGAGTAAAAAAATCAAATACCGCTGTTCTGCTGCAAGCTTTCGCGTCATATGGGAGTTTTGTAGCGTCGTGTTTCTATTATCCCGACTGTTAAATATACAAACCCTAAATCTGTTCTCATTATCTGGCAATTGGCTGTCAGCTTAAGATTTAAAATAATCCACAGACCACAGCAAACTTGCTTATATCATGTTAAACCACCGCAGTCTATAAATATTTTAACTAACCCAGACAATGAATCTAGGTGCTTTCCAAAAAGACGTCTTGCGTCCCAAACAATCAAAGCAGATATTCTAAATGCGCTCGTAAATAGGTTATATTAAAGAGCAGAGATGAAACATTCTTTTTGCTTGTGGCATTAAAAGTTCAACATACTGTTATTACAGATGCATCTTTCTCGTCGGTAAGTAAACATTTCCAGTTTTGATTACAGGGTTATTTGATAAAGTCAGTTTTAAACAAGCGTCCGTTAATATGAGCATAATGCAAGTTTACACAAGGAAATCAAGGAGTTAAAAGATATGTGTCAGTTTCAAAGAGATTCAAAAGCATGAAGATTTTACGATTATTTTTTCTCTTGTAAGATTTAGCGGATGTTTTTACTTCATAAAACGATTGTTGTGTCTGTTTTGCAGTTGAATTATTTATTTTAAGAGAGTGCAATAGGGCGAGGTTTTTTAAACAGGGTGTTAATTTATTTATTTGTAGCTTCCATTAGACTTAGTGTACTGAAATTATATAATGAAACCGGTGTTTGGACTACTTTAATCCTTTAATAACGCCATGATAAACATTTATTATTATATTCTTGTCCTTTTTTTTCGCACCAGTACGTCAAGCCACGGGTGAAAATGCATATTATGTTCACGAATGAAATTATACATCGATCTTTCACCAAATAAAAAGCATTTCTTTTTCTTTTTATTTAATGCTTTAAAGGCCAGAAATTAGCTGTGTTATTCACAAAAGACATTAAAATTGGTGTGATTACCTCGCGTGCGTGACGTTATTTATGGCGTAATTTCCTGCGTAAAACCCAGCGCAATTGACGCTCCGGTCAGTTTATAACGTTTATAACGTAGGATCGGGTTCAAGTTTCTGATAATTTCACTGTTTTCCTAATAATTTCACATTTCACTGTTCAAAACAGTGAAACTATCAGGATAAAATCAATTGTTATTTCTAGTTAATCCATCGGAAGCATTAAATAAATAGCTTTCGGACCACTTCGGTCGTTTCCCCTTTTGTTTGTATATCTAGCGGTTGGGAACGTAGGTTGCCGAGCAAGTACGATTGGTAATAAATAAAGGATACTGATTTGTTTTGAGTGAATATGTAATATTTCTAATCGAGAAGTGATACAATTTTAATATTTACACGAACGCGTAGCACGAGTGAAAATTTGATTTTTGTATCACTTCAATATGAGATACATGTATATTCCATATTCACCAAAACAGTTTTTATGTTATGCTAACTGCTACTACATACTACATGTATCACTCACACTGTTTTACAGTGGAATTTAACCGTTTCTCATGACTAACTTATTATTCGGAATGTTTACAACACCAACAAATCCAAATCGGTATCAAACCTTGTGTTTTGATGAGTAGCATGGTATTCCCATGACGACTAAATCGTTCATATGTTCAGGAAATAAGAAACAAAAATAAAACGAATTTGATAAAAACACTAGCGATGAACTCAGTCAATTTTCTGGCTGATTAAAGAGTTAATTTCCATTCAATAAAAATAAATTTATCTTCCAGATGTACATTTATATCATCGTTGCTAAAATTAAAAGAAAAAAAAGAGAAAAGAATATAAGGAGTGGCAACGCCGCTTTTTTTCAATCAATTTACTGCAGACTTAGGAAACGCAATTAAATTCAAATGCAACATGTGCATATTTCATGCATTGCATATACATACATGTAGTTCCAAATCAATAAATATTCCTATCCTTGGCGGACATTTTGAAAGGGATTTTTTATATAAATGGTACATAATAAATTATGCAGAAGTTTAAAATAGTCATAATTCAAAATTTATATCCACCATTTAAAAGCTTTTGAAATTTATATTTTATGATAAAATATTTCTAATATGGATATATGCACAACAATAAACATATTCTCAGATTTCGGCCTGCATTAACTCCTGATACACAAAATGGCTAGTACCAAAAAGTGTCTTATCAGTGCCTCTGATATCACATGGGAACTATGCATTGATTACTTGTTATTTTTAATTTTGCTATTTAGCACTGCGATAAAGAAGAGCAATTCATCAAGTTTTTAGGCGTATTGTTTGCCTATTAAACCGAACTGAGAAACATTCTTCTAAACACTATCATGTAATTGTAATCAGAGACTGGCAAATATTCAGTTTAAGTTGAAATTACTAAAAATATAATCACCATCGAAGGATGCAATGCAAAAACACTTCAAAAATCAAAACCGCTTCAAATTTTAAATTAATCTTTTGAAGCTTCGCGAGGAATAATTACCGCCCAACTGAAATGTTTGTATTTTTTCCTAACAACCTCCGCAGTTGTTGATGTTGGAATATTTTTTACACACCGCCTGCTGTGAGTCCTAATCTTCGCTGAATCTTTCAGGCAGTCAAGTTATGCTAAAATTATGCACATTATAATTGCTTTTTTTAATTTATAGCTTCCATTTAAAACTCATCTTAAGTATAAAAAGATCAACGACAGGAATATTTCTTTTAGAAACATGATCTAAATCCATTCGCAGAAAATTGCTTTCTTGTATAACCAGTTAGAACATTTACTTTTTATGTCGAACGTTTGAAGTAAAGCTATTTTAAACTAATACAAATAACAGAAGAGTTTATGTATGTATGATTACCTTTAACTTGATTTTTAATTTTAAAATAAAATGTTTCAAATTCTAATTGCTAATTTTGGAACATGATGGATCTACCAGCAGTATTGGTGAGAACATAAGTACGTGATCTTCTTCTGTTAACATTTTATTAATGACCATATATTGTCCACGAAATCGGAGAAAAAAAAGGAGAATTGAATATTTTAATTAAAAGTTCTTCTTCTTCTTCTTCTTCTTCTTCTTCTCCTTCTTCTTGTATGACCTTTCAAAGTTATTATCAATTATCATCTATTCTTTCACTATTTATACTTTGAAAGAAACTTATTTAACGCTTTTCGGTGGATTATAGGGAAATATCAATAAATTAAATACTCTGGAACTTGAACCCGACCCTACGTTATAAGGTGATCTGAGCGTCATTTGTGCTGGGGTTTACGTAAGAAATGGCGACATAAATAACGTCACGCATGCGGGGTAACCCGCCAAGTTTGATGTATTTTGTGAATAACACAGCTGATTTCTGGCGTTTAAAGCATTAACTAAAAAGAAGAAGAAAATTATTTTGGTGAAAGGTCGATGTATAGTTTCATTCGTGAACATAAAAAGATGCATTTTAACTTGCGGCTTCGCCTCTCGTGAAAATATCACTTTTTTATGTTCACTCAGTGAAATTATTAATCGATCTTACACCAAATCAAATTATTATCCTCTATATATTCTGACGTCATTCTTGTTATTTTCTATATTTTGTTTCTATCATACTCTGATGGAGCTTAATACGCTTTTCTTCTTTTATTCAGAAGTGATAACGGAATATATATCGTGGGTCTTCGACGATGATGGAACGCTTTTGTGAAGTAAAATTATTATAGTTTTGCTACTTTTTATGATGTGTAATTGACCAATCTTAGAATTATTTGCATTTTTAGATCATGCGTAATGAAAATAAAAATAGACTTTAACAGACTGGCTGATTTTCAGATGAGCACATTAACACATAATGTATACATATTCTATTAATTCGTATTGCAGAAAATGCTGCCCCACGTGGACAGGAATTTTATTTGCAAGTGCACGTTAAAAATAGAAATCAACATAAGCAGTCTGAGTAGAATTGTTGCAAGAACTTTCGTGGAGATCACCCAAATGCTTCCTGGAAGACTATTACAAACAGCTGGGTGAACACGTTGGACCTGAAAGTAAACTGAAGCACGTGATGAACGAATGAAATGTCCAATGATATTAAAAATAAGAAAATAATGTTATCATATCAGAGCAAACTAGAATGTCGAAAGGTTTGACTGATGGATACAATAAGACCATCCGACAACAATCGCACAAAACCAGAAGACGGATCAAACAAAAGAAGAATAAAAACTATGTCCCAGAGAAGTATATGACAAAAAATGACAAGCCACGCAATAAACAAACAATAAAAACTTGCATGCGCCTGGCAACATCACAATGATTTACAGTAATTCGGTTCGAAGGGGGGGAAATCTAAACAATAGAAATCATCAACAATAGGAACCTCAGAGCTCACAGCAACAGAAACTGTCCAATCAGCAACCGCAACAGGACGTGAAAATGTACAGAATGTAATAAGAACAGGTTCAAGGACATGTTGCATTGGAAAAAATAAGACAGGAGAAAAAGGCAAATGGACGTTATGAACCTGCAAATATGCTGCAGTTGACAGTAAATCATCTACAAGCCGGTAAAGAGAGAAATGATTTTCAAGAATTGCCAACAAAATGAACTTGAAATAAATGCTGCAGCTGTCAGTGAATCACCTACAATGATTTATATGAATAAACAACAAATGAACTTGAAAATGAGGATTCATAAAGAGATTGCCAAAAGTTAGACAATCAAATGGAATCTTTGTATTATTTGTTTTGGAGAGTTACAGGCGCTTATACAGTTATACACACTATCGCCATTGCTTGCAATTCGTCTGGTATGTTGTGATGTGACTACACTTAAAATACGATAATTATCTCCAAACTTTCTTTGGAAAGCCTCAATTCTTAAATCTACCCCGGATGGTAGCGTCGCTGCTCATTTATGGAGTAAAATTCAGAAAAACTTATTTTCTTTATGGGGATGAAAACGACAAAATCCGTCTGTGATTACATTCAACTATCGATTCCTCGTTGTTCTTATCGTTACGATAAACCTGAAGAGTCCCTACTCGTATGTTCCATTAAAACTATGTGTAGAGAACATAGAATCAAAATATGGACATGTATATTTATCTTATTACTTGTGAAAAAAATAAAGTAAAAACAGTAATTTAAATGACAGACATTCAGTTGACAGATAGCATTTTCTTAATCTATTGTGTCACGACTTAGTCCCGTGGGTACGCTTTTTTTTTTACTGTATGATAATAGATAAAATGCACTGTTTAGAACGGGAAAATGTTTTACAAGATGGTTCCATTTTTTCAATTTTTTGTCAATGACATTTTCCTTTATTGTGTTACATACAGAACTATGTTTTTTGGTGTTAATATATTATCTAAGAAGAGCGTGCTTCGCCGGACGCACAGCGTCATTCACCTACATGTAAGAATTCCAACACTAAAACCCGAACTGATTAAAATTGAGATATTCCTCCGCTCAAAATTTTCAAATTGTGCATAAACAACAATTTTGCAAATTTGAAGATTGAATACCATTTTCTGTGAGAGCATATAAAAATGAAAAAAAAAATGTGGCTTGACTTGACTTGACTATTTGAGTTTACCGTCTCTTCGACTTTACCCTCTCGGCCCCGGAGGCCCCTGAAAAAAATGAATGCATAGTTCCTAATATATTGTTAAAAAATAAGGGGGTCGTGGATTTTCAGGAAAATCTCAATTTGTTTTATTTCGTAAAACGAAGGTAAGGTCATATGTGTTGGGGCTTCTATTAATGCAGCAATAACTTAATTTTCGTATTTTTGACGGCTTTTTCAACGAAAAATTGATGATGTTCGGGCGGGCGTCCGCTAAGGTTTACCTTTTGGTTAATCTGCTGTAAATTACATGTCCTTAATTGGATTGGACAGTTGCTTAAGTGGATGGACCTTTACATTATGCAGTTGACCTTGTCCCTTTATCTTTGATACTTTTGATAAAAAAAAGGTCCGATAAAAAGTCCACAATACCATCAGTTCATTGTTATAAGCAAATGCCCACATCATCCTGGGATAATGACTTACATCTCAAACTGAATGACATTAATATTCAATACAAGTAGACCATTGAGGAATTATCATCTATTCTAGATGTTATTTCTAGATGTTAATTCACTTTTCAATACACGATTTTATTTCAGTTTCCCAATTAAACAAGACACACATCGCCCTGGGTCCATATATTTGAAATCTCTCAGGATTGAATCGAAAACTGACACAAACTACGATACGGGAGATGAGTTATTCAGAATGATATTTCCCGCTATATCTGTCATAACTCACCACAGGATCAACACAGCAGACAACATTATTAGAATTATCTTCCAGCGACTTTGAATAGATCACAGTAACTCAATAACGTAAAAAAGATTACAATTCTGTACATCTTCCTAGCGGTCCCTTTGATCTGTGACTAAATATCTAATCGACAATGTTCCCGATATATATCACCTTGTTATGAAACAGATATACTCTCTCGAGCCACCGATATCAAAGAAACAGAAATAATTAAGCTGAAATTGCATCTTAGAACATGCTGTCGAAGTGAGATAGCTTCATATTGATTTATGAGTGATCTACAGTATCGTTATCGCTCAGCACTTTCTCCCCTTCTATATATATATATTCCCATTATTTTATTCACTGTAAAATCATTATTTTTCGTCGACATTTAATTTCGTGGAATAAAATTTAAAGCCAATAATGTTGGAGAATACATTAGTGGTTGCGTGTTCTAGAAGACGTGTTGTCGTTTAAGGTAACTTATCCATCATTAAATTTGGATCATGATCCATCAAATGATCGTTTGAATTTTATAGTAAATGTGATCCTTTAAAAAACTTTGAACAAAGGAGCCTTTAACTCCAAGCATAGACATAAGAACCTGACAGAGATCCGCAACTCCGTTAATTACATTGTATAAGTTGAAAGCGAATCATGAGAAGCTCTCGATAAAGTATGACCATAATAAGTCGATCATGTGACCGCGAGATAACATGAGATTTGTAAAGCTGAAAGTAGCCGTTAGAAAACAGTGATAATTGATTATTATTCCGTCTTATTCTGTCTTAGTGTCAAAAAATCACGATGATTATCTATAGCAGAAGGTGCACGTGAAGATCATGGTATATGGCCCTAAGACAACTTCATAGCTGACTGTAAACGACCGGTTGCATACGGCAGGTATATATAGAATCTGACATGATTTGTTATCCCATATCGCCAGAGGCTCGCTTAATAGCATTTTCATGAACTCGTTTAGTAACATTTGCTATGAAATGACAATTTATGTCAGATAATTTTTATCATATGACCTATAATGACAGTAAAACGCGATTATAACAACTAAAAGATACGGACTGTGCACGAATTACTTTTGTAATCTAACACCAAGAAAATGGTTTCAAATAATAACTTAAAAATAACGATTTAACGTGTGTATTTCTCGTACATTTTCAACATCATATGAATATTGACTCAAACACATCTAATCCAGCTGTTCGAGTTCAACACACTTTGCATACATATAGAATACACGCGCATGACGCGGAGTGATGTAATGAGACCTAAAAACTATATGTAACTTGTTAAATATAAGAAAATATGTGATGGGTATACGACACCGGAAACAACTGAACACAATGCCATATGATAAAAGTGAAATATTGACTGTTTAAATTCGAGAGAAGTCAATATAAAGTCCTTACGATTGATTAAGGACTGGAAAAGAATTTTTTTTTCAGGAAGGCTTAATTCAGTTAATGGAAAAAGACAAGCTTTGCCAATATTTCGGCAAATATTTCCTATGTTTGTACTGCCGCATTTATGTTTAATGTATTTCTCCTCTTTATATTGGCAATTTGTTGTAACTATTGACTTTATTTATCTACTATTATATTATTATATAAGTATAAGCATATATTTCGGTCCGGTTGTCAAATGGTAAGAGCGTCCCCCATGTAATCGATAGCTCGTGGGTTCGATCCCCGGCCGCGACACACCAATTTGATAAAAATGGTACTGGTATAGATCCATTGCTTTTATATACTTGGGTGTCTACGGCGTGATGCTGCAGTGTTTCAGCACTACATCTGTCTCAAGCAGACATGGTCTGCAAATGACTGAAATACTGTCGATGGGACGTTAATTTTATAGAATTATTTCCTTTTAGAAAACAACAGTGCTCTAAGTCATAAACTGCAAGTCATTTCAGCTCCTTTATTTTAGCAGAAATCTAGTTTCATAACTATGGCTATATTCCATTCCTATATGTTTCCATTTTAATATTATAATACATTATCCTCGTAATTCAGTTAAATAGATAGATATGAATTGAAAACGAATGTAAATAAATAGATCGTATCTATCTAAAAACAATTACAAACCGTTTCATATCCCTGTCAGGTTACTATGTCTATATATGCTCCAAGTCAATGGATGCTTGCATCTACATTGAAGTATTTTTAAGCACTTGAAGGACCATGATTATAATTCAATGATGGGTGGAATTCGTCGTGTAAATGTTCGGAAATCCTCGTGAAGAGGTAGGAGAATTAATTTTCTACAGTCATTTAATATATCGGTGATTCTATCGACTTCAATGGGACTAATCGTTTGACCTACGGAGGCACTATTTTGCATGTCGTCAAAAGAAAGTTTGAAATATCATATTTCACCTTATTTTCTGTATTCATAGCATTGATTTTGGACAGTACTGCAACTTTAAAGCAAGGTTTTTTCAATGGGTCCTAGATACACAGGTCTAGATACAACGAAATCAACGAAAATTAGCTCCCCACTGTAATTCACAAATAAATGGCATGATAAGGTTCATTTAGACTATACAGTCTTTTTTTTTACATTTTTTCCCAATTACTTCTCATACCGGACTACCAGCAGGTTATTTTATAATTATTTTTGTTCTTCTCTTTTTTTTTTTTTCATAAACTTAGTTGTCAGCCCCATCAACATACTGTCTATCAAAAAAAGACTTTGTTTTCTGGAAATAGATACTGTTTCCACCCTGCACAGTAATATCGATAACACATCTAATCATAATACCGTGTCGCTGGACCGATACAGGAAGAGGTTAGGCTTACAGTATCTTACATATTTTTTTTCTTCTCTCAAATAAAAAATGTATTAAAACAAGGCTTGGAGTATAAAAATTCATATATTTTCATTTATTTTTAATCAATTTAAAATTCAATCATTCATCCATACATTCTGACTGAGTGGTTAGGGCGTTTACCTCATAATAGTGGGATCGTGTATTCAATCCCTGGCTGCGACATACCAAATTTCGTTCAAATCTCCCTTGCTTTGCGCTACGCACATAGGGGTAATTCCATGGTTCTCTAAAATGCTTACGACGATCTACCATACTCAAATCACTATTGAAATAATGGGCATAGTTTGAGTCTGAGTACGAAAACCATGTTTAAGTAGGCCTACCAAACACGTGGCCATGACTATTTTTTTCCAAAGGCGTAAAGTACTGTTGTTGTCCCAAATTACTGAAATACTGCTGGTGGGACGTTAAATCCAAGAACACATTATCCATTCATTCATTTATTCTCATTACCTACGCTACACATCTGTTCCTAAATTTACGCAGCCACCTCTCCGATCCACCTTAATTTTCACGGGCTGCACGTGCCCGATGCTGTGTAATCGAGTGACACTTGACATGAACATGTAGCTATTTGTCATTGATTGCTTCCTGTCTCTCGTGCCAGGAACAGATGAGCGCCGGGAACGATATTGATGAAGGTTTGTGATATAGTTTTTGCAATTTTAAAGTCGGGTTGGCCTTAAAAATGTTCTAATTTAATTAACTTGTTATCCTATAAGAAATATTGCTTGTTAGATGTTTAATGCGGTGGCAGTGTAGCTGTCGGATTTGATGAATCAAGTTTTGATAAACATCTAAATAAAGATTCTAACACCGACATGCACCCTCTACTTCTCGACTTCTTTGCTGTTTAATTGTTTTACTCTTCGAAATGCACCAGTCTTTAAAATGTCAGCCTGACTGAGATTTACACTAAGCTAACATAATCTCTCTCTCTCCCCTCTCTCCCTCTCTCTCTAATCTTTCTAAAAAAAATTCTTTGGAATCCCCCCTTCTCTCTCTCTCTTTCTCTCTGTTCTTCTTTTTTACTTTTTCTGTGGCAACAACATTTGTAGTTTTGCGAAAGAAAAAATAATGAGAAGAAAATTTTGCTATAAAGTACAGTATACATTATCGGTTTACATTGTATTAACTTTTAATGTTATTATTTTTTTGCATGATATATGCAATACCCACATTATACAAAATATTTTAATGTTCAAAATAGTTACAAAGTTATTCATATTTAATGTATATGAAATACTTGAGATTTATGATCTGCTATATAAATATAGATCAGTAGCAAATGATGTGTATTTGATTACATTTTGAGAATATAATGCAAAATGTATCTTTATGCATTCTTTGGTTACACAAAAAAAAAAAAAAAATTTTAAAATTTAAGATAAAAAATAATTATGTCTAGAAATGCAAGTTTAGATTTTATGTTAAATTTACTTACTATTAAAGATTAAAATGCAAAACATAATAAATCAAGACGCTCATTTTTACAATATCCGTTTTTTAATGACAATATGCTAAAATTTTTAATTAAAGTTCAGATATCAATCAAATATAAAGTAAAATTATCTTATTCCGGCTGAATAAGGTTTTTTATCACTACTACACTGTGCAATGCGGTTAGCTGAAAATACCTTAATGCACATATTGAATACTTAAAACAGTATTTTTTTTACAAGAGCCGAACTTGTTTAAATAAAAAGGCACATGCTAAACTCTTCAGTAGCCTTTTTAATAACTGAAAGCTTGATTAAAGAAAAAGTAACAATGCAGGTATGATCTGAATAAGAATAAAACATTAATTGATTTTAATTGTAAATATGTACTTAATTTATCAGTACAAGCAATAAAGCTTAACTTCCGGTATTTATTGCAATTTTTATGTCAGACACATAGTCGTTTACCGAATATCCTTTCATTTTTTCAAAACTTGACAATTTTAAATCCTTGGTATGTACTGAGTTCGAATATTCCAAGCACATGGAGAGGATTTCTATTTATAAAAACAGGTTTCGACGAGAGTGGCACGTATTTGTTGATAACAGACTCAGAACAATTTCGAACGCGTTTAGTACACTTTTCGTTTTTTTTCTATAACTAAAATTGGCTTAAATGTCTACTTACCGTTTATTAAACCTTTTTCGAAATTACGTTATTTAAAAAAAAGAAACATGGATAAAATGTATTGAACCATTCCAAGCGTTATTTAACTCTTTTAAATAATTGAATACTGAATTATTCTTAAAAGAAACATACGCCATAAGGTCATTAACTTGAATTTCTACAGACTGCATGGAGACTTGTCTTTATAAAACATTTACAAATAAATAACGTTTCGGTGTAGCCGAATGGTTAAAGCTTTCTCCTCTGGAGCGAGAGGTCGTGGGGTACGACGATCCCAGACTGCAACATATGCTGCTCGTCTAATGAGTATACTAGCACAGTGACTTTTGCTTTTATTCACAGTCTGGTTTTATAAACATAAATATGTTAATAACTCAACTAATTTTCATAGACCGAAACTGATTCATTTTGAATGTCTAAGAATACAACCCCTAAACATAAACCTGTTTGTTGACAATAAATACAGTAACGATAGTGCGAGAGGCACTAACCCGATAACCTAATCCTAATTCTGACGAAAGATAGCAATCACTTTCCATGAAACTAAGTATATAATCATATTTTTTCGTTTGACCAAGTCTTGCAAGATTTCGATGGTTTTATACCCCTCTTTAAGTCCTCGATAAATCGCGTTTTTAGCTCACCTGAACACATGTGCCCAGGATGAGTTATTAGGATCGCTGAATGTCCGTCGTCCACAATTAGTTTGCTTACACATAGCAGCTTCATTTCTTAAGCAATCATCTTCAAAATTTTATGACAATATTTATAACCATAATCTCTCAGTCATGTTCGATAATGGCTGATATTGACCAATTAGGTCAGGAGTTAAGCCCCTTTTATATAACAAAATGTCATCTTTTACTTTATTTCGTAAGCAATCATCTTCAGACTTATTACAATGTTTATAACCAGTCAAGTTTGAATATGGCTGATATTGTCCAATTAGGTCAGAAGTTTTTTAATATCAAAAAACCATATTGTAATTTGTTTACACTCTAGCGTCTTCATTTCTTGAACAATCATCTTCAAACATTATAACAATATTTTTGACCTTTATCACTCAATCAAATTTGATTATGGCATATATTGATAATTAGGTCTGGAGTTGTGCCCCTTTTAATATAAATAACTTCCAGATTTCAATTTGTTTACACTATAGCATCTTCATTTCTTAAGCAATCATTTTCAATTTTTTATGACAATGTTTATGATCTTAATCTTTCAATCAAGCATGATTATGGCTGATATCGGCCGATTAGGTCAGGAGTTAAGCCAGAAAAATTCCATATTTTTAGCTCGACTATTCGAAGAAGAGGGCTTTTGGTTAAAGTTTTGCATGCAAGTTATTATCAACCTTATATCTCAATAACCATTTATGGTATTGACTTGAAAGTTTATAAATATGTTAAGGGGCATCAGACAACCAAGGTGGATAACTCTTGACTGAATTTAATATGAATTATGGCCCTTTTTAACTTAAAAATTTTGGTTAAAGTTTTGCATGCAAGATACTCTCATGTTTATATCTCAGTTTCAAGGCATGCGATTGATTTGAAACATCTTTAATATGTTTAGGGGTATCATAGTTTCATGATAGATAACTCTTGATAGAATATGTTACAAAGTATGGCCCCTTTTTAACTTAGAAATTTTGGTTAAAGTTTTGCATGCAAGATACTCTCATGCTTATATCTCAGTATCCAGGCATGCAATTGATTTGAAACATCTTTAATATGTTTAGGGGTATCATAGTTTCATGATAGATAACTCTTGATAGAATATGTTACAAGTTATGGCCCCTTTTTTAACTTAGAAATTTTGGTTAAAGTTTTGCATGCAAGGTACTTTCATGCTTATATCTCAGAGTCCAGGCATGGGATTGATTTGAAACATGCGTTTAGGGGTATCATACTATAAAGGAAGACAACACTTGATGGGATATATTAAAAATTATGGCCCCCTTTTAACTTAGAATTTTGGTTAAATTTTTGCATTCAAGCTACTATTCAGCTTATATCTCAGAAATTGCTTGTGGAATTGACTAGAAAGTAAGGAGTGTCTTCAGGGGCATCAGAAAATCAAGGAGGATAACTTTGGACTGAAATTTTAGCTCGACTATTCGAAGAATATGAGAGCTATTGTAGTCACCCTGGCGTCGGCGTCGGTGTTGGCGTTGCAGCTTTTGGTTAAAGTTTTGCGTACAAGTTACTATCAACCTTATATCTCAATAACCATTTATGGTATTGACTTGAAAGTTTATAAATATGTTCAGGGGCATCAGACAACCAAGGTAGATAACTCTTGACTGAATTTAATATGAATTATGGCCCCTTTTTAACTTAGAAATTTTGGTTAAAGTTTTGCATGCAATAGAAAATTTGGTTAAAGTTTTGCGTGCAAGCTACTATCTAGTTCGCATCTCAATAACCATTCATGGTATTGACTTGAAAGTTTATGAATGTGTTTAGGGGCATCATACAACCAAGGTAGATAACTCTTGATGGAATAAATTACAAATTATGGCCCCTTTTAAAATTAGAAATTTTGGCTAAAGTTTTGCATGCAAGATACTCTCAAGCATATATCTCAGTATCAAGCATGCGATTAATTTGAAACATCTTTAATATGTTTAGGGGTATCATACTTTCATGGTAGATAACTCTTGATAGAATATGTTACAAATTATTGCCCCCTTTTAACTTAGAAATTTTGGTTAAAGTTTTGCATGCAAGGTACTTTCATGCTAATATCTCAGTATCCAGGCATGGGATTGATTTTAAACATCTTTAATACTTTAGGGGTTCAACTTTCATGGTAGATAACTTTGATGAATATTACAATTATGCCCCTTTTTTAACTTAGAAATTTTGGTAAAGTTTTGCATGCAAGGTACTTTCATGTTTATATCTCAGAGTCCAGGCATGGAATTGATTTGAAACATCTTTAATATGTTTAGGTGTATCATACTATAAAGGAAGATAACACCTGATGGAATAAATTAGAAAATATGGCCCCTCTTTAACTTAGAATTTTGGTTAATTTTTTGCATTCAAGCTACTATCCAGCTTATATCTCAGAAATTGCTTGTGGAATTGACTAGAAAGTTAAGGAGTGTTTTCAAGGGCATCAGAAAACAGGTGGATAACTTTTGGACTGATACAAATTATGGCCCTTTTCTAACTTGGATTTTTGGTTTAAGTTTTGCATGCACAGTGTTATTGTGCTTATGTCTCAGTAACTAGGCATGGGATTGATTTTAGACATCATAAATATATTAAGGGGTATCAGACTATCAAGGTATATCATTTTTGACTATTATTATGTACAGGGAGTGTGAAGGGCAAGAATTTAAATAGATTTCATTTGATTTACCAACAAGCATTTTGAATAGTCGAGCGTGCTGTCCACTGACAGCTCTTGTTATGCAAATTATGGCCCTTTTAATGCTTGGATTTTTGGTTAAAGTTTTGCATGCACAGTGTTATTATGCTTATGTCTCAGTAACTAGGCATGGGGTTGATTTTAAGCTTCATAAAAATATTAAGGGGTATCAGACTATCAAGGTATATCATTTATTATTATTATTATTATTATTATTATGTACTGGGTATGTGAAGGGCAAGAATTGAAATAGATTTCATTTGATTTACCAACAAGCATTTCGAATAGTCGAGCGTGCTGTCCTCTGACAGCTCTTGTACTTTTTTTACACTAAGCATCTTTATTTCTTTAGCAGTACAGGTAATGAAGGCAATGTTCCTCATGTGAGCGATTATAGGGCCATCTTGGCCCTCTTGTTGTACGTTCTGACCGTCCTCAGTGGCATAGTGATTTTAGCGTCCGCTTCAGGACAGGCCGGCAATCTTCAATATGAGATCCAGATTGGGGATTTGTTATATGCTTTGTGTACACAGATTAATACTGGATTACTATAATTGTTAACTATGAAATAAAATTATATTTTAGGTAATACAAACAGTCGGATCCAACACATAAATTGTCATATATCTGAATAAGATGAGCCTAGATATGTGTTTCTTGCAGTAAATATGTTGAAGAAAACTCATATTTGTCGAGCTGTAATGAAGATCGTGAATGCTGCTTGTATTACCGAACACTATATATAACCGCTTAAGTGTACAGTTATACCCTCACCCGCTCTAATCATACATGTTTATAATAATTGAATGCATAGCAGAGCAGTCCCTACTAATAGTCCATGTTGAGCGAGAGAGAGAGAGAGAGTTTAGAGAAGTATTAAACTGATGTTTATTTGTTTGATTTTTTGTTGGGTTTTTTGTTGTTTTTGTTGTTGTTTTTTAATATACATGTATAAATAACATTTATCAATTTATGTGTAGTAATGAAGATATTTAATATGACGGAATATATACTTTCATACACTTTCATACAGCTGATTTCTTAATTAGACGTAAAAGATATATACTTATTCAGAAAGTCTGTAGGTCTAAAATATTTAAGACTAAATAAACAAGGCGGATATTTCGGTGAGCATAACTCAAACTTACTTAGTCTGGCACTCGCATGCATACCGGAAGGCAAAGTACGATGACGAAAACGCGAAAACACGATGATGAAAACGCGAAAGTACGATGACGAAAACGCGAGGACGCGATGACAAAAATCCGAGGACATGAAAAAACGAAAGCTTGAAACCACGATGACGAAAACGCGATATTATATCGCACTTACATCCTCGTCTTTTCGCGTTTTCGTCATCGTACTTTGCGTTTTCATCATCGTAGTTTCGAATTTCGTTAGTATGTTTTCGCGTTTTTGTCATCGTACTTTCGAAATTTCGTGTTTTCGCGTTTCATTCTTCATTTATAGGCGATGGCCCTAACGGAATTTCGTAATACGCCATGATTGATGTGAAACCAAGTATCCAATGTCAAGTAATGTTGAATATGATGTGTTTTCTCTTCTTTGTTTGCTTATTTCTAAACGAGTATATTGCAACAGTTCAAATACATTTATTCCCCTTCTATCAACATTATTTATTTTACTTTGCTAATTTTTTTATATCTAAGGAATTTTGGCCCAGGCCCGATCCCTGCTCCATTACATTACACGGAGCGGGGAGACAGCGGCACCAGTCAGAGGACTGCAGGATTTACCTTCCTTGATTGTCAAACTATACGAGGTGATCACCACAGAACCTATTCCTGATGGACTGAAGCCTTTCAGTACTTCAATAGAGCAGGCCACCACCCTGCAGATTGTGTTCGATACACTGGAGCAGGTAAAAACTCAAGTTAACATTACGTAACAAGCATAATCTCAAAATTAATGTATTAAAATTATTTATTTTGTATACAGATTGGTCTTCATTTTATGAATTTATATTACCTGTTCTGGTGACCGACTGGTTTGAGCGTCTGCCTCGGTAGTTAGGCGTTTTGGGTTTGATCCCTGGCCGTGACATAATAATGTCGTTAGAATAGCACTGGTGTAGCTCCCTTGCTTTGTGCTCGGCATAAAAGGGCAGTTCCAGGGCTGGTTGTCCCGGTGTCAGGATAATATGACCGGGTGCGGTTTCATGCCACATGTCTACGACGTAATACCGTCGTATGGCAGCACTTCTCTCAGTCGTATCAACATGGAAATGCCCGGCCTTACCCATTATTTCGAAGAAATGGACGAGGTGCTCCGCATGCACTTCTCTCTGTCTCAAGTCTCAAGACATAGACCTAAATGACGTGTTAGATATCTGTAGCTCGTTGTAAGGCACATGTGCATCGTGTATCTAAATACCCGACGATATCCAACGATTTTCTCGATACTCAACGATATTCGACGATATCCAATGATTATGTACTATTTGTCTCCAGACTCTCCTGGGTTTGCCTATGTCCCACATCACGGGAGTGGGGTTGGTCCACCTGGATAGAAGACAACTGTCGGATGCCCTGCAGATCTTTGAAGACTTGTTAGGACAGTGCTTCCCGGAAGTGGACCCACATAAAAAGCCGCATGGTATGTCGGGATATGTCGAAGACTCTTCCACCAACTTAATTCATCGCTGAAAATACTTAAATACTTGGGGGCTTTCCTTTATGTTTCCATAATAAAGTACCTATAAATTGAATTGAACAAATGACGCTACTTAGGAAGGTAATTACAATGTATATATACTATTTGAATGCATGTACGTGTATTTCGTAAAACATAAATTAGAGCTACGAAGTCCGTATTGTCAGTCGTTTTCTAACCTGGTCAAATAAGATTGGTTAAAGACCGGTCCCTGTTGTGGCTGAGTTGTCGAGTGGTCCTCGAATCGGGAGGTCGTTGGTTCGATCCCCGGCAGCGACATGCAAAAATAGTAAAATGGGGCTAGTATAGCTCCCAGCAGACGCTCAGCATATACGTGTATATAACTTGCTGGCCTGGTGTTAGGATAATGTGACTGGGTGTGATATCATGTCGCATGTCTACGGCGTGGTATTGTAGTGTGGTAGCACTATATCCGTCTCAGGTAGACTTTGTCTCCAAATGACTGAAATACTGTCGAAGGGACGTTTAACCCAATATACAAACAAACAAACTTTGCGCCTGTGAAGGAAAAAAGGAGATTGTGCACAGATTTATTTGTAAGTTTTGGCTATTTACATAATTCATTATCATTTAATTTTTTTTTTTTTTTTTTCCCATATTGCCATATAATAAATAAAAATGAAAGGTAATCCAGACTGTCCTTACTACTAACATTATCTTGTGGTTACCTCCCCTGAAACCAGTATTTTACCCTTTTACATAATTTCATATGTCTATCTATTTATTAGATTTAATATCTTTTATCAATCACTATTCTCTATACCTGTCCTATTGACCCTTTCACCCATTTTCTGCAGATGATGGAAGAATGACCCTGAGTCAGCTAGGCAGCCCTGGGTTCCTCACGAGGGACATGGAAAAGGACGTGTCCACCAGTATCCCCACCCTCTCGGTATGTATTCAAGACCCTCGATGAACTGGAATTTGACTCAGCAGTCAAAATCTATACTAGGTCTTAACACAACAACGCTGCGTTTTTTTTTTAATTGTTATATTTATTTATTTATTTATTTATTTATTTGGGAGGATAAGTTTATTATCCCAGGCTGACTACCATACAAATTATGTATTTTGTATACAAATGTCTGTAAAGGTATATATTAGTTAAACAATATTTTGCTATTTTAGCAGGATCATTTTCATTGAATACTCTTACGAAAGTGCGAAGAAATGAATCAAAAAGAGAAAACATTAATATCTAATAAGTAAGATAAAAAAAATCTTTCAAAAAGATCTTAACAATCAGTAGTTTTTCACTGTTACATAAGCTATGAATTATTAAATATCATGACCATGTAAAACTAATGATGTTAATTTCATAGTGTTTTAATGTATGATCTTTGAATAATATAACTGTCACTTCCATAGCTCATATCTTGATTAGTTTATTAGTGTTTTCTAAATGTTAAAACATTCCTGAAAAAAAGGTCTCTCTCTCTCTCTCTCTCTCTCTCTCTCTCTGAACAAAAAAAGATAATTGAATAGCATACGAAGTACTGTTTTATCTATAAAATTAGAAAACGACCGTCTTCTTGCCCCCATGTTCTAAATAAGTGAATGTGCGTGGAAATAGAAATTCTAAAACATGACATGACCCTTACGGGTACACACATGCCAACTGGCTTTACCATTCCACTCCGAAATGAGATGTAAACCTCGATTGGTCAGTTAAAATCAGCGAATTTTACCGAGTATTGCCGAATCCCTGGTGAAAAGGTCTATCATATTCAGTCGATATATGTTTATAGATAATACTGTAATGCAAATTGATTTTCTTAATCGGTTTACGTTTTTCCATTATATTTTCAGATGTTCCAATTTTCGCCCCGGAAACATTTGCCAGAGAAAGGTATTTCACCAAAGTTGTTTTAGTTTTCTCTTCTTCTGTACCTAAAATAGAAATACTGATATTTTGGCTTTAATACCACATCTCCTCCGACTACCATGATCCAGTAAAGGAAAACGACTGCATGCACTTTGTAGTCAGTGCGTAGCAATTGATACCGACTAACTATATTTTGGCCTTCTAACACACGTATGTTTTCGTAATTCCGCGCGATTGCGCAAAATAGTGCACTCTTTGTTTAGTAACATTGTCTATATCATTTTTTTACTCGACTTTTATTTTTGAAGTGTATACCGTTTGTCCTGCTTAATCGTCCAATGAAATCCTTGTATATGGTTCTTAATTTATTTTGCATAAAAGGAACCGCGTGGTATTGAGATGGAAAAAATATGACTGTATGGTGCCTACGTGTCATAAGAGCATTATGGGCGGACCTTTTTGAAGCGGCGACTGATTATTTCTTTTTCTTTTAAATGCATGTTATCCGTGTGGTCTTATAAAACGTACCCAGCGACATTCACTCTGAACCATGCCGCATTGAATTATAAGTATGTTTATCATTATTAGTTCTTTATTTAATATGGAATTTAACCCAAGCCATGCGAAGCCGGGCGCAGGGTTAAGTTCAATAGTTGTTTTTGTTTTTTTTAAATTAATAATGTGGCTTACGTTTGTCTCACTTTTGTCACGTGTGGGCTTCTTTACGGCGGCTCACGTAACCGTTCAAAACTTCACATAATCTGGGCAAAATGATATCTTCTTTTAAATTTTGGACTGAATAAAAGCTATTTCATTGGCTGAAAAAGTTGGACAAACGGTAAGTAGTAAAATCCATTGACATCCGAATCTGTTCGTGCACTCAATGCCTTCCTCCATGGACTAATTCACCAATTTCCTTTAGATGTGGACTCAAGAAACTACATTTCAAAGCAATATTTTTCAAAATCTACAAACATTTTATTAGTGATTTACAATTATTTTGTTTTATATGTAGCCTAAAGGTGAAAGAGTCGTATGTTTTAAAATGAATTTATTCATTATTATGGAAATAACTTGACAATTCAAAATCTTGAGTCTGAAACTTAAATATAGACTTAGAGAATGATTATTTATGGCAATGCACAACTACGTGGATTCATTTAATAAAAGCGCTCAATGCGCTGACAGACTGCAGCCGGATTAACAGGAAAAAGCTGTGATTCTTAATTATTGACACAATAGAGGCAAAAGCCACATGACGCAAAAACTCCACACACTCTCCTGCAACTATAGTCGGTTGTAAGACAATCGAATACGCACTCTGTTACAAAACAATCCGAAATTAGGGTCGTGAACTTGACTGTATGAACTTCAGAAGTAGGTCATTCCCTAAGACCCGATGATTTATATACACTCTCTTACTGTTACTTAAGTGTAGAACTTGACAAGATACTTGATGTTTTAGATACTTGAAGTTTGTTTAAAAACCCTAAGACCCGATGATTTATATACACTTTTGTTATAAGGTCGAAGAAATGCTCTGGAGAAACCTAACTCGCTTCATCCAATTATGCATGATACTTAGTTAATTACAGACATTCAGCGCTACTTTTTTTCTTTACAGATTGACTTCAAGTATAAAATGGTTGCTGTTTGATTTAAAGTTCACGATAATGCACACTAAATGGATGTTTACAGAGTAAAATAACACGTTTACAAACAACATGAATAGCGGTTACGGTTATGAATAAAAGGTCTGCGTAACATATTCCATTCGTATTCGTAAGTGCAGAATCGCATTGCGTGGATCCGCACTAAGCGCGGAGAGGTACAGTAACTTGTCTTGGAAAATATGCAAATCAGCAAGGTCAGCGATGCCTGGTAAGCGTTTCTAGCTACTAAAGAATGCAAGTTGCCGTCTAAAAATCATCTCTTTTAAGGGTCTGGCAAGCAATGTACCTTTTTCAATTTCATGTTTAAATAATTCCCATTTACATAGATCTAGTATAAAAAGTCAGTTATTTATTTCATTCAACTGCAATGAATAAGCAACTAATTTTTAAATCCCTTGTACATCTATATGCAGATACGGGTGATCAAAACCCAAGTAAAAGGACGCTGCAGACGAACGCTTTACCCGTGAAACATATATCTACAGCAGACGACAAAACAACACGTGACGCCATGTTGCATGACTATGGTACCTCGACTAAGTCATCCGTGACGCTTGCAAAAAGGTTATTCCAGCTTGAGGATCTAGAAAGAAATGGTTCACGAGAATACCCAAAATCCACCAATTCCGGAAGTACTGTAAATAAATTTGCTAACGCGCGATCACCCTCTGTAATTATGTTTAGTCCCAAAAAGCAAAGATGGGTAAAGCAACAAAAGAATGGACACCAACAAAATACCCAATCAACACGACCTCAATCAGTGTTGGTAAGACAAAAAGAAAGGTTCGAGCCCTACAGGAAACAGTCGGTCTCAAACCAGAGGAAGAGAGCAACATCACCACATCCTGATAAGCATCCTTCTAGCTCTGCCTACTCTAAGAAATCGATTTCAATCCACCGTGAGGCTTTGGCGCCGAAAAACAGACGATCAGTAACGTCGAGTGTTAGCGAGAGTAAAAGTACAAAATGTACACATTACAGTACATTAAAGAAATATATAAGTCCTGCGCCAAAGTTTGCAAGAAAATCAACTGCAGTAAAGCAAAACAGAAATCTTCCACCGATTGACAAGCGAGTAAGAAAACCTTCTACAAAAACATTCACTATGACTCAGCAGAAATCCAAACAGAAAAATTCTACAGCAGATTCGAGAGTTGTAGAACCGGAAGTGAAAACGCATATTTACAAACGAAAGGACAGCAGAGGCGATATTAGGTCTTCATCGCTTAGCAGACGACAATCTGAAAGGAAAGATCCAGCAGACAACGGCCGAAAGAGACTTCCGTCTGTGGTGTCAACAAAAGTCAAACGATGCAGTGCGAGTCCCTCTGTCTCTTCGTCCAGTTTTGATAGGAGTTTGATCACACGCAAACCGGTACGCCGAGGTAAGATATTCTTAATGTATAAAATAAAATGCTAGTCCGCATATCAAGTCTCTGTAAAATAGTTAATATGAGGTACGAATTAGTATGAAGACATAACATCTGGCCATCTTTGCTACTCTACGTCATTTTAATTGAAACAAAAAAAAGTATTCCCGTTTGTCGCTTAAAAGTGAAACGAGCTTATTTATAATTGTGTTGTTTAGTCTTCTGATATAGAAAAAGAAATAAATGGTCAGTAGATCTATAATAGGGTGGGCGCTTTAAGGTCTTTTTTAGTTGAACCATACGGTATTTACTATTTACATTGAATTGCAATTTAGACATGATATATACATGTACAGCGCTATTAAAATGGAAATGTTTTTTTTGTATTAATAAATCAGTTAAAAATGTCCTTAAATATAGACCATTTCACCGGAGGATCGGCAATTCCTGGTATAATTCGCTGTTTTAAATTGACCAACCAGTGAAAACTTGAAGTGTATATTTATTTCCCATTGAACAATGTGCAAAATTTTACACCAGCAAGTAGATTAGTTGTTCGGGAAATGCTTGTTAATATACGCAGGTTTTCGTCTCATTTCGGAATAAAATGGTCTATAATGGTTATATACTTTCTGAAATAAAATATATGCAGTTGTCTCCCTCTAAAAAGACAAACAATATTGTTTCACATGAGGGATTTTTTTTCAGATGCATTTAATAGAATTAACGGAAAGCATAAAACTTTACCTCACTTTTTACCTTGTAAGTCATTTAAATGTATCATACTTGATATTCATGTTTTTTTGGTGAAGGGCGTGTCTCACCGAGTACGACGTCACTATGCTCCTCCCTCAAGCTTCTGGAAGAGTTTGACTACGTTAGGAGACGCTTGAAACAAATACAGAGGGAAAAAGAGGAGGTAGGAAATGACTTTTTCATGTTGCTTCACGTTATTAATGATAATCACTATGTTGGAGGTCTGGATTTCTCAAAGCTGTTTTTTCATAACTAAGATTGTTCCATGCATCATATCCACTTATCCTTATAAAATAAAGATTGCAGAAGGTATGCATTCTTATCGACACTTGCCAACCCAGAGAGTTTTCGTGAATAAAACCGTGTAATGTATAATATAGTACGTGCATTAGACCTTGAACTATGATCCGTTTAAAATTCCAAATATACGCCATATTAGTTCAGATGGTATCATTTCTGGTTGAGGTATCTTTATTTACGTTTTAGCTCGACTGTTCGAAGAATATGAGAGCTATTGCAGTCACCCTTTTGGTTAAAGTTTTGCATGCATGTAAAATTTGGTTTAAGTTATGCATGCAAGATACTATCAAGCTTATATTTTGATAACCATTTGAATATTGACTTGAGAGGAAATGAATGAATATGTTCGGTCATCAGACAAATAAGGTAGATAACTCTTGTTTGAATTTGATACAAATAATGCCCCTTTTTAACTTTAAATTTCGGTTTAAGTTTTGCATGCAATGTACTTTCATGCTTTATCTCTATAATCCAGGCATGTGATTATTTTATACGTCCTTTAGATGTAAATGGGTATCCAATTATCAAGGCAGATAAATCTTGGCGGAATATATTACAAAATATGACCCATTTTAACTAAAATATATAAGTTAAGCTTTGCATGCAAAGTAGTTTTATGCTTATGTCTCAGTAACCAGGCATAGGATTGTTTGAAACATCTTGAACATGTTCAGAGGTATCATACTAACAAGGTAGGCAACTCTTGATAGGATATATTACAAATTATGACAAAGACATATTGTTTTTACTGAATATTATGAAATTATTGCCTTAGATTTTTTGGTTGAGTTTAGCATGCAATAGAAAATTCGTTTAAAGTTTTGCATGCAAGCTACAGAAATCATTTATGGAAATTGACTTAGATCATAGAAAGATTTCAATTGATGTACAAACAAGCATTTCGAATAAGCGAGCGTGCTGTCTCTGACAGCTCTTGTTGCTTTTGAAATTATGAAATTGATGGAGTTTAACCGACAGGCCTCAAGGTGAACTATTTTGAGCTCACAACAAATCTTGCGTAGTAATGCATCAATGTTAAAAATGACACGCCAATATTTCAGTTCTGATTCTTATAACCTTCTTTGTAAATGCGCTTCGCAGTCTAAAACTCAAATACTTCGGTAATTTGCTTAAAGTTTTTGATTACTTATCACTAAACATATTACAAAACAAAAAGGGGGAAAGTCGAAAAGGAAAGGAAATTCGTTTCAATATCATTTTGTCCTGATGAAGTTACCTATTCATTGTATTCATTGAAAATGTTGAGATGTCTAGCTTAGTGTGTACATGTAGACAAACGCTCCGTAGATCACCTTTCCTTAAGTTTCAAATATTTACTAGATTATAGATACTCTTCGTGGCCTTGAGCAAGAAGAGGTCAGACTGCAGTTCGTCCTGTCACACGTGCAGCAACAGTCGGAGTCCTTCGGGGTCAAGGTCAGTCTTATATTCAATATGGTTCAAGTCTGTTATCTTAGTTTAGCATTTTGCACGATTCCATGAAAAAAAGGCCCAAATCCTTTGATTACCGTACTGGCTTGTTTACTTGATTGAGATGATAAATAACCGTATCCTTATAATATTATGAAAATTACACGTACTTTGTTTAGATAAACAGAAACTTCATCACGTCATAGAGAGTAGTATTTTAACGCATGAGCTTCCTCGTGAATTTATTATTGTCGTTTTGGGCGGGTTTTTCAACAAAAATGGATGTCGGGCGACGGCGGGGGTCCGCTCAGGTTGACTTTCTTCTTCTGGTATACCTTCTATGTCCTTCATTGGATTGCTTCAATATTTTTACAAATGCTTAAGTGGATGGACTTTTACATTATGCAGTTGATCTTGTGACCTTGACCTTTGACCTACTTTTGATGAAAAAACAGCATCTGGACAGGTTTACCTTTTGATTAATCTGCTATAACTGCTATATGCTTCATTGGATTGATTTAATATTTGGACGGGGGCCTCCGTGACCGAGAGGGTAAAGTCGCTGACTTTAGCACTCACTCAGCCCCTCACCGCGTGGGTTCGAATTCCAGCAGGGTCATTCGGATTTTCATGTGAGGAAGCCTTACAGCTGGCTTGCGGTAGGTCGGTGGTTCTATCCCGGATGCCTCAGTGCATTCGGGGTCTTCCACCTGTTATTAGCTGGATGTCGCTATATGACTGAAATACTGTCAAAGCGACTGTAAACCCAAATAGTCAAGTCAGTCAATACTTGGACAGTTGCTTAAGGGGATTGTCCTCTTTATTATGCAGTTTACCTTGACAGTGACCTTTTAAAAAGCACGAAAAGCCCCGTCCAAAATACCACCAGGTCTTGTTTTAATTTACCGGGAAGTTACAAGAGGTGTTTTAGAATTCAAGCTTATTTTAAGTAAGTTTAAATAATCATTCAAATTCTGAAATGTTACAGCATTTTCTTTTCAGAAGAACCAGGAATACACCAGAATTCTGGGGGCACCAGTTTGAGGAGAATGAAGGACACTTCCGTTAGTGCAGGCCGTGAATAAACAATTTTGTAATCTGTTTTGTATCCATAGGGGTTGAATAAATTATGCTTGCGCTACAGGTTTTGCATATTTTTGTTTAGATTTGACGGTGGCATAAAGGGGATATCAGAGACTTTTCTTAATGTTGCTTTACCTCGTTTTCATATTCTGTAATTATTACTATCATTTCCATATCATTCAAATAATTTTGAATGGTTCCGCTTTATCTTAATAACGGAATTTCCCTAAATCAAATCATTTTGATTGGTTCCGCTTTATCTCAATAACGGAATTTCCCTAAATCAAGTCATTTTGATTGGTTCCGCTTTATCTCAATAACGGAATTTCCCTAAATTGATTTAAGCTTTGCAGAAGCGTCTTTAACTGATTTTAATACTGGGCTTTTCGTTTTATGAAACAATTGCATACTTTAAAGTGCACGTTTATCTTTTGCAATAATAACAATACCAAGCGACGGAAATAAAAAAAGTGATCAATCAAAAGCACGAATTTTATTTTATTTCATTTTCACCTGCCAATATGTGCCTGACCTGAATATCTTCATAATACATGCGACCAATGTTGCAGTATGTGGAGGTGGCCTTTTGTTTGGATAATGCTAATGTGGTGATATAACCCCATCTTAGACACACAGTATAGTGATCTGTCATAATCACACAACTGTAACCCATCTCATCAGCATTCTGTGCTATCTTCAATGTTTGCAATATGCAATATGCATCATCGTCTTATAACCCATGACTGCTGATTACGCTACTATCACCCGTGGGATTTATCACTATTGTTTTATCGTTTAGATAAAAGGTGATACAGTAATCCGACTGGATGCAAGATAACCTTGACCTCTCTGGCGTTAACCAATCCGATCACTCATATCGTAATATCCTATACATTGTATCATGTACCCCATCACTGATGTTCTTACCTTAACAAGGAGAGTATCCAAAATGTAAACATTTCGATTGGCTTAGGTATGTTAATGCTTTATACTAAAATGTTGACTTGCTAGTTAAAAACCCCACGGTTGATTAATGGAGAGTAACGGAACGAATTGACCATGAATGTCTTTCCGACGGTGAATTTGTATGAGAGTATTTATATAATTGTCATTTGTGCTGTTGTTGTTTATCACCATCGGTTATATCATACAAATATTCTATTTCATTGTCATCATTATCATCACTTTTCTCATAATCATTATCTTATGTCATCATCATCATCATCATCATCATCATCATCATCTGTCTTATAATTAATGGTTGTCCAAAAGACATCTGCTTATTATACTGTGATATAAACCAATTCAAATTTCCTTTATTAATATGTTTACCGTTTTGCTCAGGAAACGTTCACACCATGTATTTCATGGTATTTCAAGAACTGCTTGATCTGACCTGCGTTCAGTAGGCCGAACCGTATGCAACCGTGCGCGTACAGTCAGCCGTCTCATTGTCCAAAACCATTATATTCACATATACCTATGTACAGCATAAGGTGCTCGTGAACAGCATGTTATATGGTTCTAAGACAACTTCATAGCCAACTGTTAGCGACCGGTTGCTGACGGTTTGGTATAATGAACGCACACCTGGTTTCGGGATAATGTGACTGGTTATGGTATCATGCCACATTACTACAGCGTTATACCGTAATGAAGCAGTATTTATGGAACAGAATTAGGGCAAAAATTGCATCTCACCGTCTTACAAGTCCATGTTTACACGTGACATTCTGCCTTTGCCATACTGACAAGTGATATGCTGTATTATGTTAAGTGCGTTTATCAATGCTGTCTACTTTTTAGTTAATGATTTGGCTTTCATGTGTCATAATTTGATGCTGTTATATTTTAAAGTTTTGTTAAGCAACTATCAATGTGACATTTGTTTTACTTTAAACTGTCTAAACTGCCTCTTTTGGGGCAGAATAATCAAAGAGAAGTTAATTCGTAGAATCAAAATCCTGCGTTTCGTTTTTACTCAGGGGAGGAAACTGAATACTCGGAACTCTGGGAAAGTAATATGATCGTAACAGGAGTTGAAATATAATAAAGGTATAACAGTTTGACTTTTTAAATAGTTTTATTTTCACTTAGGGTAATTTTTAGGTGGGGGTGGGGGGCATATCCCCTTGGTTTTTAGGTGTGTGTGTGTGTGTGTGTGTGTGTGTGTGTGTGTGTGTGTGTGTGTAGGGGGGCATAGCCCCTTGGGAAATATTTTTTCTAGGAGGACGGAGATGCATTCTGAGGGGCATCTGAGGGAAATTTGGTAGATTTTTTTTTTCAGTTTTGACAAGTTTCCTGTCCCACGACCCTCTTGTTATTGTAATGGGGGCGAATGACAACGCTTGGAGGTTGTTGTAGTAGGCGGGCAGTTAACCTATTATTGCTCTTAGGAAGGACCAGTACTAGACTCATATCCTCCGTAAAAATCTCACATACAAAACCATGGTAGGTAGCCGCCGGGCTTGAACTATATCTATTCAATATATAGATCGTGAAAATATTTTTCTACATGATTTATAGTGACATTAATACGAACTTTATGGCACTGGCTGCAAAGCTAGGTTGCGAGTTCTAATCCAGCTTGGGGACGTTTCTGTGATTTGTATTAAAAACTTGTTAGTAATTTTAAAAAATGAAAATAAAATGTATGTTCAGCAATACTAAAGGCGTTTGCCTGATTCAGATTAAAGCAGACACAATTCCGTTGTTGTTGTAGTTGTATTGGGGTTTAACGTCGCTGCGATAGTATTTCAATCATATAGCGACGTCCAGCTAATTACAGTTGGAGGAAGACCCTGAGTACACAGAGGTACCCGGGTAGAACCACTGACCTACCGCAAGCCAGCTGGAAGGCTTCCTCACATGAAAAATCCGAAGTCCCTACCGGGATTCGAACCCTCAGCGTGGGGGGCTGAGAGATTTGTAGTCCACTCTGGGACTTAATTACGAAACTACGAACAGTATGTAGATCGACGAAATGTACTCGTATATAAAATTTCGCGTGACGTTCATTATTTTTAAATATTCATCTTTGTAAACCTGAGCTCATATAATTTATATCTGAAATGTTTGGCCTGCAATTAGAAAAGCAATGGGAAGTATTATGTAAAATGCAATTATGTCTTTAAGCAGTGGATCTACTTTCAATTTCAAACAATTTGTTTAAAAGAAATAACTTTTTCGAATTTGGAAACAGCCACAGTTTCGTACTTCATTTTGCCAATTCTTCCCGAACAGTAGTATAAAGTGCCACCTTTTCTGTGGAGGACGAAATTTCTGTATATACTACTCCGAACTACCGACAGCGAGTTCAGGTGACCAACTATAGTTCTACTCGAGTTATAGAGCGTCCGCCTCGGATGCGGGAGGTCGTGGGTTCGATCCCTGGTCGCAACATACCAAAGTCGCAAAAAAAAAAAAAAAAAAAAAAAAAAAAAAAAAAGGTACTGTTAAAGCTCCCTTGCTTGGCGCTCACCATTTAAGGGTAGATGCAGGACTGGCTGGCCCGGTGTCAGGATAATGTGACTGGGTGTGGTATAATGCCACATGTCCACAGCGTGATACTGCTATGTGGCAGCACTATATCTATCTCAAGTAAACATCGTCTCCAAATGACTTAAAAATACTGTCGGTGGGACGTTAAACCCAACAAACAAACACTACTCGAGTAAACTCGTATTGATGACGTAATAAATATACTCTAGTTAGCAATCAACTGAACGTATGAGGCTTACCCCTTGTGACGTAATTTGTAAATAGACATATGATTAAAACAATAGATCTTTTATTTATGACTTTTTTCGAGCTTGGGCTTGAATAAAGTAGCTGCCAGCTTACATGCTTATTTAAAGACAGGATATCATAGATATTTATAATTTTCTATAAATTTGCCTAGATGCTTTCCGTCCGCCATATTGCTTTCGTATGGTAAAACCCCGCTCGTTTTATTTGCAACTCTGGTAACTCTAGTTAACTCTAGTAAGTAAACTGAACTCGCTCCAAGTCAAACCGGCAGAGCGCCCTCCAACGTCATGATGCTAGGTGCACATTTTGACATTTGTCATTCTGCTTGCGTACATGTGTTATTTTGCTTAGCTACACGTGCCATTCATCGATTCGTTAAACCGACGAAATAAATTCCATTTTAATACGAAACTGGACTGTCCAGCTATACACCGTGCTATACGGTGATGAAATGGAAATAAAAGCAGATGTATTTTCAGTAGTTAATTATGATGTGAATGAGTAATGAATGTTTAATGTAAAAAAATAAATAAAAAATAACGCAGACGACGATTACACCGTATTGTACTAGTCAAAATGATGCTAGTCACTTAGACAAATGAAACAATAAACATGTCAAAAGGCAAAATGTATTTTTTGCCCGAATTCTGTTCCATAGTATTATATCATTTTCATTTAGACATGTGACTAAAATACTGTCGGGACTTTAAGCCCAAGCAAAACAAACAAACAAAAAGATAAACATAATTCTTTCATTTACACAATCCTCGTGCAACAATTTAGTGGCCAGCTTTATTTGTCTTCCAATGAAAACGCTGCATTCCTATAAATGTTTGTGTTATTAGCTCACCTGAGCACAATGTGCACAATGTGAGCTTTTGTGATCACCCTTCGTCCGTCGTCGTCAGTCGTCCGTCGTCAACAATTTGCTTTAAACAACATCTCCTATGAAACCGCTGGACAGAATTTGATTAAACTTGGCAGGGATGATCCTTGGGTGAAGCTTCACAAAAGTTGCTAAAATAAACTTGATCCATGTAGAACTCTAGTTGTCATGGCAACGAAAGGAAAATAAAATTATGAAAACTTTAAAAATCATCTCCTTCAAAACTGCTGGTCAGATTTCAAAATGTTTTAATACAGATGTTCCATGTTGAACCTTTACTCAGGTGAGCGATCCAGGGCGTCTGTTGCCCTCTTGTTTTTTATAGAGAACCGAACTCGTTACTCTACCAAATTTAGCATATACTCGCCTTCTAATTTTCATAGTGCTTTCATAGTAGCCAAATAAAACTGTCCACTAATTATGTTAGTTTATCATCCGTATAGCTGTTCTGAAGAAATTAAAAACATTCTCCAGCCGCTAATGCTCCCGTCTAAGTTTCTAACTTATACAGAACATCATGGATGAACACTAACAAATGTATAAGCTGAAACCGGAAGTCAAGTCAGCAGAATGCTGTATACATGATCCACATACATATAAACTCCGCATCATGAGGCTTTTATTGTCTCTTTATTAGCCAAGATCATATATTTAATTGGTCATAAAACATACACACCTGGGCCAGCCTGATCAAGCTGTCTCGGGCATGTCAAGAAATAATCGTTACATATATAAAGACATAAAGAGTCATTCGGAAGCTGTCGTCAATTATCGTCATCAAACCCAGACGGAACAATTTTTTTTGGATGTGCCGTGGATTTCC
>CM037780.1:12333525-12383525 GCA_021229015.1 Solen grandis | reverse complement strand
AATTAAATATGATTCACCGGTCCTGGTGGACGAGTGGTTAGAGCGTCGTAGGTTCGATCCCCGACCGCGACATACCAAAGTCGTAAAAAAAGGTACTGTTACAGCTCCCTTGCTTGGCGCTTAGTATTTAATGGTAGTTCCAGGACTAGTTTGCCCGGTGTCAGGATAATGTGACTGGGTGTGGTATCATGCCACATGTCTACGGCGTGATACTGCAGTGTAGCAGCACTATATCTATCTCCAAATGACTGAAATTCTGTCGGTGGGACGTTAAATCCAACAATTAAACAAACATATGATTCAATACAGAAATAGACGGTGAATTACATGCCGCAAAATTATCGATAACAACCGTGGAAAAATCCGATATTGTCGGAAGGTTGATTAACCGAAATACATGTAATCTAATGCAGTGCCAATGTCAAAAATTCGAGTGTTTTTTGTTGTTGGTTTTGTTTGTTGTTGTTGTTTTGTTGTTGTTGTTTTTTTTGGGGGGGTGGACTTTTCTTTCAAAAAGTTTTCCTGTTGACAAAAGCGTTCCTCGCGTCATAAAGACAGAACTGTTTGGAATAACTCGGATATCGTTTCTTATATTAAAAATTCTGGATTATGCATGGGTAAAATAAAAAGTCAAGAATAGAGTAGTAAATAAATAAAATCATATTTATAGACATGTTAAAAGATGTATTCAAGTATCTCATTATAATGGTAACCATAATATTTCAATTTATTTTTTTTTGTTATTATTTTTATTTTTTCGACTTTGTGTTCATAATTGTTACTTTCAGTGTTACTAAACGCATATTCTAATTTTATCTAAAATGTTGACTGGTTTGTAATAACTTCATACAATGTCAATGTTTATATACTCGAGAACACCTTGGAAAAATGTTGACTATTTTATATCGTGATTTTCAAACGATTTTAGATTATTTGGGAATATAATTAGGCTTTTTAGCAATAGATTGGTACTACTTTTATAACATCATTGAAGAACAAAAAATGACCTGAAATATCGAAATTTTATACATGCGGCGTTTTAAAGTCCTTGAGTAAACATAATGCACTTAAATTTGATACAATTAAAATCAATCTTAAGTATGCCTGTGGCCATATATAGCTAAGTTTATTTGAAGAAAATATTTTACATACATAACTAAATAATCTAATTTTAAGCAATCTGATATTCTCACATCTTTTATACAAATACATTAAACTGATACTACGTATCGAAATAAGTATAAAATAACCCTGACCTTAAAGTTATTTTGTGTACTTCAAAAATAAGCACAATATTATGATCAAATAAAACAACAAAACAAACGTCCCTTAGCGGAACCCGATTCGTCTTCGCCTAAACCTCTCGGATCTGAATTGTGACATACTTGGCCGCATGAAGGCTGACCCCATTCCGCCCATATCATCTCCTCCACGCATCATTCTTGGGTCCATCCTCGCCCTTGGGTCCATTCTCATCCTAGGGTCCATTCTTGCTCGTGGGTCCATACGCATCCTGGGGTCCATCCGCATTCTCGGATCCATCCTCATCCTTGGATCCATTTGCGACCTTGGATCCATCCGCATCCTGGGGTCCATTTGCATTCTTGCGTCCATACGAGGGTCTATTCCCCTGCCTGTAGCCATGCCCATCCTGGAGTCTGTGTCTCTCGAAAAACCTGGAAACTCTTGTCCACCTCCAGTCCTCATTGAATCCACTGCCCCCATCCCTCTTGACCCAAATCTATCAACAGATGGAAAATCACGACCCCTAGCAGACATATCCATTGATCTGCCAGAGAAGTCCATCCCACTAACACCTCCTGCCTGCGGGAAATCCGGTTGCCCGGGCGTCATACGGCCACCTGAGAACTGTATCCCGTTTCCAAAACCTTCTGCCCCGGACCTCGGCAACTGAAAGTTTCTGTCACCACCAAATTGTCCTCCTTGCTGAGGTGCAGAAAATTCGGGCGTTGAAGGACTGGGAAACTGGGGCGGGCCCATGGTCAAGTCTGACCTTGGCAGTGGTGGTGGGGTAAACTGTCCAGCCCTTGAACTTTGACCTGGTGAAGACGGTGTGGCGCCACCGAAGCCCGGTTGGCTCGGCGGCAGGAATCCTCCAGCTGCTTGGGCTGGTGGAGACTGAACGAATCCTGAAGACATTTGATCAGTCTGTGGTGTCCCCTGTTGTCCAGGTGGTTGGAATAAAACCTGACCAGACGTGCCTGCTGACATGTCCAGACCGGGGGAGGGCATGTTTAATTGGTTGGAGAACGATACACCTTGGTTCATATCGAAAGTAGGACCGCCCTGTGTCCCTGGGCTGGGCTGCCCTGCTGGGGTGAAGGAACCGCTTGGTGGAATATCTGGAAAACTTGGCGCTGCTGGTTGAGCGGATCCACCAACGCCTTCCACGGACAACAATTCGATGTCAAATAGTAGTGTCGATTGTGGTGGAATAGTGAAGTTAGTTAAGGAATCTATCAATGCTTCTTAATCGACCATGGGATATTTGGTTAGCAAATTTTTATTTAGTGATTTCACTGGATCCGAGGCAGAGACAGCACGGTGACAGCAGGTATCATTTGACCAATGAAAAGGCGAAGGATTTTGAAAGTTAGCTTTGTTCTACCATGAAGAGATGACGTCACGTTCCTCATCTAAGAGTCGCGGTTTATCTTGCGGGAACAATGATTCAGCCTTTGCTGAAAATCCCACGGTATATACAGGGGTGATAACTGAATATATACCGTGGGTTTTCGACTCTATAAATCTATTAGCATCGAATTATTCTTAGTTTGAATATCTGATTCAAATAATGGTTGTGCCAAAGATGAACATAGAACTTAGGGGGAATATACCATTGTTCATGAAATCAAGTTCTAAAAGAAGACATTGATTTAAAGTTCGAGAAATGTATGCGTCCATCAAGTAAGCCAGACTTTATCTAAATTCTACATAAACGCAGTACGTGTATAATAGTGACTTATTGACAAATAATTGCACTTTTAGTTGTAGTTTATGAAAGTAATATGCATTACATAGTACAGGGATATTAATTGGTAGAGATGTACATGTCAAAATCTTTCAATTCAGATGTGTGGACATTTTGAGTCGACACTACTTTTAAATATAAAATGGCCGCCATGAATCCAATCCGCATTAGTTTTTCTTGCCTCTGCTTTTAAAATATCTGCAAACGAAACAAAGCGGAAAAAACTGTCTCACCCATACATTTTTAAAACCTTGGGTAGGCATCTTATCTATATACTGATCAGTAAAGGATATGTAGGTGGCATTCCTTCTGCGCCATATGCATCTTCCGGGGCTATCTCAAGCTGGGCTCTCTCTCCTACCCGCATCTGAAACCAACGACATAAAGATTCTTTTCATTTTAGCAAAATAGGTGAGTATAACAAATCAATAACAGAATCAGCAGGCGTTCTTGATGCTACACTGTATTTCTCAGTACAATGTTTTTGATTTACAAATGATGTGCATTGACAATAAAGGTCCAGAACCGTTCTGTTTATACAAAACAATAAAACAGTCTTACCAGAAGACCAGTTTAATCCCAATACTTCCTGAAAGGATGGCAAAAAATACAGATCTGAAACTTCATTTTTATACACTATTGTAATGTACACACATATGCACATTAAACAGTTTGCACATGTATTCACTAATATGTAAAATGACATGTTTTATACAAAAATCATGTGACATAAAATCGAAAGCAACAGTTTTCTTTTGACGCTATTGCTGGAGCTATTTAAACCTTATCACCGAGTCCTAATTTGCATTTTCATAAATCCTATAAATTGCATCAGAAGACATGTTTAAAACAACATCTGGATAACTTTGGCATAACATGAGCAATGGTTTATTTTATTTTTTATTTATATGTAGACGTTAACGAAATTACATGACATTATGTTGAAGTATAGACGTTCATTTCCTTGGAACTTATGTAAGGAATCAATTGCATTATATAATATGAATTTTATCTCGTGTCAATAAATGTAAAGGCATGACTCAACGTCAAATGATTTAAGTGCCCTCTACACAATAAAACAAACCGTTTGTATCCTACGTGACGGTGTTTTGTGGGTGAAACAAATACGGACATACGCAGTAAATCACAAGAACGTCATTAATTCAATTCATACGAGTGAGCAATGAGCATTGCCTTAATAGATTCTGGTTTATAAATGAGGATGTGTGGCTTAACGCATTGTCATGACAAAATATTGACTAAACAAAGACAAGAAATCACTATAAAATTTACTATAAAATTCCTATGATCACTTGATGGCTTAAGATCATAAATTTAATGATGGATGGATTTCCTTAGAAAAAGATATTCGGCGGTTCACTTAGTTTAACTAATAGCGTAGATGGATGTGGAAAATTATATGAAATTGAGGCTATCTTCAGATCCCATGTCTTCGCATTAATCCATAAATTGCCAGTAGTCTAAAAGCCGGGCACCAAAAGATGAGTAAACATATGCTGTAAATGTATTATGGAAGAATGTAAATCTTTGCAGAAGTAAATATTTGTACTAATGTAAGCCCCTATCTGTAACTGTCTCTGATTAAGAAATACACTCAAACTTGAAAAAATACACTCTGTTACTTAAAGGAATACACTCTATTTCGTAAAGGAATATCCTCTTACTTCTACGATGACACCAGACATGAAAATCAAAAATAACATCAACTTACAGAGCTGACGCCGGCGTCCCATCCTCGAATTACTTCACCGACCCCTAACCGGAAGGAGAAGGGTTCGTTCCGGTCACGTGATGAATCGAACTTCTCCCCTGTCTGCAAGGTGCCTGTAGAAACAGTTTGAGCATTTCAGCAATGCATAGTTCCATGACCCACCTATTAGCATATCTTAACAATAGATTACAGTTAGATTTTGTCCCACAAACACGATGATAACAAAAGAGCACATGTCATTGTTTGTGGCCAAACCTATTTTTATTCAAACAAAAGTTAGGGTCAGGAAATATCCGTTGGATATAAACACTGGGAAATATATTATTATAAAACTAAGGTAAATCTAGTTTTCATTTTTGACCTATTTTTACAATTTTTGACCTATTTTTACAATTTCTAATAAATGAAGAACATGGAGAAACTACTGTCGACATCTTTCAATTTCATTGACATTAATTTGATGACTGTCGATTGCGAGTCCGATTGCTGCTGGTTCGAACACCGCTGAAGGCACAGTACTGGTCCAACCCATGAACTGTCGAGAGGGATTAATATAAATAGCAAGAACTTGTTTTCCCAATCGACCAATAAAAAGAACAATCAACGAAAATGTATTATACAGTCCATTGGGTTGATAGTATTCAAACGTCAGGAGTTATCTTTCCTAATACGTTCCGACTTCTGAAATCATTTTAGTTGATGCCGTAATGAATAAGTCACATGATTTGAATCTAATTAAGGAAAAAAGACAGATAAAAGTGGTCAGCTTACCAACATAATGCACAACGACCGTTTGGTTTGGCTGTGGAACAGGACCTGAAATATATAATTCAACTGGCTAAAAAGAAGTAATAACCTAGTTGTTAAGAGACAATATCTATTTCGTGCATTGACTTACATTTTACATATAATCATTGCTGCAGATTCACAGCCACGACAGTATTAATTTTTGCTATTAGTAATTTGAAAACAATCTTGATAGATATTGCTCCTCTTTCAACTAAATTATATTTTAGACTGGGTGAACACTTCATTACACACGTTTCACTGCACCTATTCATCACAAAGCACGAAACCTATATCAGAAGATTATTCACCTTTCGCAGCATCGCGGGATCAAACCCACAGCTTAATGTGTTTATTAATTGAAATTATATAATAATTTCCATGCAGAGAAAGATTACATAATAAAAGTGCCAAAAGTTAAAATATATCAGTTATATTCATGAAGCACAGCACAAGAGTTAGTTAACGTATAATAAGATACTTTAGTCCGTTAGATTTACAAAACTTAACCAGGAATTGTAGTGTTACTATTTATAAATGGGGAAAAAATATCAGACTGAAATATGAAGGTTTTCTACATAAATGTATAAATACACATTTTATTAAATTTTCTCTGATGATTTTATAGCAGTTTTCATACATATACCCCACACAATTTTCGAAAGCATAAAACAGGGTAAGATAGACTAAAAATCAATACTTCTTTAGAATCTGTAGTTAGACATATCTTATATCGCACAAAATGACGCTGCAATGCTGATTGCAGGCGATAATGGATTAAACCGACCTTGCATGTCCAGCCCAACTTTTAGACAACTTAATCTTTCTTATCGAAGGCAGGTCATTTCATTGATTTATAATTATAAGTTGTTGTTTTTTCACGATAAGTCACAAAAAATAAGTTCATTGTACAAGATATATTCAATATACAATATTAACACGTATATGTGTGTCGGTTTTAAACAACGTTTGTTTGTTTGTTTGTTTGTTTGTTTGTTTGTTTGAAACACCAGTACGACATTTTACGATTTTGAAAGGGTGCTTCCGGGAATCGTACCAACGACCTCCCGGTTACAATTCAAACACTCCAACCACTCGGTCGACAGACTCGAATTCCACAAACCAGGTTTAGCGCTAAGAAATACTTAAAATACTTAAGGTAGGTTTTATCATTCTTGTTTCTCCAATAAATATACCCAAAAGTTTCATTTCTGAACTAATTTTGTTCGTGAATGATGTGAGGATTTGAAATTTAACACCATCATATAGATTAGGTATTCAGAAAGTGCTCGTTGATTTACGTAGGTTTACGTCTCATTCCGGAAGAAAATGGTCTTTACCGGTTCAGTAACCAACTGTTCGTACGGGCATGAGGTCGCGGTAATTCAAAAATGTAACATTGAACAGAAATACTCAACAAGGTTCTAAGATTTTATAATTCAAGAATGAGCTGACATGTCTTTTAACCCTACACTTCATATTGACATACTTTAACTCGTTGGCAAACAGAGCAGACCCATATCAGACAGATCCTTTCATACAGGTGCTCATCTGTTTGTAGCTCAGATTTTACTCAGCTTACATGGCAAAGAAAAATATATTTTCATAAATTGATATCCATCAAGTCATTACACGCCCATTGTAATTGTTGGTGAATATTCGTGATATAAAGGGTTAAGCTAAAAAAACAATTTCATTCCGAAATGAAACGTAAACCTACGTAAATCAACGAGCACTTCCCGAACACCTAATATACCAGTAGATGCTTATGTATAATTCCGCACATTGTTCAACAAACTCCGCCGCAGTAGTAACCTCCCCTTACAGTTAGCGTGACGTAACCGGTGCGCGGAGTTTGATTGTTCAGTGAGAAATAAACATACATTTGAGACTTTTTTCCAATCACTGGTTGGCCAATTTAAATCGTTGAATTATGCCTGGTATTGCCGATCCTCTGATGAATACAAAACATTGTCTCCAAGTTCTAACATCTCAGGCTCAAATTTTATACTGAAATCCATCTTGAATTTAATGGTTAATTATAGAGGTAGAGCATGAAAATCGTATTTATATGTAGTTTGTTCTTGCTTCTTTCATTTTAACTACTACATGTATTATATTATTATTTTTCAAGAGCATTAAAGTGAAAAATGTTGTAAGTAATCAAATAATTAGTTTCTACCTACATGTATAGTCTGATAATTTTTAAGCTTGTTGCTCTTTTAAGACCGTAAACAAATTGCATAGCAATTAATTAAGTCCAATACATTAGTACATCATAACATGTATACAGACACAATATACATGTCAATGTGACAAGATGTATTCCTGGATTGGACTAGATAACGTAATATGCAATCACTCGATGTATACATGTATATAGACAGTGCATTACGTACACGTTAATTAATCAATTACCGACGGCGTTAATTATAATCTATATTTCACTTAGCTGTGTATTAGACATGTGAGTTGTCCCCAGAGGGTCATCTCACGCGTCTGTGTACACCTCCGGGTCAGTGGTGTCTCGAACAGTGGCTGGCCCCATACATCACCCCGTCACTCTACCCCCGCCCCCACCCCCGTGTCTAAAGCAACTGAACGTCGACGATGTCCACCCTCTTTTAGTGACAGTCCAAACAATTGGTCAGTTGTAAAAAAGAATGCGTTGATTTACTATCAGCAAAACTCACTGTTTATTATATTATCCCTTTACTTCATGAATATTCAATTACAAATATATGACTTGATAAGTTTTAATTTACTTCTCTTTTGATATGAAACAATGGATATTTTTACTTTACCGCGCAGGCTGAGTAGAATCTGAGCTGCAATAGTGTATGAGCAATTACAGGAGACCTTTCCAAAAGTGTCCTATAAGAGTATTCCCATTGCTTCAAAAGAAGTCAATATGCGGTAACGCATTAAGGGCCACAATTTATTATGTGCATCCCTTCAACTCGAAAAAAATAACAAAATTTATTTTAACATGTATTATTTCAATCTTGATTAAAGCACACGTCGTACATAAAATAGTTACATTTTGTAAACTAGACTACTAGTATTCATTTTTTTTTCCAATTATTCCTACCAATACTTGAATATTTACAAAACTCTTTTCGTCTTCACTTCAAATAAAACATGAATTTTTACGATAATCTGAAAGGAATTGTGTAAAAATAAGGCCACTTTGAAAGAACCAGAGGCCAAAAATTGAAAAGTTTCATCTTTGAATAATCGTAGCAGGAGAGACTAATGTTGATATTTCTACAATCTCAACACAATGAAAGAAATAAATATCAAAGTTTAACGAATGCGCATTTGATTCCCTTGGAAAAGGCATCATGATAAGGCATCATAGCAAAATAAAACTATATTCGAAAATTTCTCCAGACAAAATATTTGACAGTTTGACATGCTGGATACAAATTAGATTAGCAATAAACCGATCATCGCTCAGATCTTATATTATTTGATATTTGAGTTCCATTTCTTAATTTTACACAACAGGAGAAAAAGCTGAATTTTCAAAGATATTCAAGTGACACCTGTGCAACGTATATTGTAAATCAGTTTCCCAGAACTTGTTACCGGTAATCTGATCTGTTCATCTTTCTGCGACCGACTGAGAAGGAACCTGCTTGGCTATTACGTCAGTGGTGCGGGAGTAAAAAGTGCTTTCTTGTTCGATAGTATAATAACACCGCCCTGGGCTGGCTATCTTAGCCGGCGATAATGAAATTTAATTAACCGAAACTCAATCGATTATGTAATCGATTTAGGTTTCTGATTTCTGATTGATCGAGTACAGATTTTTAAGACCGTCCCTGGTGGCCGAGGGTTTGAAGCGTCCGACTTGGGAGTAGGAGGTCGTCGGTTCGATCCCCTGCCGAGACATTCCAAAGTCCTAAAAAATGGTATAGGAAGTTCCCTGCTTGGCGCTCAGCATATGAGGGTAGTTCCAAGACTGGTGTCAGGATAATGTGACTGAGTGTGGTATCATGTCACATATCTACCGTTTGTTTGTTTGTGTTTGATGTCCCACCGACAGTATTTCGGTCATTTATTCCTACATTAGATGTACTACCACATTGCAATATCAGGTGGCATGATACCACACCTAGTAACATTATCCTGACACTGGACCTACCAGTTATAGAACAACCCTTGTATGCTTTGCGCCCAGCACAAGGGAGATAAATCAGCGTCATTTTATCGATATTCTATGTCGCAACGGGGATCGAACCCACCACCTCCAGCACTTAGGGTGTATGTATGTAAGTAGTATATAAAAATGACGTCATTTTTATATTCTACTTATGTATCAACCAAAGCTAACAGACAGACAGAGGAGAAAGAGATAGATAGATGGAATTATGAATACCATGCAATATATCAGCAAATAAATCATGAGACAAAAACAAATGATGTATTGTCTACATAATACATATTTTTAGAAACTGCACGTTCAATATGACGCTGTAACATCCATGTTGATATACTTTGGACCTCTCGAACTTCTTTAATGTTACATGGCAAAGTCTCGTCGCACGGTCTGATTTGCTTGTAAAGCATGTCCCTCGAGTTCCACGTGCTGCACGTGTATCATTTCAAGTTAGTTATTTAAACATTACACGACCTTTAACAACTAGGATCATGTACTCCAACTTGCATCGTGTGTGGAATACTGCCGAACATAGATCATGTTATTATAGTTTATTGTCGCTTAAATTGAAAACATAAGTACTGGTTTGAAATGAAAGATCAAATGTATATTTTCTTATGGTTATATAATTGCATTATTTAAAGTATCAAAATATCTTTAGAATAGTGTATACAGATCCGTATTAGTAATGAAACTTGGTTTCATAAAACTGTTTGTTTGTTAGCATTAACGTTCCACAGACAGTATCTTATCGTTTGGAGACTGTCTTTAGTGTGCCATACATGTAGTTTGAGACTTAGTATAAACATTTTTGAGCACATTGGTCCAGTAAGGGCTCAAATTCAAGCGACGTGGAGGCGATTTGTATTCATTTACTAGCTACAGAGGCCCCTAAAATAGTAAGAAGTACAATGCATATCTAAACACTAAATTATGTATGACTAAAAAAATATATGAATAACTGAATTTCGCTTACTTGAAATGAATACATAAATACGTGTGTAAGGGATTGTAGTCATTGTTTTATGTGAAAAATGCATTCTCATTGGATGAACCCGGGCTTTAAGATTGATCATGATTAATTGACGTACATTAAATTAACCACTTACGTGAAGAAATAATAAATAAGGCGACTAAAAAGAATATGAATACCGGTATACAATGATGGCATGCCAATGTTAGTTGTGATATATAATGTTGATAATGCTTTAATAGGTTATGTTGATTATTTCACTTGGTTTATGAATGTTTTCAATTGTCTAATTCATTATGGTATCGTTCGAAATATGTTAATTGTTTTATAATACATTGTGTTTTTAAATGACTCAATGAATCGTTGTGTGTTCGTATGCTTCCTTGTGATGTGAATATATAATGTGGTATAATGCTCATTGTTTTCTCATATGTTATTATAACGCACATATGATATCTTTAGCAATAACATATAACTACATGTTCCTGCTTTTCGTTTATTTTTTATTATTATGTAAAGGGTGTTTTTATTTTGCTAAATTATGTCTTTAAATAAAGTAATCAAGTTTTCTTGATTGCTATGCAAATATGGTACAATCAATTTTCCAAAAATATATGATGTGTTGCTTAGCAAACTTATATTTATACATATAAAACAATGTTCTGCAGGCCATACATTTCTTATTTTATATTTACTGAATATATATAAGACATTTTTGCAGTCTATCAAACATGTAATTCACCCCTGTTTCATATTAATAAAATGCAAAGAGATAGTCTCAAAATCAATCATACAAAACATTAATGCAATTTTTTTCTAAGTTTCATGTTATTTAAATTCACATTTCAAACCAGAAGGATATTGGCCTATGTTGAAAAAAAAGCAATATAACATATAATAGTTTACATAATAGCAAACCATTATAATTGTACATTAACATAATTTTGTATATAATATAGATAAAATATATATGGACAAAAACATTGTCGTCGAAATAATATAGCAATGGATATTTTGCAAGGTATTGTTATTTATTAAGAAAATCAACCAGTTAAACCTATGGCGAGAAGCTTTTATTTTTGAAAATTGATTAGAGCGACATATTGTCTCCTATATATAACGACACAAGCTGTCCAAGTATGCACTTAATTGCATGTCTTCTGCGTGATCTAACCTGGCTTAAGCGGCCTGTCATAGTGACAAGAGAACGTACCCGCTTAGCCCAGGTGTCCGCTAAATGGGGGAGAACTGTATTCTCGGAATCTTACGGTTGGCCGCTTAATCAATGAGGTTGGTTTCTTAGTACAGATGACCGTAAAAAAGGTAATAAAAAAGCTGCATTTTGATATGTAAAACAGCAACTGTTCAACTTACGTTAACATGCTGCTCTACATGTACATTTAGTTTGACTTATGTAATCACCAACAAAATATCTGATATATTGTTTCATATTTTTTTAATTTGAAAACGTTGTGCTCATTGTTATATTGAGTATATATAAATAAGATTATATACTCGTTCAACGTGTGACATTTATTTATTTATTTATTAAAATTATATTTACCTGTCCCAGGTGTTACTATAGTTTTGTAAACTGTTCCACTGTCCACATGGTAAGCACATAAAGAAATAAACAAGGCAAATAAAAATCCCTTGAATCGAAGTAACGTCATCTTAAGCATCCGTGACCTCTTTCTCCAACCAGTATATTGTATCTCCCGAGTTTGTCGAACGTTTTTCTTTAAGACCTAGCCGAGACACGCGATAGTGAAGGCTGACGTTACGTTGACAACTGAAGAAAAAGGTGGGGCCAATCCATCACGAGTCCGCTCTCTTGTCAACGGTTAACGAATTTGCGATTTATGATTTAAACATCTTGTCTCTTGTCAATGCCAACAACCTATAGATCATCGTAAGTCTTACCTCGAACGCACACAACATGTACATTCTGTCCATATAACCCATTGTTTGCATTTCCATGCGGATTTGTAGAGATGTTATCCAAGGGACATACAAGCCATGTGTCAGTAGTTATGCTTACAGATAGGCCGGGATGTCGTCTTCTTGGTATTGTATGGCCCCTCAATCAAACCTCATTAATATTTTATTATGCACGCGTCATTATGAATGCGATGATAATTATTCCATAGTAAGACGTTTACGTATGTAGGTTTGCTTGTACTGAATTGTAAGAATGAGTTCAATGCACTCCTGTTAAGATACTTTATTTAAATTGTGCAAATTTATTAAAACAGCCTTTAATTGTAGAAATGCTTTGATAAATAGATGATGCTGTTTTTGTCACCAGCTCATCCTCTCTTTTAATATGTGGTTTAAATTCAAATTTATATTATCAGTTATTATATATTTGTGTACGTGATTTGTGAGTATGTATATATGTATTATATGATTAACGATGTACATGTGGTACAAGTTATTAAAGATTTGTTCTGTTCTGTTCTGTTCTGTTCTGTTAACATTATATACTAATATCAATAGATTTTGATTAAGCTTCGAGAAGAAGTGTTGTTGTTGTTGTTGTTGTTGTTGTTGTTGTTGTTGTTGTTGTTGTTGTTGTTGTTGTTGTTGTTGTTGTTGTTGTTGTTGTTGTTGTAAATTTTAATTAAGAAATGAGATCGTGAAACATGAGAAGCCGCTGGATGCCCATAGGATATCACTTTTACATTTTCATTTATGTTTCCTCTTGTCAATTTATAGAACAATTTCGTAAACCATGCAATAGCTCCTTAAAAGTCACCAAATTTCGAAGAAACTTGTTCCTGTATACGTACCAAAGAGTCGAGATATTGTCTATATGTTTATCATGGGTTATACAAATTTGATTTCATTTTCATGTATATAAAATGCAATTTTTCAGTTCCTCCTTTATTGAAAAATAATCAATTTAACAATTACATGCACAGTATGAAAATAAAATTCAAAGACGTAAACAACAACATTAATATAACTAGTTCCGGTGGCCGTGTGGTTAGGGCGTCCGCCGCCTCATCTGGAGGTCGTGGCTTCGATCCTCGACCGCGACAAAACAAAGTCACGAAAAAGATACTGGTAAAGCTCCCTTGCTTGGCTTTCAGCATAAAAGGGTAGTTCCAGGACTGTATGACCCGGCACCAGGATAGTGTGACTGGGTGTGGTATCTACGGTGTTATACTGCAGTGTGCAGCACTATGTCTGTCTCTCCAAATGACTGAAATACTGTCGTTAGAACTTTATCCCAACAAACATTTATTTTAGCATTCAGTGTGTGTGTGTGTGTGTGTGTGTGTGTGTGTGTAGAAAAAATATGAATATGTAATGCAGTGTAATTTAAATAGTTTTCGACAATAAAAAAAAAACACCTCTGCGTACTTAAGTTTGACTGAGATAGTATTGTCTGTTTTATTCTAAATTCCTAAATGCACAACTTTTGCCAATTGGTCATTGGTTCTAGCTGTAAAAAGCTTGACATCGCTTTTAAGACTGAAAAAATAATCTTGTGGCGACCGTAATCTCATAAACAACATCTTAATTAACGTTACGACTATTACTCAAAGAGTATATGGTGTAAAACATTTCATGTAACGCTAGTCATCATTTATGTTTTTATTGATATCACCTTCTCTACTTTGTTGCCCTTTGTATTGAATTAGTGAATTACTGACCAAATGTAACATAAAGCATATGTTATAAGTCCAAAAAACGAAAGTCTATAACTTCTTTTACTATGAAAGAGTTGTGGAAAATGTTGTCGCTGTTTATACGGGTCTTTCCAGTGTTTACTAATGTATTCAAATTGACTAACATGTTATCCAACAGCTACACTAATAATAGATAGTCAATGGTTGACCTGGTTAACACAAAAGAACGAATGACTGTGTTTGTGATAGTGTTTGTGAACTGTTGACCTAGCCGCCGTGGTCCAGTGGTAACGTACCGGACTACGAATCTGTAGGTTGTGGGTTCGAATCCGGTTAAGCACAAGGATTTTTCATGACCTTCTTAGACGCAAAGTACTGGTCCAACCCATGATCTGTAGAGAAGGATTAGTATCATTTGTAATAACTAATTTCCCAATCAACGCAAATTAAACAAGTTTAAGGTCCGGAAGGGCACGGTCCTTAAAACATTTCAACATAAAAAAAATATGCTTCATATATTACTCTGTTGTCCAGGGGTAGAGAGGTAGCAAGTTCAATCCCGGCCTTGGACTCAACAATTTCTCAGATTTTGTTGTTGTTTTTTCTTCTTATACGTCGTGTTGGTTGTAACGAGAGCTGACGTTAACACACGCCCTTGAGGCATAATTACCTCGGCCGCATCGACAAATTGCTTTACATAACATCCAAACAACGATCGGCATTTTTTCGGTTGTCAATCTCCCATCTTTACGAAACATGAGATGACTTCAATGACTACGTATCTAAGGGTTTTAGAGACCTTCCCAATCAACCGGTCTCGGTGGCCACGTGGTTAGAACGTTCGCCCCGGAATCGGGAAGTCATTGGTTCGATCTCTGGCCGCAACATGCCAAAATTGTAAAAAAAAAAAAAGAGGCACTGGTAGCCCCATTTCTTGAAGCTCAGCATATAACAGTAATTTCAGGACTAGTTGGCCAGGTGTCAAGATAATGTGTCTACAGCGTGATACTGCAATGTGGCAGCACTATATCTGTCTCAAGTAGGCATAGTCTCCACTTGACTGAAATACTATCTGTTGGACGTTAAACCCAATAAACGAAAAAAAGCCCTACCTTCCCAAGGCGCTTAGTACTGGTCCAGTGTATTGGCCATTGAAAAGGACTGTATGAGTCGTTGCTTGTTTTCTATATTTCCACACACACACACACACACACACACACACACACAACATAAAATACTATTTGAGTAGAAATAAATTTCATGTTATTTATATTCTTTGTATATGATTAGGACAAGGGATCAAAACTTTCTACGTACTTCATCTTATTTATATTTACGTTTACAAATGAGTGCACACTGCATCGGAATTATGTAGGTCAAGTTGGCAAAGAATTGAAGAAGAGAGAGAGGGGGGGGGGGGGGGGGGGAGAGAATTTTCTTGATTTGAAGGCAAGTATAAGCTATCAACTGATCACAATCTACAAATATCATGTGATTCAATATTCAAGTTTAATAATTATCCTAAGACATCATTCGTCAGATTTTTAATGTAAAGATATACATATATATAATAATTGTACTATTTGACTTGTCAGAAATTGTGGTAATAATATTTCAGTGCATGGGCAATAACTAATTAAAAAAAAATATAAGAAATTGAAATTTGCGAGGAATCATGATTATGATCATGTTAAAATAATACATTTATTTTAAATGAGAAAATCGAATGCATATTTCAAAGTTATCCAATACGTTGAACCGCTTAATGATGACGATGACGACTTCCATGGTGTGCTTTATCCGTTTGAATATTAACCCGTACCAAACAGAACGTACACTTCCGGGTAATTACACGTTTCGGCTATCTGTCTGTCAGGTACCTCGTTTAATGATTACTTTCGCAGCATAATAGGTTTGATTGCATTCTGTATAGTGTTATTTATGCAACAGTTGATCCATTTGTTAATTATGATTGTTCATTTGACCTGCTTTGTTTTAATCGCAGCGGAACTGTATCCATCTTTTCCAAGACTCCCACTCCCACAAGTGTTGTGAGTGATTGCCGGTGGCGGTGTTGTGATTAAGTTATGCCACGTAGAGATCCTTCGTCACAGAGATGTTTTGATAAGCTGCAAAACGTTTGCCAATTGACATTGACATTTTCAGTTAAAAATCAGAGTAAGTTTCCTTGACTATTTGAGTTTTATCCAGAAAAAAAACCTGGACTGAAATAGAACCAGTGGGTGCATTGAAATTTAAACTTTTCATCCACAGTGAAAACATTACATCTAAGATGTAGAATGCACGGGGGTAAAGCAAAATTACTGGAGTGGTCTATTTATTTAAAATAAGAATTAAATTTTAAAAACAATCAATATCCCTATATATTATTTATGCCTAGAGAGGTCATTTTTTTTCTTATTGTGGTCTATGTTAAGATCCAAATGAAGCAAATACAAATTAACAAAAGCAAAATAATGGACAAATAAACATATATAACTCAAGAATTTCCAAATATGAGAATTTAAAAAAAAAAAGGTCCCAGCTGGAATCAAACTCACGACCTCTTGAAGGAAATCATCTATAATGACGCTTTTACCGATTGAGCTAATTCCACAAGTCTGGAATTTAGATGCAAATAAGGCTATCTGTAGGTAGTTATTACTGTAGCAAGAACAGCAGCGCTACACAGACACATTTACTGCATTAACTACACCGTGCGTTCTTTATATTACGCCTACATATTAATAAGATAAACATTACTTATCCCATCCATCATGTAATAATTAAATTACTAAGTAATTACAATCTCAATAGAAGACATGAAATATGCAATGTCCAGACCGACAAGCTAGGCCATGAGTAAGTCATGAACTTTATATATAAACATCATTAAAATACAAACATAAGCTGACTAATAACTTATTAAATATTATCATTCACACCCAAAACTATTTAAAAAAAAAATAAAACATGTAGTTGATACACCAAGTGATTACATAGAAAATTAGCAGTCACTGAAAATTATTACAATCAAAGCTTTACATTCTGACTGCAATACCAATTTGCACATGCACAAGGGCAACGAAAGTGAAAACCCATTTTAATGGACATACTAATATATATATATTATATATAGTACTTAATAAAAGTAATGTATATACATTACTGAATACCGTCCAGAAAAAAGTAAAATAAACCATTGTCCCTGTATATGGCGAAATTATCCAGAAGACATACTAATATATACACATGTCTTAACCCTTTCCCTCATATAGACTCATTTTGACGCACTCAATAGGTACCACATAAAGCCTGATCTGCAGAAAACCACAGTTAAACCTTACCAAATTTAACTGCGAGTTACTCGCAGGCTGATCTGGTTTTATGTTGTTCGCATAGGTCTTTTCATGGTTTCCTCTATGAGGGAAAGGGTTAATAGCAGTATATATATACAGTACTGAATACCATCCAGAAAAAGGGTAAACCATGCACTAGTCATATGCATAGGACTTACCATGCACAAATTTGTTATAGCCCCTGTCATGGGGTAACTTAATTTTCAGAAAGTTGTGGAAATTAATTAAGAATGACTTTCATATTGCTTCATGTTCTTATATTATATTTACAACACCAAATCATGTCAAATTCCTACTTTGTGACTCGTAATCTCTATTTTTGGAACTGAAATGTAGAATGTTGGCAAATCAGGAACACCCACATACACAGATTTACGGATATTCAGGGAATATTAAATGTATTATATTTGGTTCAGGTAGATCGGTAAATTGTTAGATCATTATTTTTATTTAGTGATCTATTTATGTAAGGCAAAGTATGTGACACAACAGGGTCAGGTAGTGTAGTGTAAGGTGATCTTTCATGCCAAATTATTAAATTTACAATATTTTTAGCATCAATATTTGTATTTGGTTTAAAAATTGAATACAAAGACAAAAATGATACGAGTTTGCAAATGTAAAAGTTTAACTGTGTGGTAGTGTTTATACTGAAATTTAAACTTTTCAACCTCACACACAATCCTTGAAATGCGAACCTTTAGCTTTCATCTGTATACTACAGACTTCGTCAGCAAAATGACTCTACTGGGAAATAACACCGCCCGAGGATGTGAGCGATGTAAACGTTGAATCCCAGATGTGCGACAGGTTATGCCAGCCCCCATCTTGGTTGAATATGGTTTAATAGCACGGATGTATTTGAGTAAAAGAGGCCATACACATCCGTTCTATCCGTTCTACTCAACAGATCAAAGGGCATGCGTATCTCGAGGGCTGACCTCAAGCTATTCTAAGTGTATATAGAAAAAAAGGAGATGGAATAGTTTTGCTGATAGCCATGGATTTACGCTCCTTAAAAAACTATATAATTATATAGTCATCTTAAATTCTGTTTCAGGACTCGGGGGTTTAAAGAAAGTGTCAAGCTGTTTTCTTTATTAAACAGAGCTGTGACAAGACTGGTCATCTCTCCGAAGAGACAGTCCGTATTTAGAGCATTCCACACCTCATATATCATGGCTAAGTACACAGTTGTGTTTGTCCTTGGGGGTCCAGGAGCAGGCAAAGGGACACAGTGTGAAAATATAGTGAGGGTAAGTAGGTGAAATTTTCATAAAATTTCATAAAATGTCAATCTTACACACTAGCGCTAGAATCACACATTGGAATCTTGATTAATATCAGGAATATGTACGATTTAAAAAAAAGGTTCGTTATCCTTCACTGTATATTGAAACATGGTAAGGAACAGGATCTTACATTACTTGACTATGAAGATCGTTAATGTAAGCTACCATCATATTATTTGCACGGTTTTGTCAGTCTAATATTCAATTAATACATGGTATAACAAATCATTGTCAAATGGCAACCTTAATGAAATAATAATGAGAAATTTCAACAGTTTGTTCATCTTTTATAAGTCTGCTCCACTATCAATTTCTGTTTTTGTTGAGTCGATTTTAAATGGAGCGATATGATTGGACAATGTGAAATTGACATCGTCAAATTATGGGAAATTGCTTACGTAGATGAATTATATCATCAAGTGGGGATTTTTCTGAATTTCAGAAATTGTTACCTTTTTTTTTTTTTAGCTCAAAGTCACCTTAGTTAAATGTTTGCCAAGACTTGTCAGGCTTAATGTCACTCCCTTAACCAAACCTTCATAAAACTGGGATTGGAATGCTTTTTTTTCTAAAATCTTGGATGAGTAGGAAAATGAGTCATTTGGGGTCAAAAAGTAGGTCACTGGGTCGAATCTTTGTGAACACCCACTTTTTTAGAGGCCACTTTTCTAGCCTAATTTTCACAGACCTTGATCAGAAAAATTGCCTGCATAATATCTTGAATGAGTCAAAACTGGGTCGGTCACTGGGTCAAATCCTTGAAAACTCTTGTGAACACTATGAAGGCCACATATTTGGCCCAATACATTTTTCTATCTTGCTGCTTTAGTTAAATCATTTATAAAGCCAACCAAAGGCTTAAAGGCTTCCCAGGTGAGCAATTCAGGACCATCATGGCTATTATATATATATAGCATATCCAGAATGATTTACATATGTCGATAATGATTATCAAGTATATGTGATGTAATTTTAGTACTGGTTGCCTAATGTTGATAAACTGTCATCTTTGTGGTTTATACTGTCTATTGAAATACATTTAGTAATTCAATTCAGACTAGAGACGTTGATTCGTTTCCTTCAACAGGACTACGGGTTTGTTCATCTGAGTGCTGGAGACTTACTGAGGGAGGAGCGTCAGCGGGAAGGGTCTCAGTACGGGGAACAGATCGAAGAACATATTAGGAATGGAACCATTGTACCAGTTGAGATAACATGCTCTTTACTTCAGGAGGGTAAGTAGAACCAAAACCTTTTTCTTTCAAATTTAACTTTAATTGTCGATTTGGAAAATCTCTCCTTTTTTTTTACACCACAGTGGTATATTTGACTATGTGTCAGGAAAAAAAACAGGACACTTTTTGTGTCACTTGCTGTAAGCAGAGGTGACACACAGGGATCACTTTTACGTCATCTGTTGTCCGTCCATCTGCACAGCCATATCAGAGTAAGAGGCCATCTGACAGCAAACAGAAAGAGCAATAGGCTTCATTCCGTAGCAATAGAATAAGGGGCCATGGCCCCCTAAAAAACAAAAGAAAAGAACAAAAAAAATGGACCCTAACTCCAATCTGGTCACATGTCCGTCTGTTTGTGTGTCCGTCACACTTTTTCCGCCACGCTTCAGCAGGTGACATATGTGCTCCAAAGAACACTTTTTTTTATTCATAGAAGGGCTGAAGCAGTACAGGTCCCTCATGGTACAACAAGTATCAGAACTTTGTTTGTTATAGGTATTTTTGCAGGGACGAAACAGTACATAGGTGACTCTCATGGTACAGTATCTTGACTCCTTTTTCAGGTGTTTTCACAAGTTACGAAGATTTTAAAGATTCACAAGTTTTTCATTTTTGATGACAAAGGTTGCAAACTATGATACAATTGAATGCCTTAAAAATTTCATTAAAGTCAAAATACTTTCAAACATTTGAGCTTCAGACTGAATGATTTTTCTAACACCTTCTAAATCAGGGCTTTTGTTTTTAACTAGAAACAAAGAAAAGCAAGAGAAAATGCTGCATTTCATTGGCTGCTTATAGCCCAGTAGACCAATTAGATATGTTCTTTCAAAATCAACATTTTCAACTTTTGTCATTTCATACTTTCTGAAACTAAAACATGTCGTGGGTACCATACTGCAAGACAAACTACAGATGTACTGAACCATGATATTTCAGTCCCATGTTGGGATCAGACTGGTGACCATCAGATCTGTAGTCATTGAACACTACCACTTGACCATGGTGACAGTTAACTACACCCCCTCTTTACAGAAGTGGGGACAGTAAATAAAAATCACCCCATGACCCTTTTCTGTGGGCATTCTTAAACCACTATGACCCTCTTGTTTAAAGAAGATTGTGAGAGGCTTATCCATTTAAAAATATTTATCTAATGAAAATGAATTGTTATCAGTCTGTTTAGCATATTCCATAATGGAGACTATCCAGTGTATATTCTTGTGTTGTAGGCCATGGAACAAAGTGGTAAGCAAGATTTTCTGATCGATGGTTTCCCAAGAAACAAGGATAACCTGGATGGTTGGAATAAAGCTATGTGTGAAGTAGCCAAAGTCAGAATGGTTCTATTTTTCAACTGTGCAGAGCAGGTCAGTTATAGGAGACAGGCCTCAATTTTATATCATAATTACAACAATGTATAATTTCAGATAGATAATGTAAATAAGTATTACAGAAAATAGAATGGTGCTACCAGATCAGCGTTTGACACTTTAGCCAGTTTTCCCAGCAAAACGTCTGCTTTGAAATTCAGGAGTCCCTTCTGAAAATTAGGAGTCCCTGTCATGTCATTCAGACATATGATGGCTTTATTCATAAAACAATTGGAAAAAAGTTATGATTGATCAAGGAGGGTTACTAATAAGACAGTTTTATGAAGATGATTACAAAGGTTTTCAACAAATGTGGCTGTTCAATTTACTTTTAATCGGAAAAGTATGTGTCCCAGTGGAACACCTGCTATATAGATTCTGGAGTATCATCTGAGTTATTGGTGTCCTCGGGATCCTGGGACACTGTTAGTTTCGACCTTTGCAGATGAGCTTAATATATATTTGCATAATTAGTCAAATAAAAATAACTAAATACTCAATTATTCTACAATCAGTGTGTAACAAAATTCAGTTAAATCTAGGATACTTAGTTTTTAGCTCACATGAGCACAACGTGCTCAAGGTGAGCTTTTCTGATCGCCTTTTGTCCGGCGTCCGTCGTCCGTGCGTGCGTGCGTGCGTCCGTGCGTCCGGCGTCAACAATTGCTTCAAACAACATCTCCTCCTAAACGGCTTGGCCAATTTGAAAAATATTTTGCAGGAATGTTCCTTGGATGAAGCTCTACTAAAGTTGTATAAATGGTTCTGGTCCATTGCATAATTAGGTCACAGGAGCTAAAAATAGATTTTAAAAATGAAAATTTAAAAAATCTTCTTCTCTGAAACCACAAGGCCTAGCCTTTTGATTTTTGGTATGTAGCATCATCTTATGGGCCACTACCAAGATTGTACAAATCATAGCCCTATGGTGATAAATGACCCCGCACCAGGGGTCACTTGTTTTACATAGAGTTATATAGAAAAATCTTAAAAAATCTTCCTCTATGAATCCATAAGGCCTAGAGCTTAGATATTTGGTATGTAGCATCATCTTATGGGCCACTACCAAGATTGTACAAATCATAGCCCTATGGTGATAAATGACCCCGCACCAGGGGTCACTTGTTTTACATAGAGTTATATAGGAAAATCTTAAAAAATCTTCTTCCATGAATGCATAAGGCCTAGAGCTTAGATATTTGGTATGAAGCATCATCTTATGGGCCAATACCAAGATTGTACAAATCATAGCCCAATGGTGATAAATGACCCCGCACCAGGGTACTTGTTTTACATAGAGTTATATAGGAAAATCTTAAAAAATCTTCTTCCATGAATGCTTAGATATTTGGTATGAAGCATCATCTTATGGGCCACTACCAAGATTGTACAAATCATAGCCTTATGGTGATAAATGACCCCGCACCAGGGGTCACTTGTTTACACAGAGTTATATAGGAAAATCTTAAAAAATCTTCTTCTATGAATCCATAAGGCCTAGAGCTTAGATATTTGGTATGTAGCATCATCTTATGGGCCACTACCAAGATTGTACAAATCATAGCCCAATGGTGATAAATGACCCCACACCAGGGGTCACTTGTTTTACATAGAGTTAAATAGGAAAATCTTAAAAAATCTTCTTCTATGAATCAATAAGGCCTAGAGCTAAGATTTTTGGTATGTTGTAGCATCTAATAGTTCATTACAAAGATTTTCAAAGTCTTGGCCCTACGGTGATAAATGACCCTGCGCCCAAGTCTTCTCTGAAACCATATGGCCCATTGCTTAGGTATTTGGTGTGTAGTATTGTCAGGGGTAAAATGTTTTAGATTAAGTTATATCAGAATCCTTGTCTGTTTAAAAACCTTGACATCAGTTGAAGCAATGGTACTCAGGTGAGCGATTCAGGGCCATCATGGCCCTCTTGTTTTCCAACATTTTTGTGTAAAGTAACTTTTATCCAAGCCAGTATTAAATGGTATTACTCCTGAATGTGAATTTGAGAAGTCTTTATCTTATTAAATAATAGTAATGACAAGTTTAAAAAATATGTAGAAATAGAGATTTTTGTGACATATAATGGTGTCTGGTGCTATCACAGGTTCTCTGGTATCACTGTAATGTCATTTTCCCCCTGCAAATGAATTTTGAGAGGGGGTATATAGGAGTCAGTCTGTTGGTTAATCGGTCTGTCCGTCCATCCCAAAAACTTGTGATGGAAACTACTTCTACATTTCTTTACCAATTCAGTTCAAATTTTGTGTGTGCATTGATAATCAGGTGGAGAGGCGTGGGACATAAATTTCACTTGAGTTATCTCAAGGATGGCAGAGTTACTGCCCCTGATTTGACTCTTAATATCTTGTGACGAAAACCCCTTCTACAATTCTTAACCGATTTGGTTCAGATTTTGTGTGTGCATTCATAATCAGGTGGAGAGGTGCATGTCATAAATTTCACTTGTCTCAAGGATGGTAGAGTTATTGCCCCTGAACATCTCCTCCTAAACCACTAAGCAAACTTTAATGAAAGTCATTAGGAATGATCATTGGGTGATACTGAATAAAAGTAGCTAAAATCATTCCGGTCTGCCAACCAAGATGGCTGCCAGAGCTGAAAATAAAATAATCTTTAAACGTCATATCCTCCTAAACTGTGAGAAGATTTTGATGAAATTTTACAGGAATGATCCTTAGGTGGTACTGAGCAAAAATAGCTAAAATCGTTTAGGTCTGCCTACCAAGATGGCCACCAGAACTAGAAATTAATAAAATTTAAATACTATATAATTTATCATGTGTAAATTTTTTTCCCAGCAGTTGAATTCAGGTGAGCGATTTAGGGCAGTCATGTCCCTCTTGTTTAATTATCTCCATTTGTTCAATTGCTCTTTTCTTTCTTGTCCCGAACATAACTCGAATATGATACATGGTGTTGACTTGAAACTTAAAATGTAAACAGATGGTGACTAGGAGAAGTGCAGTGTCCAAGAACACTTTAAAACTACTGTGCCAAACAACCATAACTGACTCTCTATCCACTTTAAATAAAGACTTTACTAACTTATTATCATAACCAATATACAGGTTCTTATCTATGCTCCGCCTGGAGTCTGGCTTCTCCTGTATCAAAGCATTTTGTGAGGGTATGCATCACCTTTAGTGAAGGCTCTAGTTTTTTCAGGAAAGACTTTGCCCTTCATCACCTAGTGACACCACTTGTAAACTGGAAGTGACAATTTTTTATTGAAATAATAAAATGTAGCACATCTCCACAATTGGTAAGAAAAACATAAAACTCATTTCCTACTATTACGCATCTGCTTATCACCCCATCTCTGCCAGAATTTGTTTAAGATCATAAATAATGAATTGACTCGACAAACCATAGAGCTTTGTCTGCTGCATTGTTTTTATGAATGATATTTGTTTTAATCATGTAGCGACACCTGTAGGTGGAGCCAGTATTATTTTTTAAGATATACCGCGATACCAGAGAATCATGGGATTTTCTATAGGGTAGGACGAAACATGGTGAACATTAACATGTTTTTAATATGTTATTAGAAAGCCTGAAAAAAAAAAATTTGTTTTTACATTATGGTCCAAAATGGAATAACAGTAACATACAGAAATAAAAAGTAGATAAGACTCCGTAATAGTCGTTAGAACCGCAATATGAGGGAACAACATCCTAAACCTGAATTAAAATCAGTAGAATGTATTACGATTTTTCATGACTATCTAAGCATATGACTCATTTTATGAAAATGACAGGTCAGCAGTTATTCAATTGTTTTCATGAAAACCCAGATGTATTTGTAAGTGATGGCTACTACTTAAAATAGCTTATGTATTCCTCTGTGTTGTAATCAAGTTTAAAAGAAATAAAATAATATTATCCTAATAATGAAAATATTGTTTTGATGATGAGTAAGGACTTCTGTTTTCTTCAGGTTTGTATAGACAGATGCTTAAACCGAGGCAAGACAAGTGGTCGGTCAGATGACAATCTTGAAAGTTTAAAAAAGAGGTGAGGTTTTCTTTGTATATTTGCTAAAAGTTGCTCTTATAAAGGACAGTGTAGCTCCTTTATGATTGTGGTCCAAACCTTGGTACCCTGATAGATTGGACTGCATTGTAGTTAATCTCCATTCCCCGCAGTGATGGTCTTTTCAGGCTCAAGTTTGAGTATCATACTCAAATCCCTATTATGATTAATAGGTATAGTTTTAGTTTGAAAATCACATTACTTAAGTACCATCTTTATTTTTAGAGAACACAGGGCTCAATCTGCTTCTTGAGTTGACCATTTGGCATTATGGATAGTACATCTGCCCAAGAAAAGGGGGGTCATTGGGTTGGTTGTACTGGTATAGCTCCCTTACTTGGTGCTAAGCATAGAAAGGTAGCTCTGGGACTTGCTGGCCCAGTGTCAGAGTAATATGACTGGGTATGGTATCATGCCACATGTGTATGGTGTGATACTTTAGTGTGGCAGCCCTATACCTGTCTCAAATGCCTTAAATGACTGAAATACTGTTGGTTGGACATTAAACCGATTCAAACAAACAAAGAAGCTAATGTGATAAATACTCTGGCTACCTGTGCTATTTGTTTATATGAAAAGTTACCTTTGTGGTGCACATATAGGATAAAGTGGTTTGCAACTGTGACAAAAGATTCATGAAACTATTTTCATTGTACTGGTATTTTGATTTAATTCATGGATTTGAAATAGATAAAATAAAAATAAACTAACAAATGAAGCTGAATGACAATAGGATTTAAGAGAGGGTGTTTTTAATGCAATGTCTACATAAGTCAGTTAGGATTAATTAATGCATATTAAACAGTTTAAAAATTGAAGTTATAGGGTCCATGGTATGAGCTGTTTAGTAAAAGAATGTTCATGTAATTTAGAAAAGCATTTTAAAGCATGTTTCAGTCAGTGGAAAAAACATAATTGTCCAGAATTTTAATTTTATTTTACTCATCTTAATCAGAAACTGTTATGATGGGATATTAAAGATAATGTAAGAAAATGTTTTATATTTTATATATTGCAAAAACAAAGTTACAGGTTTACATGTTAGACAGCATGCCCATTTACCCCCTGTAGAGTGTTTTTTTTTTTTGTTGTTGTTTTTTTACATCCAAAATTGGCCATGTACCCTGGAAATTGTAGGGACTATATAAAGGGATACAATGTTTAGGAAAAACAACAATAGTACCTCTAGTTTCAAAACTCCATAAAAACTATTTTAGATAAACTGATGTTGTGTTTCTTTATTTAGAATCCAGACCTTCAGATAAACGGATGTTGTATTTTTTATTTAGAATCCAGACGTACACCAATTCTACCATGGCAATTATAGAACACTACAAAGGGCTGAACCTAGTGAAGGAAGTAAATGGAGAAAACTCACCTGATGATGTAAGTATAGAACAGATAAGCAGGGGTTCCATGACAGAAAGCTTGTCCCTTTTTAGCATCTGTGTGTGTAAATGATTCTCAAATATTTCAGATTTTGTCTCCTTATAAATATATCAAAAAGACATGGACCGTCTCAGGTGGACGAGTGGTTAGAGCATGTCCCTGGAGTGGGAAGTCTTGGGTTTGATCCCCTGCCATTACATATCAAAGTCGTAAAAAAAAGGTGTTGCTTGGCATTCAACATATAATGGTAGTTCCAGGACTAGTTGACCCAGTTTCAGGATAATGTGACTTGGATTGGTATCATGCCACATGTCTACGGCAAAAATCAAAGGAACAAGCTGGTTAGGCCTGCTGTATTTTTGTAGCAGAGATAATAAAAACAATCGCTTATTAATTAGCCCAAAAATTTTTTTTGCATAACTCTGGGGTCCATTTTGACCAAATTTATCTCCCCATTGTAATAAAAAAACAACAACAGACGTTTGCATGTGGTGCTCTTGTTTATTTTCATGAATCAGGGGATTTCATGGAAAATTTCATGGAAAATCTTAACTAGAAATACAGTCTTGTGTGTCCTTTCATGTAACTTTGTAAAAGTGTTTGTTATTTTATACTAAACTTGGGAGTCCTCAGCTCAGAACTTTGAAGATTTGTTGTTTTTCAACACAGAAAATTGAAGTTCTGTACTGGCATATGTAATGTCTTTAGCATCTTAATTCAGAATAAAATCATTATTAAAATATCACGTCACTGAAGTGAAGGCCTTTATAGGAATCTCACTTGTCATATTCTACACTCCTGTTACATGAAGATAGGGCCTCGTGCTCTCGAAAATAAAAGTAGTACTTAAGTGTGATTTTCATACTTATACTCAATCTATGCCCATTAGTTTCAATAGGGATTTGAGTATGATACTCAAGTTTGAGCCTTGGATCATACTAATGTATTTTTGAGAACACATGGGGATAATCGCCTTTTAGTTATAGTTTTACTTTAGCCATTTCTGCTTCAGCTTTTGAGAAAAGAGTTTTCATGAAAATATGCCTGGCTTTTGCATGATATATGACTCAAAACTCATAACAATACTGTAAGATTTGATATGGATTATGTGTAAGTCAGTATTAAGTATATAAATGTCAAAGAGTCTTTTAAATTTGATTTTCATGTAAATATGTGCAAAAAAATTCAATATCTTTTTCCCCTTCCTACTATTGCTACTGTTTTACAGGTATATGCAGATGTAAAGACAGCTTTTGATGCCCTGAAATCTTCATAGCCAGCTAGTCGTTCCTGTCAATAACATCTGTACCTGACTGCAAGCTAGGACCAGGGAGCTCTAACACACCTGTGTGATCTGTCTGTCACTGTGAATGATGTCTAGTCTAACTGTATACAACATTCCTGGACATTATCACATAATTCCTTTTTTTGAAGGAGTATTTTACCAAAAAAAATTTAATAATATCTAATACGAAGTCAGACTACTACTTGTTTAATTTAGTATAGAAGCTACTAGTGAAAAAAAAAGCTTAGAAGTGTAAGGTTCTATTTGCCTTTTATCAACTTTTGCAGTCTATAGATATTGGTTAAGCAAATGACGTGTGTTTAGATGGAGTATGAAATGATACACTATTAAGTATTTTAATTATATTTTGTACTGTATTGATGATGCACATGTTTAATTTTATATTCCCCTTAGATTCACTTGTAGTACCATAAAATCATTAATTTTTGTTGACATTAATTTTCATCAACATTATATTTCCTCAATTATGTACTTGAGAGAATTTGTAGGCACAATTATTTGTTTAGTTCATATACTAGAAAATGTGAAATCAATGAAATGGACAGCTTTTTTTTGAGAAATATTTTTGGATAAAACTCACCATGAAATCATTGAAAATTAATGTTCCATGAAAATTATTGATTTCACTGTACTCAGTATATTTTGTTAGCACCATTGTGATTATTACACGGTTTTATAATTTATTGCAATCACCTCATTGATTTGCTGGTCTGTGTTGAACATGTCCCCGCATATCAGTAGATTAATATTATACACTGAGCCGTTTATGAGGCAATACTTTTCTTTCTAGTTGTCTTGGAAACAGTCTCTTACAGCTTTTGATAGAAAGTCTTTGTTCCTGTGTCAGACCAGTCATTGACATCAAGTAATCTTGACCCCCCACTGAGTTTTGAATCACCAGCTTTCTGGTTTATAGACAATATGCCAATACATTACCACTTGACCAGAATACCTTGATAGGTACATCTTGATCAGGTTGCTAAATGCTACATCTATTTCTTAGTCTACAAATAAATTTTTATCTTAAAGCTGTCTTGTGTTCTCCTAGATAACTTGTCCCATTGGGGAGAATCATGTAAATGTTTGCAGATGTATGCATATGGATGACATAGAAGAAAATTCTAAGCCTGAATTACTTCATTTATTTGAAATGACGGTGAAAATTGGATGTAACCATGTCTCATAATAAAAATTAATCACCAAAATTAATTACCTCAGTAAGTTATATGTGAACAAAGTCAGTGATTGTGTTTTTGTATGTATTACCATTGTCTTGTTTACCCTATAATGGAACTGGGGCCATTGGAGTAAGAAATATCTTTTTACTAATTGGCAGTCTTCCTCATCAACAGTCAGTCATCCAGACTGGTAGATTTTAATAGAAGGAAAAGGAAAGATGTCTAAATCTTGCAATAAATACCCAAATATTTTGTTGGAAATGACAAAGATGCTCCCCCCCCCCCCTTTCTTTTTATCCCACGCCGAAAGGCGGCTGGAGATACAGTAAAAGTCTCCGTCCGTCCGTCTGTCCGACATTTTTGTCCGGAGCATAACTCTAAAAGTATTTGAGGTATTAACTTGATACTTCATAGGTGGATAGATCTCATTGAGGAGGAGTGCAGTGCACAAGAATGATAACTCTTTCATAATTTTTATGTTATTGCCCTTTATTTTTTTTTAGACTTAATTTTTGTCCAGAGCATAAGTTTAAAAGAATTTGAGGTATCAACTTGAAACTTCATAGGTAGATAGATCTTATTGGGGAGGAGTGCAGTGTGCAAGAATGATAACTCTGCCTTTCATAATTTTTGAGTTATTCCCTTTTTTTTTAGCTTAATTTTTGTCGAAAAAAGATTTGAGTATCAACTTGAAACTTCATAGGTAATAGATAGGAGAGTGCAGTGCAAGAAGATAACTCTCCTTTCAAATTTTTTTTTTTTTTTTAGGCTTAATTTTTATCACAATGACCTTGACATTTTACCTGTAGACCTCAAAATAGAGGAATTCGTAGGTCTTCACTTGGGTTTCATATCTATAATCACTTTAAACATCAGTCTTCATTACCAGAAATTTTCTTTTAAAAATGAAATATTCTACACTCCAACACATCTAAAGAGCAAGCTTGGCGGGATGGCTATGTCAACATGGCTCTTGTTTGTCTTTATGAAAGAAGGTGTATTTTTCCAGATTTAGGAGATGAAATAGCTCTTTGTAAGAAACTTGCAGGAATTGAAGGACAACTTTTGAACGAGAAGAAACATGATAAAGAAGATTAATAAGGGAATAACTTTTCCAGTTACTTGACTGGAGAGTGAGGATGTTTGTCTCTCTGACTTCAAAAATGATGAATGATGTCCAACACTCAGGCACATTTCAGGAGGTTCTCCAGTAGTGAGCACTCAGTTTTCTCAGTGTATATGAAATATAGATAATAATCTGATGTTGTTTGTCTTGCTTATATAGAATGTGGGATGAATGTAGTGTAGGTTTTCAATAGAGCATAGTCATGTGGGTGTATAAAAAGGGACTAATAATAAATTATTATGAAAGGGAGATCACTTTTTGGATGTAGCTTTACCTAGGAGCTTTTATATATAACTTAGCTTTTAGGTTGGTACTTTGATTAAAAGAAAAAATGGTATGGGAATGAGTTACACTAATCAGATATGCTTTCTTTCAACTTTTTTTTTTTTTTTTTTTTTTCCCCAGGATTAGACCAGAAGTGATTTTGATTTTATCATGAAAATCTTATCGGTACTGATGTTGGCAGATGTATGCAAGGAAACAGATGAATATGAATGATTGACAAATTACCTTTTGTGAAATACGAGTCTTAATTTAGAACTTAATCCAGGCCTCTTTTTTTCTGTTAAAAATTGATTTTTTTTTTTAAGGAATATTTTCTGAAAACAAATGAATCTAAAAACAGTACATGAATGTTGACTCATGTACATACCGGGTATGCAGATAGTTTTACATATTCATGACAATTTTACCTGAATAACATGGCATTACTGTTTTATTATTACATTTTGTTTGATTACTTTTATTTTGTGTCATTAGGATACTTTCTCATATTTTAATCACAATTTCCATTTGTTATTTGTTTTCATTATGTTTTTTGTTTTTATTCACTCATATGAAGAGAAAAAGAAAAAAACAATCAGTAATTGCCCATATTTATTTATCTGTGTCTAATTTGATAAAAATATTTTAAGTAATATGAATCCAAGAAGTTGATCGGATAAAAAAACAAAACAAAACATTTTTATAGATTCAGTTCATCAAATGCAAGTTGATAAACTGTTTACCGGTACTTGAAAATATCATCTTGTTTTTGAGACATTTTCCTTGTTGCATTCTATAGATAATTCAGTTTTCAATGATATCTTGTTATTGGTAGGGTTTTCAAAAGACTTGTGGCCAAAAAAGTGAATTTTGATTGTCATTTATGAAGAAAAAGTGTTAAGACACTCATTTTTGGATTGAAGATGAAAAAAGTGCAAACAAATGGACTTGTTTGTTGATTATTACTTGTGAAAGAAGTCTAATTTTTAGAATTTTATTACTGTCACATACTGTATGATGTTAATATATTTCCAATTTTAAAATATGTCTGCATTACTTTTGTGTTGCTTTAGATATTAAAATGAAGGATCAACTAGTGTCAAATGTATGCCACTGTGCATTGCTTTAAATTACTATTTCTTTTGAAACATGCATAAAATATCTCGGGTGGAGAAAAGAGAGTAGCTATTATTTTATTTATGATAATAAGAAGTTTTTCTATTTCAGTATTTTAATGCATTTCTAATTACATTATACATGTAAGTCAGGACTTATTATTATTAACTTGAATATCTTCTCATAGTTAGCCACATTAAATACTCCAGTATGATTAAAATATAACTCGAGGAGATATATGCTTTGATGCATTCATATATAGCCAATTGTAGGACACTGCATAAAATCCAGTATTGATTACTTAGAATATTGGTAGTTTTTCAAGAACTATTTAATGATTTTAATAGTGATTATGTTAATTTTATTATCAATAAAGAATGAAAAAATTTCATTAAGATGCTGTTATCAGTTCGTTGCCTTATCTTGACAAAGGTTAGACAAACCTCAGATATTCTTTTAAAATTTCTTGCTACAACTCCTGTGGTACATTGTAACTCACCGTTCCTGCTGGCCGCGTGGTTAGAGCATCCACCTCGATATCGGGAAGTCATGGGTTCAATCCCCGGCCGCAACATACCAAACTCGTAACAAATGGTACTGTGATATCTCACTTGCCTGGTTGGCCCAGTGTCAGGATAATTTGACTAGGTGTGGTATCATGCCACATGTCTACGGCTTGATGCTGCAGTGTGACAGCACTATATCTGTCTCAAGTAGGCATCGTCTCCAAATAACTGAAATACATTCAGCAGGACCTTAAACCCAATAAACAAACATTGTATTTCTAAGTATTTTATCTCAATTTGCTGATCCTGACAGTTGAGTGGTTAGCACTTCCACCTCATGACAATATGTTCTTGGTTCAATCCCCAGCTGCCGCACAGCAGTTAATAATGGTGCTTTGTGCTCTACCACAGGTATTTGACACTCACTAAAAATATCTAATATCTGTTAGGATGGATATCTGTGTCAAGTCCCTGTGTGTTCTACATGATGGCTCCAAAACTGGTAAGTCCAGTGTCAGGATAAAAGCAAGCCACTGGCGAGCTTAGTAACATTTTCATAAACGAGTTTAGTAAAATTTGAAATGAAATGACATTTCGTGTCAGATTCTTTTATCATATGACCTATAATGACAGTAAGTCACGATAATAACAACAAACAAGAGTTGTCGGAACAACACATATGCCCCCTACATTTCCCCCGCCCCAATCCACAATACGGGTAATCTACCAGTCCTGACCAATCAACCTATGAAGTTGGAGGAAAGTGGGCCCAAGCATTCTCTGGTTATTGATTGGAAACGATTTCCATTTTTGAGGTCACTGTGACCTTAACCTTTGACTAAGTGACCCCAAAATCAAAAGGGGTCATCTACTAGTCATGACTATTTGTTATCTAACTCCATGAAAAAAGTTTCAAATAATAACTGAAAATAAAATATTTCTCATACATTTTTAACTTCATATGAATAATGCATCTATATGATCAAAGTCAGTAGCATCAAGCACATTTAATCTAGCTGTTCGAGTTCAACACACTATGCTTATTAATAGAATATATGTGCGTGATGCGAAGTGATGTAATTCAGCCTGAAAGTTATATGTAACATGTTCAATATAAGAAAATATGTGATGGTTATACCAAACCGGAAACGGCTGTTTGAGCATAATGTCATATAAAGCTCATCATAGTGAGGAAGCTCTCTATTTGTCTTGTGCGGAAAAAGTCAAACAATTTTCAAACCCAGCAAAATTAAACTTATGAAAGTGAATGAGGGTGTCAGGTTTGTTTACAGAAGTTTCACCTCCAGCCCTGGTGCATCCAGAAACACTTACAGGGTCAGGACATTTGCTTTCTAATTATCACTGTCAAATACCTGCCTATTATTCTGTCAGCCATGGGATACTTGGCTTATAAGGATATTCAGAAGATGTACATCAACCAGTCAAAATCCAGCTTACACAAATAGGTACTCTTCATATGAAGATCTAAAATCTGTAAGTCAGTAAAGGTTTTGTCTAAGTGCCGTAAGTACGGCAGTTTCTCTCGGTCCAAAAACCCCCACTACCTAGTGGGGTTGCAAATAGTGACACGGCTTTTCTAATAATCAATAACCAGCACATGCTAACTAATAATCCAAGGGCAATGTATGGAGTAACGGAATAGGGACTCCTGGGTTTCCGACACTCAGATTACTCAAGATGATGAAATTCATTATGGTTTAACAGTCTATGGTAAGAAAGGACAGGACACGATTAGTGGACGCAGTCACCTGGCCATCCTTACCTGTAACCATGGCTATACTTTCTGGTCTCATATACCAACACAGATCCACTCTAGTTCTCCTATTGATTGTTAGCAGCTGCTTTGTGACTGAGAGTTTCATATTTTCATGTTTTCATTAAGTTGTATGAAGGGTAACATACCTGACAGCAGGTTCAAAGGTTATGGTTTCAAGTCCCACTGGGGGCATGGAATTTTCATAACCTTCCCAGGCTCAGAGTACTGGTCCAACCCAGGAATCATAGGTGGATTAGTTAAGGTTGTAAAAACTGGTTTCCTAATCCATGTAAATTTCTTAATCCATATAAAATAAATTTCCTAATCCACATAAAATAAATAAGTTAATACTAATTTGTATGAGAAGAATAAAAACAAACCCTGTGATGGTTCCGCTATGTCTTGGACCACTTAACCTCTACTAAGATAACCAAGGTACCCTAATGAAACTTTAGGAAACCTTGGTTATCTCTATGAAAGGCCATGAGGTCCGAAATGTAGCGGAACCATTACTGGAACTTTACCTTAATTAATGACCTTGAGCAAAAGAGCCTCAAATGGTAGCCTTCCTTTAAATTTTAGACAAATCTGTGCATGGTCACAAAATTATCACAATTATCAGGACTAATTGTTTATTTCAAGTACAGGCTACAGTGTCCATGACATAGGATGGTTAGGGGGGAAAAAATCAATACATTTACTTATGAACATTTTCCTCTTCAAAAGACTTCTTTTCTATGTATATGGATCAGTAAAGACTGCTTTTGAATGGGCATATAAAATACAATATTATTAAAGCGTTTGACAGTAAGCTTGTTGTCATACTGTTCAAAATAATTCCAAACTATTCCATATACCGGTAATCTATCTGTTTGTTCTCTTACTTATTTATAATAATTACTTTTTGTTTTTTTTATTATCATTAAAAATGGAGATATTATTATCAAAAAGTTCAATATTTTCAATATATGCTTTATAAAACTCTATAATTTGATGCAACAGGGGATGACTCCCCGACCATATTATACTTGTGTGAACAAAAGCACTGCATGCTGATGCCAACACTCAACTTTCCATTTATCTTTAAAAGGTAGTAGTAAATTTGGTCAAAACAGACCTCAGAGTTATGGCCCTTGATGAGAATGTAGCCCTTGTAGAAGTTAACAAGTATGTGAAGTTTGATGACATTAGGTTAAATAGTTTAGAAGTAGTGGCCAGGATCAAAATTTTTGACTGCATTTTCTTTTGTTTTAGAAAAGGGAGACAAAATTTGTGTGGCAAAATGGCCAAGGGTTGACAACTCTCCAAGGTAGAATAAATTACTAAATTACATTGGTGATGTAAAAGATCCCAACAAATGTGATCAAGCCAACACCATCATTCAAGTGTTAATCAATGCCAAGTTTCATGGATTTCTACTATGCGGTTTAAGAGATGTTGTTTAAAGCAAACTGTTGATTAAGGACGGTGACAAATGCAGGGTGATCCTAATAGCTGCCTTGAGCATCTTGAGCTCTCATGAGCTAAAAATCATTATGTCACCTTGGAAGTATAGAGTGAAATAATAAAATTTATTTAAAACTAGTTGCATGTCAATTCTACATATAGATATGCAGGTTGATTCCTATATATCCCCCCATCCCACATCCCTTTTACAAATCTTTCTTAAAGAGTGGAAGTGGTAAACAAGTCCAAGAAGGGCCATTACTTTGCCAAAAAGGCATTTTAGAGTTACCTGCTTTGTTGAAATAGCGTGTCCCTTTTAGATAGTGAACAGGTATAACAAGTTTGACATAAATATATTTGATGTTTTTTTTAGATTTTTTTTAGAAATTGACCTAAACAAAAAACTAAGCCAACACAGAAAATTTCGTCTAATATGGAGCACAACTTTGCCAAATAAACTTTGGAGTTATCTGCCCTTTTGAAATGGCTTTCCCTTTTGATAGTGAAAAAGTATTCCAAGTTTGAAGTAACTTTGATGGTTTCAGAGAAATTGACAAGAAGGAAAACCTCAACCAATGCAGACAAGTAGTTCATGACAATAGCTCCACTTTTTTCCTTCAAAAAGTAGAGCTAAAAAATACACACTAAATTCTTGCATATCTTTTCAACACCTCACTGATTCTGACTATATATCAATTACAAACTATATTCTATTTATATGGAAGTAAAAAATAAAGAAACCAAAGGCTTTTGTTTGTGATCTTTATTATAATAGAAAACCAAAAAATACAAAACACATCATAAACTTTATAAAAATATCCCTGAAAACATAACACCCCCCCCTCCCCACATACAAAATGAAACTGAACACAATCTAGCTTATTTCTTCCTCCTGTCTTTCTCCAAATCATATAGCTCTTTAAATTTTCCCATATAATTTTTGGAAATAGACTCATTGGCTTCCACACCATCACCCAGTTTATACATCCGAGCCAGGTTGAAACAGCCCTCTTTCACGAGTCCATCACAAGCTTTTTTGGAAAGTTCCACAGCTTTTGACAAATCCTTCGGTACACCATTCCCACCCGTGAGATATTTCGTTGACGCAAGATAACAACACTGGCCATCGCCTCCCTCACAGCCTCTCTCGTATAATCTTAAGGCTTTCGGTACATTTTTAAACTCTGTGTACTGATTATTGTTCAGGAGCATCCCGGCATAGTAACAGGATCGATTGTTATAACTCTCGACCTCGCATCCTTTCTCCAGGTATTTCTTAACCTCATTAATGTCATTCTTCAAACCTGCAATTTGGTACAATTCAAAATTATACAAAAAAGAATTTCAGTTGTTTTTTTCTGATAAAATGATCTTTTGAAATACATCAGATATAACTAGACCTATCGCTAAAGGTGATCAGTAACCCTGTATTGCAACTTGTCCTTATGCTACGTGATTATAGGATGAAGCATAACATGACGTGACATGATCATATGACCTAATATTCCTGAAAATACTTACATTCCTATTGAAAATAATGGGCACAGTTTGAGTCTGGGTCAAATATATCATACTTAAGTACCATATTTATTCCCGAGAACACTGCTCTTTTTAATTTTAACTACTGGAGTGATACCGGTACATAATTAATGATGTTACTTGCTTCACACCCAATACCTACCCCCAGATCCCAAATAAAATATTGAATTATCTTGGGATAAAAATCCTCTATTGTAAATATGCCTTTACTTTGTGTTTGAACTTTATCTTCTAATTTCAAGAACTTCAGGGAAGGCCCCAAGGTCTTGAAAAATACTGAAGTACTTTCTCAAAACCATACTTACATACTTCGACTGAGCTTCTCTGCAAGGTTTAATTCAAATGAGCTTATTTCCCATTTCTAGTTCAACAGAGCTTATCTCCCATTACTAGTTCAACAGTATTACCTCACATTTCAAGTTTATATGAGCTTATCTCCAATTTCTATTCCAAATGAACATACCTCCCTTTTCTAGTTAAACAGAATTTACCTTTTATTTCTAGTTCAACTGAACTTACCTCCCATTTCTAGCTCATTTACATTGCCTCCTATTTCTAGTTCAAATGAGCTTATCTCCCATTTTTAATCCAACCGAGCTAATGTACCATTTCTTTTTAACCTGAACTTCTATTTCAATAGAACTTACCTCCCACCGTACCCGGTGGCTGAGTCGTTAGAGCATCCCCCTTGGGAGTGGGAGGTTGTGGGTTCAATCCCTGGCTGCGACATACCAAAGTTGTAGCTCCCTTGCATGGCGCTCAGCATATAAGGGTAGTTGCAGAACTTGTTGGCTTGGTGTCAGGATAATGTGACTGGGTTTGGTATCATGCCACATGTCTATGGCGTGATACTGCAGTGTGGCAGCACTATATCTGTCTCAAGTAAACATAGTCTCCAAATGACTGAAATACTGTTGGTGGGATGTTAAACCCAACAAACAGACAGAACTTACCTCCCATTTCTAGTTCAACATACTGTCCGTATCTGTAGCAACTAAATCCATGGTTATTTTCATCACAGTTCTTCTTGTAGACATCCTTGGCTTTTTCATGGTCTTTCTTAATGATAGCCATGTACTGAGCTAGCTTGGCACATCCTGGAAGGTAACATACACTATCTCAGCTTTAATAGTACAGTACTACTAATAAATTTCTTTTACATCAATTGAGAAATATTTATCCTTCTTGATGATTCCTGGGTAGGGCAAATTTAACTAAACTTTCTATGAACAAATTTGATTTAAACCATAAAGATACATGAATATTGTTTCAAATGGTTTACAGTCAACCGGTCCCCCAGTCAAATCGTCCCCCCGTCAAATCGTCCCTAAATTGGTCAAACCGTCCCCCAATTTTGGTCAAATCGTCCCCCAAGCCACCAAAAAAAGTCAAGTCGTCCCCCTATTCAATTGAAAAAGAAAATTCCAAAATTATATAGTTGTGAGTTATGTTCATATGTTTATTAAAATTAAGTTTATTTATTAAGAAAAGCTTATTGAAGGTAAGTTAATATTGGAATAAATTGCATAATATTAAAATCACGTATATCTCATAATCTTGCTTCTCGCTTGTTTGTATTTAATACGATTCAAATATTTTTTGTTTAATAAAAATAAAAAACAATTTGTGGTAGTTGTTGTTTATTATATGCCTTTTGAGTTGATAATTGAAAAGCATATTAACCAATTAGCAAATCCTTTAGTAGATGTTCAGTCAAAAAAGGCGTGAAAATAGAAGCATTTAAAGTGATAAAACTGCTTATCACAGCCTAATTAAAGGATCTTGTATATATTTTCAATTACAGTCATGATGAAAGAGAAAAGCAAACTGGCGATTGGGAGTGTCTTTGTTTACATTGTTGTAATGTGTAATTTAAGGATATAATTGTCGGTACCGGTAATATTGCCGACAAAATAAAATAAAATAAAGCTGGTAAGAGCGATTAATTTGTTTCTTTTTAACATAGTTTTATTTTACAAATCAAAGAAAAAGTACATATAGATTTCCTTTATAAAAAGAAAATTGCTAAATGTGTTAAAAACTCCAAGAATACGGTATATAAATTGTTTTTGTTTTTTATTGGACTGATATTGGATTCTTATTTTTAGATGTATTACCTTGGATTGTGTTGTGAATGTTAATTTGTGTGATAAGTTTGAAATGGAGTATTTGTGTGTTATGTGCCGGAAGGAGGTGAGGACGAGACAGCACGCCCTTCAGTGCGACTCGTGCCAGCGATGGCAGCATCGCACGTGTAATACAGGTAAGTTGTTTTCATTTATCTATTGGATTGGAAAATTGGACAGATTTTCTTATTTTGTATGCTTCATGTATATATTTACTTAAATTAACAATGTTTGTTTTAGATGCTTTAAACAGCTGTACTAATTTATACATACTTGGTCTAGTGATGTAATATTTATTTATAAGTTTTTTCCTAATTTCAGTATACAAAATGGACATTCTAAAATAAAATGATACTCATCTTCAACTTTATTTTTCTCAAGCAACAAACTCCAAATGTAACGGTATATGGGGAATTAGGCAGAATGCCTTTAAATGAAATAGTTATAAGGAAAGATCACTTAGATATTGGACTAAAATTATAAGAAATCCACATTTACCGATTTTTAGAATCTTAAACGAACAAATAAATGGATCAAATCAACACACCTGGGGTCACCACATAAAAGGGTTTTTAGATAAACTGGGAAATTAAATTTCGGTTTAGAAAATTATTTATCTGACATCCAATTAATTCTTAATCCTTTCATTTGCTGTTGACAGTTACCGAGACGGTTCATTGTCGACAACTGGTCTGCTAAAGAAAGTATCAGTCATCTACCGCCATCGCACAGTTGTGGACACCGACCAGTGAAGCGTCGATTGTCAGTTTGCACTTTATGTACCATTTGTGTGTAACTAGTTGATTCGTTGTGAAACTTAATGTGCCTTTAAATATTAAATTCATATTTATTATTTTGTGTTTGTGTGTTGCTTTCTTTAATTTTCAAATTAAATATTAACACATCAACGATATGAAGGAGTGAGAGAAAGAGAGAGAGAGAGAGGTCGCAATATAGAGAGTTAGGTTTTCATTTTAACTTTAATGTTAGACACATTGTCAAATCCTTTTAAATGACCGACATTTAGAACTTCAAATGCAATTCATTAATATAATCACATAAAAATAAACACAGATATGTATTTATAAGGGGGACGGTTTAGGGGGACGACTTGACCATTATTTATGCCACATGGGGGACGGTTTGACCAATTTAGGGACGATTTGACGGGTGACGATTTGACTGGGGGACGGGTTGACCGTATACCGTTTCAAATAGTGTCCATCTTTTTTTATCTGCACATGTACACATTTATATTCTTAAGGACTTTTCTAACTCTACACTTTAATTTTAATTATTTTTTTTCATTTAAAGCTGCATTTTCATCAGTTTTTGTCTACAGTATGTCTACAATTCTCCATCCTCCATGCTCTTGTCATTCTCATATTAAGTCTCTATTAAGCAGTCTCACTCTCAAGGGCAGTGTATTGAACATACATGTACTGTATTACAAATTATGTAATTTTTCAACCATTTAATAGCGATGACAAACAAAAAATAGTCAAACATACCCTCTGGATCATTCACCTCAAGGCATGCATAAGAATATTCAAGCCCAATTCTTTCTAAGAACTGTTCATCTGTTTCACCGGTAAATGGATCTACATTGGCCATAATGTTACGAAACTTGGCTGTGGTTGCAAGAGTTATGGAACCGGAAGTTTATAATATTTCACCGCTAGATGGCGTTTCGCGCCAGAATAATCAGTGCAATGGTGGACGTTGTGTTGAATTTTTCTGTCAAATATTCATGTCTTAATTAAGCGATTCTCATGTAGATACAAGAATCGACAAGTATCAAGAGTGGAAGTTTGTCGATCGTGTGTGGAAAAGGACGTATTATCTATGATCAAAAGGTTTGTTTTATGACTTGATGCGAATATTTTTATAGGGCAGGTTGTGTTGACATTTTCTATGCTCGGTTGATGATGCCAATTTAGAATTGTTGCATCACATGCAAAGTCTGTCTCATTTATGGTATGCTTTACTTGCTTGAGAACATAGCAATATGTATATGCTCATTTTCTAGTAATTTAGATGAAGCGCAAGTGCAAAATGTAACGTGTAAACAAGCAGGATGCTAAATAGGTCACGAAGAATTCTGGTTGGTTGCTCCCCTTGTAAATTAGAAAACAATCCTTACAGAATTGTTAAACCTACTTGTAAAATATCCTCATTAGTAAACATTCCATTATGGTATCTATTTTGGTGAATGTGAACTATTTTTCACATTAAATATCATAAGGTTCAGAATTTGTTTAAAATATTGATCCAAATAACAGACCCATTTCAGGTGGCCATTTTTTGAAGTTCATGCATGAACATACAAAACATGTAGTTTCTTTTTCAGAAATCATGCTGTGGGTGGGGAAATTAGTTTTTAATTTGATACCAAAACATTCAGAGTGAATTGTCTTATTAAAATGAACTAAACTGTCTTTCAATTTGACACAATCTTTTCAGCAAATTGATTTAAAAAAAAAATGTTAAAATTTATGTATTTCACTAGTTACAAAGTCTGTCTTTAGAAACCAGGGACAATTTCATCATTATGTTGCAAATTCGTTTATTAATAAGTGTGCATATTGTAAGAGTATACTGAATACCCTCCAGTTTAAAGTTATTTATAAACAATAATAATGGTACAAGCCTTATTTTTATGCTCACCGAAGGTGACGCATATAGTCGCCGCTTCGTCCGTCCGTTCGTCCGTCTCACTTTCCTTGTCCGGACTATTTCTCAGGAACTAACATCTTGAATTCAACGAAACTTTATGGGAAGCTTTATTACCAAGAGGAGATGCGCATATCGTCAGCATGACCCGGTTCCTATATTTTTCAAAAGTTAAGGCCCCTTGACTTTTCGGCCTATAGTACATATTGCATGATTCTTGTCCGGGCTATTTCTCAGGAACTAATGGCTTGAATTCAGCAAAACTTTATGGGAAGCTTTATTACCAAGAGGAGATGCGCATATCGTCAGCATGACCCGATTCCTAAAGTTTTCAAGGAGTTATGGCCCCTTGACTTTTTGGCATATAGTTCATGTTGCATGATTCTTGTCCGGGCTATTTCTCAGGAACTAATGGCTTGAATTCAATGAAACTTTATGGGAAGCTTTATTACCAAGAGTAGATACGCATATCGTTGACGTGACCTGGTTCCTCAATTTTTAAGAGAGTTATGGCCCCTACTACCATGTTGTTGACTGATGTTCATGTCATTTGCCTAATTTAACAGGAGATATCATTTAAACAAAACCCCACAAAATTCAATATGCTAGTAATGTCAATCATAATCATGTCAGCTAATTGTTGTTTAGGCCATTAAACACTATTTCAAATATCCAGTCATATGTCAAGAGTGTTGGTTAACCTCTTTGATATGAGCACACATTGAAATGTATGACTTAATTTTCAGTAGTATAAAAACTTTAAAAAAATCAATGAAAGATCTGATGAGTAACACGTATTATCATATTAAATGGTAAACTGTTACTAAGTCTCCAAATTAGAGTTGGTAAAACATCTCATCTGATGAGGAGAATAGATATGATTTAGGAATGGGGATTTCAACAGCTTTGAGCTGAAAGGTCCTAAGTAAAATTTTGGGGGTGGGGCCTGACCCCTGTGTGATCTTGGGGGACACCAAAGTATTTACCATTTTATCTTCTGTCTCATCAAAAGGAACAAGAATATATAATATGGTTTACTGTTTAGAGAGTTAAGAGCTTTTTTTTACCTTTTTTTATGCTCACTGAAGGTGACGCATATAGTCGCCGCTTTGTCCGTCCGTTCGTTCGTTCGTCCGTCACACTTTCCTTGTCCGGACTATTTCTCAGGAACTACGGCTTGATTTCAACAAAACTTTTTATGTGAAGCTTTATTACCAAGAGGAGATGCGCATTACCTGGATTCTATACATGATAAGCATGTGCTGATGATCCCATTCTGGTCCTTAACATATCCTCCCACCCATTGACCAAGGCCTTATTTGTAACAATGACGTTCTTCGGGGAGCATCTGTCAGTTCTACTGACTTTCTTGTTAAATAAGGGGGGGGGGAACAAGCTAGTTTGATCAAACTTTGCAGGATAGGGCACAGGGTTTTCCTTAAGAGGCAGCTAGCAGCAGATTTGACTTCTTTAAATCCTTTCTTGGCCAGCTCAAATTTATCTAATTGTAAAAAATGGGCATAAATAAAAAAATAAATGGAAAAGCTTACACACACACACAAGAACATGTAGGAATAGTGTTTCCCCTAGGATCTGGTTGGTAATTTTTTACTCAAAAGGGCACTTCAGTCGTGTCACATTATATTCATACGCAGATTGGGGCACTTAAATGTTTTAATTTGAATTTTCATGAATAATATTTACTGTTATTTATTTCAATTGTCTCAAAAAATAAATGAATTTATTTACTGTTATTGATTTCAGTTGTCTCAAATACAACCAATAATAATAATGTCCTACAATTATACCTTGAAAAAATAGGATTACATAAATAACATAAATGAATTTTCAAACACGACTTATTCCATACTGTTTTTTTGTTTTTGTTTTTTTTTAAATCTTTTTTTATTATTAGACTCTAGATAATAATCTTTTTCTCTCTCTCTCTTTTTTCATTTCTTTTTTTTTATTCAGCAGGTGATTTTTATAAAATGTTAATGAATTTAAAAAAAATATACTTTAATTTTCATTAAAAAAAATATGAAGAAAAATTTATATACGTTTCTTCTTATTGTTAGATCAATTACCTTCCTTTATTCATACTTCATTTTTTGGATGGGTTTTTCAACGATCCGCGAAAACTCATGGTATTATCGGTAAACGATGCAAAGGCAGAAACTTGTATTTTCTATGATCATCTGCAATTATATGAATTAGAATAGCCGAATATTGGCCTCAGTTAAGATTCAAACTACGGTGAAAAAGAAAATCTGAAATAGTTGTAAACACACTTATGAAGTACGAAAAACAAGTCAACGAGGTACTGTAGATACATCGGAGAGTATAAGTTATGTGTCAACAAATTTCAGTTTGTTAATTTCAACAAATTTCTCAGAAAAGATTTATTTTGGGGAAAAAACTTTCTCGGCATTATTTTTTATTTGGGGAAAAAGGAACTTTCTCGGCATTGGTTTATTTGGGGCCGGGGGGGGGGGGGGGACTTTCTCTGCATTGGTTTCAGTTTTGTTCCTTTTTTTTTTAGGGTCACTCATTTGCATAATGACCCAATTTTCATTAGAGATGATTTTTTACACATGCGTCTAAGTTGATTAGGCATACACATGTCGGAAATCTGGTATAACCCGAGTAAGGAGAATTTAATGCGTGCATGATACACACGCGTACGTTTGAAAATGTTCATATATGTAAATAGGGTAAACAACGAACATGCACAAGAATAAGCATGCACGAGAATATCTTGCAGGGTGTCATTGGCTTCGACCAATCTTAATGAAAACTTTGGTTGATATATCCATTTTAGTTTAACCCTTTTCCTTATGAATATTCGTGTACAGTATTTTATTTGATTAATATTACTGGACTTCAAATGGTATATGAAACAATGAATTTTTCTTTGCCAAGCAGACGGTGTAGAATCTGAGATACAATATTCAATATTGTGTAATACACAGTATTATTATATGAGCAAGCAGAGGAGACTCATATCAGGGCTGTCAGATCTGGGTCTGCTTAGTTAGCTATTATGAATGTACATGAGGTAAAGGGACAAAATATTGACATGTACTTGTATCTTTCAGGTGTCTAGTGACGACAGCATCAGGCTGTCTGTGTGCTGTTGTAGAGTGAGAAGTCTTACTGGAGAATTGACTTCCATGTATCAGGTAAGTGTCCTATATCTGATTCTGTCTTCATTTTTTTTTTTTTTTTTTTTAAGGATTGAGCAATGTCTTGCACATTTTTAAACATTTTCAGATTTGGGTGCCTGGATAGCGTAGTGGTAACGTGCTTCGCTTCTTACTAATGCATCCCGGGTTTGATTCCTGGTCACATATGTGCGAGGGTACAGAGGTCATCCATCCAGACACGTTGGTTTTCTGGTTTCCTCCCACAATAATGACCACATATGCCGCCATCAGGGCCATTGAGAGTGATTAATATAAGTTGGGAGAACTTGTTTCGTAAATAATGTAAAGTAAATAAAGTTTTAACTTTAAACATATTCGGGGCTATCTCTCTGTTTTAGGAGAGCAGTTCTTTCACCCTCAAAAGGGGGAATTTTCATATTGTATTCTCCTGTTGGGGGGGGGGGATTTAAGGCTATTTTTTCATACAAAAATTATATTGATAAAAATGTACAAAATAGTAAATAGTTATCTTGGGAAAAACTGAAATGGGAATCATACGGTGTACAGACAATTGCAGTGCAACAATATACAATTCTTGTTATTCATGTGATTTCTTACAATCTGCTCTTACAGTTTTCGTTTGTACTGGGGAATTTTGCTTGAAACATACTTTTTGGCTGGGGAAATATGGACCCAATCATCATCATCATCATCATCATCATCATCATCCAGTTTTGATTATCCAGGCCTTGAATTATTCCTTTTCACAAGGGTTAGGCCTGGCTGTGAAATCTCCCTCTCCATGCCTGGCGATCCTGTGGGTTGGTACAGTCCATCCCTAGAGACTCACGATCCCGTTTCACTAGGTCATCCCAAGTGATAAATGGAGGTGTTATTATTGCTAGAGCAAAGAAAACTTTATGTTCATTTTTGGGATTGTTCTAAAAGTATCAAGGTTGTTTAATTTTTCAAAGTGATAAACATATTTTAGATTAATGTTTAATAATGGTTTTTAAACACTTATCTGGTTAACATGGGTAAAGAAAAGTGTTGGAAGGTAGATTTGTATGTGGGTGTTGATTGTATATTTACAGCATGGTGGTACAATCTGTCAAAATGTGGACGTGTCATCACTGCAGTCGAGTGTTTCAAACATATCTCCAGAAGCAGCGTCACAGGAGGGTGCATTCATCACAGAACAGATACTGGTGTCCGGTTAAATTGTGCACAAAGGTATAAAGTGGCTCTTGTTTATTCTTTATTATCTTCTGTATTTTCTCTGTCCATCTTCCATCTTAACCCCCCCCCCACTCTCTCTCTCTCACCAACTATTAGTTTCTCTTAAGGTTCTTGCAGCTGCACTGGTTTAATTATGTTGTTAATTCCACTTAAACAGTTCAACAATATGAAGGAAATAAAAGAGATGCTCTGAAAACAACTGACATTTGATAGTAAAATATTTCTTTTTATCTTAATTATTTAAATTTATTTTTCAGATGACAGTTTAATTGGGGGTGAAACATCTCTTGAGGGTCATATATTTTTCCTTTTCTAGATTCCTATAACTATATAAAACTAGTTGCATTTAAGCAATCAACTATTTACGTCATATAGACTTGCAAACAGAGCAGACCCAGATCAGACAGCTCCTAAAAAGGGGGTGGGGGGTTTAGGAGTGAGCTAGTCAGTCTGCTAGCTTTGTCAGATCAATAACACATGAACAGATTGACAGATTTGATGAATTCTGGTACACATGTTTATCTCAATAAAATGAAGGCCAAGGTTGACATAATTTGACAAAATCCAAAACATTATGACACAGTTATGGCCCCTTCTCAGTGTCCAATCCATAACTCATCATATGCACAGTGGATTTAGGTTACTTTCTGTGCTAATGTTTATCTCTTTAAAATGAACTCCAAGTTTGTTTTGGGTAAAATCAATCACCTACAGTGATATTTCTAGTTCAGGAAATGTATCAGTAGTACAATCTCTGCTTTTTATTTTCCAGTCATTCCGAACTCTGAGTGAATATCAGGAGCATCGTAGGAAACATAATGACCGTCGACTGTACAGCTGCCAGAGTTGTCAGTCCAGGTTCCTCTCCCGCAGTCATCTGCACCGGCACAAGTGTGGCATCAGCCAGACCCGACTCTACCACTGTCATATTTGCTCCTCAAGCTTCCTTCGCCATCTCAGCCTCTCTCATCATCTCATAACAAAACATCTTCACCGGAAACGTGCGCATCCTATGCTAGGGGCGAAACTGGTGAAGAAGAAATTGTCCTTGAAGAACAGAATTCCAGTGAAAATTCAACCAAAGGAAGGAAAAGAGCCAGATGGGGATAAAATCCTATTGAAGATCAGAGCTGGTAAAAGTATGACAATAATTTCTCCCATGAAGCCAAGCTCAGAGTCAAAAGAAAAATTGAAGAAGAAATCAAAGAAAAAACATAAAAAAGATCTGAAAGAAAGCCGAAAAAATGGTATCATTTTATCAATTAGAAATGGCTCTGTGAATTTGCCATTTGAGAAATCTAGTGAAATCAGAAATGATAGAGAGAAGAGGAATGGCTTGAAAACATGTAGAGTTGTTGAAAAGGTTCAAGAGTCAAATAAACTTAAATTAAAAATTAAAACTTGCGCAGACACATCAGCAAAGGAATTGGATCTGAAAAAGAGTGTCATAAAAATGTCCAAAAAATCATCTAGTCTAAAGAGTTCTAAGAAATACAAACGGCAGCTGTTGGACGATGAAATTCTGAACCAGGAGGTCAATGAAATTAAAGCAGACACCATGAACAAATCACCTGCATCTCAGAAAAATTCTGAGTCTAAAATAAGAAATGGTATTGTCATTCTCAAAGACAAGTCTGGCAAGTTGCAGGCTGAACAACTTGCGCTGTCAAAATCTCGGCGACGAGACAGGGAGAATGTATTTGACAGCTTCAGTGATATTGACATGTGGAAAGTGATGCCTAGTCCAAGAACAGACAGTCCTCATGACGGACTGAAGTTAAAACTCTCCCCTCAGAAACCCCTGAAACACGAGTCTGGGCTTGATATTGTGTTTGAAAGTGCTAGTTCAAAATGCCTTGACGCTGCGCTGAAGTCTAGGACAGATGCCTCTGGTGATGACTCTGATATTTTTGAGGCTTTGCCAGTTGAAGGTAAAGAATCAGAAAGTCCAATTAACAATGTGAACGATTCTGGGATAGAAGTGTTGAGCTCGTCATCTTGTAATAGAAGTAACGGGAATTCTGTGCGGTCATTGATTCTGGATGAAAATTCCCCAACCTACTTTAACACTGAAGATTCATTACTCTCACTAGATTCCCCCATGACCGAAGCCCTGAACAAATCGGAACACACCATCTGCCATAAGTGTGGAGGGGTCATAATGGAGGCAAACAATAACACAGGGTCCCCGGGGAAGTGTAGGTGCAGTGTATCTAATCCAAATTCTCCCTTTCAGACCCCTGTCTCTCCTGTTAAATCCAGTTCTCATGTCATGGAACATACAAAAACTCATGAACATATTTTGGACAATGATCCATATAAACTCAAAGTTGATTGTCCAGCAGTATCTGGAACTGACCATACTGATTCTGATAAGCTTTCTGTGAAGTCTAATGATAAATCCAGTTCATCATCAAAAGACAGTTATAAATTAAATGAACATAAGATTGGAGATGACAGTGACATCATTGTTATTCCCATTGAAGACAAAGTCAATGCATCTTCAAGCAGTAAACTGAAATTGAAATTAAGGCCAAAAAATTCATCCGCTGTAGTGAAAAAGGACAATTTTCCAGACCCATCCTTTGAGACTACTCCAAATTATACTGTTGCACCTGAATCTAGGAAGTCAGTAACGGAAACTTCAGGGGACTTAGGTAAATTGCCTATTGATAAATCAAGTGCTATTGAGGTTTTCACTAGTCTGAAGGCTGTGCCTGACATTTCAACTAATAATATTGTTTCTCCAGTCATTGTGGTCAGTGATGAAACTGGTGAAAACAGAGTGTCTAAAAGAATTGAAACTTCAAAAGATAGTGACAGTGTCGAAAAGAAAGTTAAAAAGAAACCTTTATTTAAAGCTAAGAAGACTTCATCAACGAAAAATGCTGATAAATGTGATGAAAATGATTCAGGAAAAAGAATTGATCCAATAGATGTTGATGATAAGAAATCAAGCTGCAAGAAACCATTGTTCAAAAAGAGGACCAGTGTCCCAGAGATAGATGAAGATCCTGAATGTGTTGTTCATAATAAAAAGCCAATATTTAAGAAAAGAAACTTGTCACTTCGCAGATCAGTGTCATGTACGCTTACTAGTAATAATGAAGAAGAGGTAACACCGGAAAATGAGGAGAAAGTCATTGAAAAAGACATGTTAGACGATACTGAGATTTCTGTTGATGAAAGCAGTACATTGCTTGATAGCAAAATGCATGAAAATAGTAAATCCAGCTCAAAAGAAATGGTTCATAGCAAGTCACATGTTATCACAAAAACTGAACTTAAGTGTGAAAGTAAATCCAAAAGTAGTAAATCTTCGGAACTTCCACCTAAAGACTGTGTTCCTGAGAGGAAGTGTGAGCAAAAACGGAAATCGCAAAAAAGTGTGTCAAACGTTGAAAATGTTGATACTAATAAAAAGTCTGAAGACAAATCAAAGAAAGAAAGAAAAGTATCAGACACTACGAAAGGTTCTGTAAAAAAGAAAATGAAGAGTTGTCATTCTGTCCTGTCAAAGGAGGAGGATGATAGTTTGGACCAACTATCAAAAATAAAAGAAGAACCC